>JAQJVL010000131.1:1006285-1322874 GCA_035578905.1 Stictocephala bisonia | reverse complement strand
ACTTCAAGTTTTTGTTGTAAAGTACACGAAGAACGACTTCGTTTACTTGCCATATTTAATGATTATCAGTTGACGTAAAGGACTAAGAACAGAAGTGAAAACACACAGTCGCTCCGTAAAGTAACTCAACACTCACGGAATAAACCTTCACAATAAATTTGCTTTAAGCGCACACACTTCATCAAACAACGTTAGAGTGAACACTAACATGGTGTACGTGCGAAACTAGATCAATAGTTACAGCAGTTCAAACCGGTTTTTCAGTGGTGGGGGTAGAGGAGATTCACCATTCAATGAGTCATGGTGTTTGGAACGTGAGAGGGGAAGGGATAGATAGGCGTCGACGGATGATCGTATGAGTCACCGAAGGTCACTGCCCTTCCCTTCCGACTTTCACTTGTTTACGAGCTGATCAACGCTGATATCTCGATATTATTCATGAAATCCGCCTATTCCGAATTCCCGCGAATCCGAACAGTGTTCGGTCCCAATTAGTTCGGAATAGCGGGACTCTACTGTAGTTGGATATTAACTGTTAGTCATTATTTTTTACTTTTTGTTAGAAAAATAAAAGTTGATTACTTGATTTTATTTCAAATAAAGTATCTTACAGTTTTCATTAATAAACAATCATTTGGTCACAGTAATAAATTAACAGGATATAATTTGAATAGTATGGCCATAGATCAGCTGGTTACAGTAGCACTTCTTCTGCACTGAAATTTATTTTCATTTCTGAAATGTAGAAAGGTCGGGAAATAATTGAAATGCTCAACTAACTAGGTATATAAAACACTCTTGTACATAAATGCATTGTTGTGTAAACATTTAAAGTGAATCCATTCACTACTTTTTTAGTTTTGTATTCACAAACGTAAGGAAGTTTTATTTATATAAAAATTAAATATTCCAATAGAAGAACTGATATGGTTAGATGTAAGAAAGGACTTTGTGCAGTCCTAATGCTACCAATGTTTATATTTTATTTTATATATCGAAGTTTTAACTTCTTATGTTTATCTTATTTTAATTTTCACATTTGCTTCCTCAGTTTGATATTTTTGTTGAGCGTTGTTAAGGACTCGCTGAATGTTTATCTACACATTCCTTACTGGTTACCATTGTGCCTTTTTTGGCAAGTAAATCTTTTATTCTCATTTGCTTCCCTAAATCTTAGTATAGTGGACTCCCGGTAATCTGAAATAATTGGGACCGACCCCATTTCAGATTACCAAATTTTTCGGATTAAACAGATTTTCTTAAAATGCTCTTTTGATAAAACATAATATAAATAATATGCTAACATTAAGTACAGCACTTAAGCGGAAATCGATCCCAGCCCCAGCTCTATTTGATTCCATTGCATTTGCCACTAGACCATGTAATCATCTGAAGGAAATCGTTTGCATATTTCTGGCATTCTCACGCTACCTCAGATAGCACTGTTCCCAATTTCCACTGTCAGCCTATTATCAACAGTTCGAACTCGTGTGTTTATGTATCTCAGTTTTGTTGTAATCCATACAGACGCTCCGGCTTCGTTTGATCTTACACTACACACTACGCTACGTAGAGCAATACCCCGACGCGAACCCAGTGGCTACCATGTTTTGAGATGCTGGCGTAATTTAGTTTCGAGGGATATGAATTCTTCTTTAAAACAAAGAAATTTAACTAATATTTCCAAACCAAAGTAACATTTGAAAAGTTTATCAACAGTTAAATACTTGAAATAATATTTTCTTGTACATTTTAGACATAAAGTAGTGGTTCTTACATTAAACTGCATTTTAATTTTTGCAAAATCTGTTGTCAATTTTCTGTTTCGAATTACCGAAGTTCGGATTAGCGGAACTCTACTGTATGACATTTTTTGGCCAACAAAAATCATTGTTTATCTTGCCCTCAAATCCAGAGGTTAAATGTAATAAAATGCAATTTTTGCCCTAATTTCTCCTCAATAGAGAAGTTTTTATACCCTATTTAATCCAATAGTTTCATCAAGTTTATTGTGCTGTTTGTGCACATCACATTAAAATTAGTTTCATACAGACTGTCATAATAAAAGATGATAGCTACAGTTTTAAGAATATGTTTTTCGATAACTGTGGGGTGGCGACCGTTTGTGAATTGAATTTGGTAAATTGAAACTGGCCAGGTATCTATGGGATTTGGTGGATGGCCGTCGTGGATTTTAAAATATTAAAATTATTTTGCCAACCCACACAGTGTTAAAAAGATGGCTGGACAGTTTCATTAAAAAATTCAAGCGATTATCAACCATGAGAGTGGCGTTGTATGAGATCCTTAATTATGCCATCACAGCCAGCTTTATTAAAATAATTTAATAGTAATAAAATATCCCACCCAAAATTATATTTACTAAATTTACTATGCTAATTAGCTGGCAACGAGACGGTGCCTAGGAATGCCAATGATAGATTAAATATAATGCAATTGCCGTGAATAATACTAAATAGCTAATTCCCCATACTAGATTTAATTAGACACCACTCTGTAATTTAGCCCGACATAATTTATAAGTTCCCCCAAAATGGATTAAATACAATAATTAATGAAAAGTTGAACTTAGCCGATCTGGTGGACAGCGGTCGTCTACTTCCATGGGTCTGCGACACACTGTACAAACTCGAAATGCCCCCTCCACTCAGTCGTCTCTTACCGTCAGCTGTCTCTTTGTTATCGCTGTGACGGTTGCTCCACCACAATGTAAAATAACACTATGTAAAATTATGCTTTTAAACAAATATGTATTTTGTTTTGATTTTATATCGGTTAACAGTTCTTACGATGTCTTAAGTAGAACAGTTACAATTCTTACCTGCAAATCTTAAAAACAACCTGACATTTAATTTTACTGTATATTTCATTAGATAATACAGTAATTTTATATTAAAGGTGTAAGTTTAAAATGATTTAATAAACTAGAAAATATATGAATGTTTGTGCGGAAAATAAGAACTAACCATATTTATAAAAACTTATATCTTATAAACCAACATATTTTCTGCTCTTTATTTTATTTACCACCTAGGATTTCATTTTTTTTTTTTTTTTTTATTTAGTAATGTTATGAAATATAATTCTAATTATGCAATATTTTGTTGTTATTAGCTCAACTACAGAAGATGATGACTACGACGAGGGGAGAGGGGAAGTTATAAATTGAGTAACTCACAATGCAACTAGGAATTAATTAATTATCACTGTCCTCTTTGTGTTCATTACATAATTTTGTGTAAGTCCTTTTACAATTTGTTGTTTTTATCCATATTGTAAATACATAATTTATTAATTTTTGTTGAATAGTTAATTTTTAAAATAAATATAGGAAACAATATGGGTATAAAACAATAAATTACCTAAGTATTATTACATTGCCACTCTTCTTGGAAATAACTGCTTTGTGCCATAGGTAACTAACAAGTCTAATCGTTACTATAGTTAGTTGTATCCCAAAGAAGGTGTCCCATAAGCTTCCAACTGCCAGTTATGTTAATGGATGGTTTGGACACAACATTTGTGATCTTAAAATTTAGTTAGGTTCATGTTATAGTCATTTTTATTTTCAAATTGTTTACCGCAGTTTCGATAGGCTTCCTTACTGAATTGTATTTGTATTCTGTTGTGTTCTTTTTTATTCATGCAAATCACATTAGGTATTTATCACTTTTACTTTAAGACATTTTGTATTAATTTTTTGTGTTCTTTGCAACATATTAGAGTTATATTTGATATGTTATCCAGATAACTATACAATTCTTTTTTTTTAGATGTTGTTTAGAATTTATTTAGATTAAGAATTAACTTTGTAAAGTGTTATATCTTTTTTTATTTTCCACCTGACAAATCTTGTTTCCATGACTTTAAAAGCCTGTACAAGTAAAGGTTGTTTTTGTACTGAGTACAAAACTATTACTTTCAAAAGCTTATATTTTTATTATATAATTGCATTATTTTTATAAATTATGGAAATGAGATTTATCTTCTTAATATTTTTTGTTTATTTTTATGTTTTTAGCTTGTACTGTTTCATAATTACCACTGTTGTACATGTTTGTAAGCCTGAAAATTATGTGCTGTAATTTAAATGTTATGTTTAATAAAAAAAAAACTATTTGTACAAAGAAAAAACTAATTCTGTCTTTTGTTAATGACAATGACAATAAAAGATGTATTATATTTAATGTTGTGTTTATTTTCAGATCCTGCAAAGCATTTCCTAATTTCTACAGCTATGAAATACCAAAGTTTTATGTCTTCACTCTTTTACCCCTTTTGGGACCAGCTTTCAATATATCGGAAGTCATGGTTGTAGAGAAGGTGGCAGACTTCCGATCTATCAGAAAATATGCAATAATTTGTTAATTTTATTTTTATAACATTTTGATATAATTTTTGCAAAATAGCATAAAAAATACCTCAGTAACAAAATATAATAGATTTCATAGCAATCTTACTATTATATAGAAATCAAATGGTGTCTGTGTGTGTGTTACTCAATCACGCAAAAACGACTGAACCCATTCATCTGAAATGTTACATGGACATTCTTAGGGTCTCTGGTTAACACATAGGCCTTCAGAAAACCACCCCAGGGGCTCTAAGAAGTATCAGTGCAAGCCCTAAGCAATACCAATTTGACAATTAACCCTCGATCCGGTCACTATATTTTTCAGTATTGGGTCGCGATTTTTGGCCAATTTGTAAGATGTTTTTATAAAATTCATAAAAATAAGTAAATTGTAATAAAACTACTTGTTTATGGTATAAAAATGATCTCAAGAATGTAGGCTACCAGATAATGTATAAAAACTAAACCTAAAGATATTTTTGATTTTTTTATGGTACGTTACTTTGGAAATTTTTTTTCATAAGTCGCGAAAGGGGGTGGGGGTACCCATTGGATACAATGTTGTGATGATAAATTTTTAAATGTGACATAGTAAAAATGTCCTAAATTTTATCTAGTTTCAGAAAATATATACATTATATACGTTTAGAAGTATACAATATGTCTTATAAATGTATAAATGGATTCAATACAAAACCTAAAAATTTGTTGCCACGGTAACAGCAATAATGAAAAATATTTTATAAATGTTCTATGAACACTACAAAGTTGATTTATATTTTAAAATTTAGCTAGAAACATGCTCTATAACGGATTTATTACAACGATTTATAATGGATAATTACAACAGAAAAACCAAGTATTTACTGTGAGTGCAAACAAACAACGAATCGTACAAAGCGACCAATATGGCGACAACGTGAATTCAATAGCTACTTTCACAAAGCCGCGTAAATTATCGATTTAAAATGACCGACTATTAAGTTATAAAGAATTATTCGATGTTTAACGTAGTTTCCGAATAGATCAAAATCATTGCCGTAGCTTGTCATATGCGCATTCTATGACCTGTTTAGCGAAGCGCGGCGTGAAGTTCGCAATTGCGAACTTGCGCGTTTTAGCAACGCCAAAACAGTTCGCAAATGCGAACTTCCCCAGATGGAGGGTTAATTGTTTATAGTAGTTTCATTAATCAGCTGTTGGAATAAATTAACAACTTACATAGTTCTGAAGTAAATACCGAACTAAACCTAATCACAACCACAGTAACCAGAAAAGACGGTAGGTATCAAGACGAGACTGTGACGTCACATGGACGAAATCACCTGGTTTTATTATTCGATAAAATACTGGTAATTAAATCTACCAATCACATGGAAGCATTCAGCTAAATAGTAGGCAAGTTATTTACCACTTATCAGCTGGAATTGTAAACTACAGGAATTAGAACAGTATTTATGTGTTTGTTGTTGTCATTTCTTGCATGTGACGTCATAGGGGATGTGTGTGATACCTACCGTCACCATCTTCTTTCCTAGTACCGTGACTACAACACATTTTTGCATTATACAGATGCCAGTAAGTACATTTTGTATTACTGAATGCAATAAGAAAAATATAAATCAATGTTTATTCCATACGAAGGACGGGTACTATGCTAGTACAAGTATATGATATTTGTATACTGCTTGATGGTATATTGCAACAGTTCCTACTACTACCATATATAGACGACAGCTGTTTATATCAGACGCTAAGTTACGTCAGAAGCTATCAGATGTAGTAAACTGTGCTATTTATATTCTGTTGTCTTTGTAATTAGCCTTCTCATTTGATTGTTTATATTGTCTTTTATATAAAATTTTTATACCTGGTACCAAGTTTACTTATTTTCTGCATTATTAGCATAATAATACTGACATTGCTTGAAAATTGCGGTTTGTTGATTTTGCTTGAATTGTAAGTAAATGTCAACTTTTCCAAACTAGAAGTTTTTCCAAAATGAAATTTTTTATAGTTCTTTAGAAAAATATTCCTTACAAGAATTATGTAGGTTTACATCTCAGTATTTCTTTTAACAGAACCTCTGTTTAAAAAAATGGTGACTTTAAAACGTTTTTTTTAATTTTCAAATTTACTTATAGTTATAAGTGATGTATAATTTATATACCTGCGTGCAATTCCAGCCAACATTTATTTTATCTGAAATCCCATTTTATTATATATCAAATAAAAAAAGTTTTGAAAGAAAATATTTGAAAGGATAGGTGGGTCAATACCACTGTACATGTATAGGTGGGGGGTGGATCGATACCTCTGTACATGTATGGGTGGGCGGGTAGGTCGATACATCTATACATGTATGGGTGGGCAGGTGGGTCCATACCTTTGTAAATGTATGGGTGGGCAGGTGGGTCAATACCTATGTACATATATGGGAGGGCAAGTAGGTTGATACCACTGTACATTTAAGGGTGGGCGGGTGTGTCAGTACCGCTGTACATTTATGGGTGGGCGGGTAGGACAATAACACTGTACATGAATGGGTAGGCAAGTGGGTCAATACTACTGTACATGTATGGGTGGGTGGCAGACTCTCAAAGTATATCAATTTCCTTGAGAGTCTGCAAAATCCTTTAAAATGACTAGGTCTTCTGGCTAGTCTGTTGTATTTTAGGTCGGTCTCCAAAGGGTTAAGAGGTGCATGCACAAATGAGATATAGGATGTTACAAATTCATCAGGAACTGGGTAACAGATATCAATTTTCCAATGACAAAAAATTATGATCGAAACAGAACGACTACAGGTTTATTCAAAGACAGTAACTGATTTTAATCTCCAATCCAAACTGATTTATAACCAAACAGCAATCAATTATAGCAAGCGTGATCGCTTAATTCCTATTTTCTGTCAACTCAGTATACTGCTGATACGTCATCTTTTTGCGTTTAAGGTATTAAAATTATTTTATATGAGAAATCTGCAACTAATAGAATATATTGAAGTATTAAGAGAACCACATTACAATTGTTTGTTAAACCAATGATAAAAATTTTTTTTTAAAGATTCATTTCATTTACCTAGGCCCAAAATTATAAATTCAACTTCCTATAAAAATAAAAATGGGTGACAAATGAAATATTATTTAAAATTTATCTAGATATAAATATAAAATTAAAAACTATGGATATTTGCTCAAAAAGTGATATTGATCATTTATTCGACATTATAAGTTAAATTTAGAAAGTTGTTGTTTATCATTTAATAGTTAAGGTTCATGTTTTTGTTCTTTTGTTTACCTTGTATCAAAAGAGTTAAATAGTGTTTATGGTAAATTCTTATTTTTCTATTATCGCCAATTCTTAAAGTATTGATCTGTCTAATTTAGTTTAAGCCCAGTGTTTTCAGTGACAATTGATTAGGACTGATAAGAACATTCTTCTTGTATTGCCAAACTGTGCTGGCCATTGTGTACTGCATTAATGATGGTCAGTAATTTCAAACAACTGGAGTTTAATCTTTTTACAAACCTTTGGAGGAATAAAAGATTATTATTATTATTATTATTATTTACAGTACAGAGTTTATTTAAGAACCTCTGCCTACGATATTTAGATATAGAGGTAGGTGTTATTGTCCGACTTCTAAAAGACTTTATTTTGTTTACGTTGGTTGGTTTAGTTCCTAGTTGCAGTGAGATTGAGTGAAGTATGTTATTCTTTTCAAAGGCCCCTTGGGACACACAAGTTAGGCTTGTGTGTCCCAAGGCTATGAAGGCTCATGAAACAATCGTAATTCTTTATTGACCTTGCAATACTTGTGCATGCTTCAGATGTAGCCCAGCCTTTGTATTTTGCCATTTTTCTCAGATAACTGAGGGTGAGGAGTAGTCAGCTACTCTGTACTTTCCTATTAGTAAATGCTTTAATTAGTCTGTGTTTTGGCACGTTTTTTAGGATAGCTGTTTGTTCTATTTGCTTCCAAAGTGTTGTGGGCTACACTTGTTGCCTGTGCGGGTATTCATGTTAACAAAGCAAGCCAACAAATATTGTGCTAAATACTGCAAAATATTGAGTCATAGTCATAAATAAAAAAAAATATTTAAATCCTAAAGCTAACTTATTTTTTAACTTTAATAAGTACTTTTGAAGGAATTAAAACACTAAGATAAATTTTTAAAAAATATGTAAAAAGTAAATGTACAAAATATACAAAACCTATAATGCTGCATAAATAAAAGTGAACATACTGATCAATGATTAACACATTGACTGCGGACTACTTCTTTATACGTAGTGGTGGCGCTGCGCGCGTAGTGGACTATTTCTAAATTGTCGGCACCAAAATGCACACAAAGAACGGCACAACAAGCGGTGAGTGGCACAAGGTTCCCGGGCAATGGCTAGCCTCACCCTGAACCAATATCGTTGAAGCGGGAGGGGTACTTCTTTAGAAGTAGTCCGCTACGCGCGCAGCGCCACCACTACGTATAAAGAAGTAGTCCGCAGTCAACGTGTTAAAGGTATAAGCTAACAAGTTGACCTAAAAGTTGACGTCAGTTTGTGTAAACTCTAGTAATATAATTATATTATTTAAATGTAATAAAATGTCCCATACATATAAAGAACAAAACTATATAAACCGTGAGAATAAAAAAAGTATGTGTGTACAATATTTACAAGTGTCAATATGTTGTAAACAGTTACCATGTGTGAAAGGCATATAAGTTATACTATATAAATGTCAATGAGTAAATGTAAAAAATGTATACACAGTTTGACATTGAAAAATTGACATAACAAGAAAATGAAAAAGGAATGACCTGATGTAATTTACAACAACCGATAAGTTGTCATTGACATTTGATATAAAATGCAGTACCATTATATAAATTGTAAAACATAAATGTAAAAATGTATTAGACCAAATACAATAAAGTTGCCGCATCGCGCAGTTCCAAGCTGCATAGTGCAGACTGTCAGTCACACAACGTCGTTGGCTTTGGGCATAGTGTGAGTCAATGGGCGGCCTGCCATTTTGTCCTACAGTTTACGAACGTGACTGTTTATACATCTTCACATCATGCCAGACGGTCGCTCATGCACTGGTCTATGTCACCAAACATGTATATTGGTAATTAAAACGTTAAAAGTCAAAATAAAATATAAAATAGATTATTGCGTCTAATAAAGTACTGTCGTTGGCTCTTAAAGCATTTTCTATGATGACGTGAGCTGACGTCGTTGGCTCGACAAAGGTTAATAATGAAGCTTCAATTTTATTATATTGCAAGTTGAACTTTATAATATTGAAGCTGTGAACACCTTGCGAGTCCAGGAAAATAATTTAGAAAATGTATACGATCTTCACTTAGCTGTTAAAGATTCAAAACTTGTCTTGTTTGCTGATGACACCTCTCTGGTTGTTACAAGTAAGGAAAAAGACATCTTACTATCCCATCTGGATGAAAATATGCTTAATATGATTAAATGGTTCGATGATAATGGTTTAAAATTAAATCCAGAAAAGACTAAAATTATTAACTTTCATTGTAATTATAAAAAGTCTCCTTTCTCTGATAGCTCTTACTTACAAACCTCAACAAAATGTGTTAAGTCTTGTGGGTTCTTAGGAGTAAAGCTTGATAGCAGTTTCACCTGGGTGGATCACATTAATTATTTGATATGCACATTAAATAAAGCATATTATGTGCTACTGACATTGTCAAATGCTGTGGACTTAAAAACAATGCTGCAGGTATACTTTGCCTATGTCCAATCCCATTTGAATTATGGCATTCTTTTCTGGGGTAATTCTCAAATAAGTTCAAAAATATTCAAAAAACAAAAACAAATCATTAGACTGATTATGAAAGCATCAACTAGAGATTCATGTAGACCTATTTTTAAATATTCTTCCTGTTCCATGTCTATTTATTTTGCAGTCTCTAATTTTTGTAAAAAATAACTTATCATATTTCTTTTCTCATAATCACATCCATCAATATAGTACACGTAATTCAAAGCTTTTTCAATTTCCTGTTCATAAAAAAGTATTCTTTGAAAAAATGCCATTCTATTCTTCCATTCGTTTATACAACAAACTTCCAATAGAAATACGTTCTGAACTGTCACCAGTAAAATTTAAAATTATAATTATTAATTATCTGTCCGAGCATTGTTTTTATAGTGTACAAGAGTACCTAGATTCTGATAAATAGTGACTATTCGATAATATTTTTGGAAAGTTTGAACTACTGAAACTTAGTTTTAATCTAGTTTTAAGCTTTGACCTGTTGACAGTTTACCTACCATATTGATATTTATTTCATGTAAATGGTGTATGTAATGTAAATAAATAAATAAATAAAAAAAATATATGAACATAACAACACAAAATTGAACAAGTATTAAATTATACATTGCTTATAAAGAGGCACAACTTGGCTATGGTAATCTTTTTTCCTGTACAAGTGAAAATATATATTTTACATTAAACCTTTGAATAAAAGGATCAGTCAGTTTTGCTTGGTAGAAATACAAAATAATGCAGGAGCTACAATGGTAACCTGCGTGAGAATTAATGTTCCAGAAGACCACGTGAGTTCTGCAGGGTTAAAAATGAAATAAATCTCATGCCTTGTCAAGCCTTGATTAAGCCTCCTAATCAGCTTGTTAAAGTTCTATTTAAGCTGCAAGAACCTAAATACCTGCAGATGAAAACAGGTTGTATTGTGAATGGGAAAAGCGCCAAGAATATTTAGTGGTCTCAGAGATGGTTCACTTAAAAGTATACACCCGGAGAAAATCCACAAAGCTATGAGCTGAGAATAAAATACTACAATCAAATACAGTACAACCTCGGTTATATGGCTTAATGTGGCGAAAGTCAAGTCGGATACGTTAAAAGCCAGATAAAACAAAAGTCATGAATAAATTGGTTTTATTGGATAAACACGTTTAGTAACTGATAACAGACAGCGTGCAAGAGTGAAACGAAGGATGTTTATCACAATCGCCAACTTTCTTTGACGCTGCTTTACAATACAATACGAAAGATATATATGTTCCACTTCCCCCACTCGCGAAATGGACTCTTCCAGCCAACCATACTGAACAAAAATAAACAACATTGCCAGCTCGGATCTTTAGGCACATTATTAAATTATGAGAGAGGGTGACTAGTTAATACAGCGCCTGCAATTTGCAAAATCAAAACATTTGTGTACGACATTTGCGTTTCAAAACTGAAAAGCGTTTCCGATTAATTGTAATTTTATCTTGTATATAAAATTGTTATTGTTATCTACTTGCCGAACCGGATGACACGGACTGCTAGATAAATCGAGGCCGGATAATCGAGTTTGTACTGTATAAGAAATAAATTGTTAGTTTCAGTCCAGTTGGTAAGGCTTCTGCTATTGTCATAGTCTGATTAGTAACCAGATGGGTTGTGAAGTTCATTAAAATCCCCAACAAATGGGACTGTGTTGAAAACTGAAAATACGCTGTCTGAACATTGGGTATATTAACTATTTGACATCTAGTAAGTAAGATCATTTTTCATAGAAAGTCAACTGGCATTTTATGAATATGAGATGTGAGCTGATTTCAGACTTATGGTTAAATCCACACATCTCATATTCGTAAAACGCCATTTGAATCATTTTTTCTCTCCAAGAATAGGGAACTTTATTTGAAACCACACTAACCCAGGTAGTTTTAGGTGTCCATTCAGCGAACACACGTTGCTCTCCTTCTCACCTAATATGAAAATTGATACCAATGGGGTTAGAAAGTGATCATCTACTGTTAACCTCATTGATTTACTTCACTGAAATTGTTAAATACATTTATGGTTGTTTCTCATATAATTATAATTTGTGTTTCAATGATTTAGTACATAGAATTGAATCAGAAGAAATTTTTTTAAAAGTAACTTTATAAAATCAATATTAAAATTATACTTGATTCTGTTATGTAAACTAAATTAAACTTAGCCATTAGATTTAATTTTAACATTAAAAATTTATTGACATTTTAACTCAACCACATCTTAAATTTCTTCTTCCACCTTTTTTTTATTTTATTAGAAGTGAAATTTGTGAATTTTTGTAGGTGTGTTTGGAAATAATGTAAACTGAATTAAATTAAATTCTATTTTATTCATTAATATAGTTACAGATTATACGTTCAACAGCATACCTCCTAATGAGAGCATCTCTACAACAAGTATAGACAAACTGGTTGTCCGTAGAAATCTCATAAACCGGGTCACAGTTTGGACCAGTGAGGACTACTCTCTTGTCATCATGCTTGATGTGTCTGTACATTACATAACCATCAGCGAAACTGCTGAAAAACCCGTACTCTTTATAAGCAACAATACATAAAACTGAACTATTGGAAACAAACCACACTTTGACTGGCCCGTCTGTGTCTGACAAACTAAAGAGCAAGATTTCTCCACTCTGACAACCAACTAGGAAATACTCTCCACTTAGATAGGCAATAGTATTGATTGCTGAAGCACAATGGAATGAATGAAGCATCTTCCGACTATGGATTGCTACGACATGCACACTCCCATCTTCACAGCCTAGTAAAGCAGCCTTTCCCTCAGTGTCACATTCCTGATCACCTATGCAAATAAAGGAACATATGTATACAAATCTAGGTTATAAGGTAAATAATAACATTTATTGGATATTTTGTGCCAATTAATTTTCTGTTTATTATTATCATTATTTTTGTGCCAAAAAATTTCATCTGTTCTTCAAAACAAACAAGTACATAATTAAAATTTATTCGTTTACTAATTTCTTAAAGTCATTGTATTTAGATGAATTTTTATATTTCAAAATTATTTCATACTATATTTACTCATCTTGTAAAAAGGGCCCCCAAAAAATTTTAAAGGTCTTGTTTATCAAACCAACATTCTTTTGAAAATCACAAACTAAGAAATTACAATCAATTTGTTAGTTACAGCTTATTTCTAACTCTGGCAGTCGACAGCACTCTGTTCATACTTCAATTTTGTTATATTTTGTATGTTTACGATAATGATGCTTACCATTGAACTTGGTGAAAGTTGGTGAATTGAATGGTGATATTGTTTTGTCTGGTTGGCAACAGTCACATACTTAACTGGCAACCTAAATAAGGTCTCTTGCTACTTCATTGTGTATGTGTAGTGGTTGCCAAACATTGTTTACTGAACGGTTTCTAATAGGTAATAATACATAAATAATTGCTTATTTACAAATGTTTAAACATATTGTGTAGTAAATAAAATTGTATACAATATATATATTTCTATTTATTTATAAGAAACTAGTCTACACTGCTTACTTCACTACGGGATGGTTCTCTACGCTTGCTTACCCTTCATTCAGTAGTTCTCTCTAAGCCACCACATATCAATATAAAAATTCAGCCTGCTGTCATTCTCCTACATAACAAAGTTTAATAGTCTAGAAAAAACCCATATTCTACTTTGATGAATGCAAAGTAGTAAAATCTTGTAGGGGTGTAGAAATGGATTAAACATTTCACAAAGAAAGTCAAAATTTGCAAAAGGGTTTTGGTCTTGTTTTTTTTTTTTGTTCGCGTTTGAAAAGAGTTAGGAAACTGATGTCAAAAGTTAATCTTAGAAATTTGGCTTCAGCGGCGGTGTTAAGCTAGAATTTTATTTTCTGAAAAAATCCGAGTCAAGGTGTTATCTACTTATTTACAAGTAACCAGAGTTTCGCCCTGTTGTGATATGGCATACTAGGTATCCTATTTTTTTTCATTTTTTATTTCTAAACACCAATGTAGAGTTTGGGCTTGAGTGTGGTGTGATGGTTTTTAGATGAACGGTGTAGTCATTGTTACTATTGGTTTGACCCATTCAGAAAAGGGCTATTTATTAATAGCCCAATAGCAAGGGCAACGTGGGACCTCAGCTTTACGTGGGGAATCCGAAACTGTAGTGTTGGTTGATTTTCAGCTAACGAAAAGCCTGACATCAGTTTCTTTCTACATACAATCAACATGGACCCCCCGATTCTTAGTAGTATCCACGTTGATGGCAACCATTGAGGGATGCCGTATCGGTATTTAAAAGGACGAGAATGGAAACCTATCCCCCAAAACTCCAAACACTTTTTCCCAATAGTGGGTTACAAACCCCTGTGCCCCGTGCCGAAAATTCAATATGGGACAAAAATAACAGAATTGAGTTCAGCGATAACCTGAGAAATGCCAATCTAGATAGTCGAAAAGTTTGGTTTCTTTTAAATAAAATAGATATAGAATTAATAATTTATCATCGGAAAATATAGATTCTAGTTATAATGCCCAATGTTATCTTTGGAAAAGAAGGAAAAGTTGGGGTCTATTTTCCCCTTAGCAATATATTCCCAGAATTCCATTCTCTATATCAAAAAAAATTTCTTCCCTTCAAATTGAATTAAATTTTGTTTATGATTCCGGAGATTTTTTGATGAGCAAGTACCTAGTCATTTTTGGTTGATATATATGTTCAGATTATGAAATTAACAGAATTAACACGTTGACTGTATACATGTTAGACCCTTTCCGTTTATATCTGAAAGTTAAAAAAAAAAAAATACTCAGATTAGTGTTTTCAGATGCTAATTTGAGTAGGAAGTCGGGGGGGGATGGTTTATTTTTCATTCCCTGTCAAATAAAAATCCTGGGTCGGATCCGGGCGTCAGTCCTGGGGGTGCGCCCAAAAAGGGAAAGTTTTTGGGAACATTTTCAAAATGCCCCAAACAAAGTACAAAAACTTTATATTTCACTAAAAATAAATTTTTATTTTTTTACAAAATTTACAACGCCATCAAAAAAATATTTGTTCCTGTTTCCCGGTCACTTCCAAGGTCATATCACTTTCATTCGATCAGCCATTTTTATTTTAAAATTAAAAACTATTATTCACTAAATGATAATAAACTATATAAACACTAATAAAAATAAACTATTACAAAATTTAATTAAGCAATACTCACTAAATACTATAAAAAAAATTAAAGTGTATAAGAAAACTCAAAAAAACGCTGGCGGGGAAAAGACGAAACCAAAAATTGAGTGTTGCCTGAAGGAGCGGGCGCATCAGTCCTCCCTCCCAAGAGCTGAGCCCCTGTGTATAAGAGAACATTTCTGCGCGAACGGATCCCGGGGGGCGCCCCTGGCTCGACACGCGGGACCGGAAACCCGGGTCGTCGACTCACGTGTTTGCTATCGCAGAAAATTTCATTGAAACCTAAGGAGGTTTCATCAAAGGGGTTCAAAAATGACCAAAATTTTTGTGATTTTGAGAGACAATTTAAAATATTGGGAATATGATAAAGAGTGTTTCCTTTCATGATTTTGTAAAAGCTTTTGTGCCATAAAAATACTTAAACTTTGGGAAAAACCAGGAAAAATTTGGCTATGATAAGCTTTTTTATTGACAAAAGATGTGTTAAGGGACCAAAAAATAAAATAAAGTTAAATTGAAAAACGAAAATCTGAACCTTCCGGGCCCTTTTAGGGTGAGACAAGCGAGGTCTTTTCCCCAAAATTGTAATATTTTCAATAGAAAAAACCTTAAAAATCAAAAAAAATGTAAAGGCAGGAGTAAAACCCAGGATCAAAAATATATACACTTGCATTTGCTGATGACATGCAAAAATTGCAGTATCAAAAGAAGACCCAGTTAAATGACAAAAATTTCTATAAAGGGAATCTAAAAGATTGTCATAACATAAGTGAAGGAAGTCAAAAAAACCTAAAAGTAAAAAGAACCAAATGAAAAAAGGTGAACCCTTTAGGGAAAAATCTGACATTTGAAAGAGTACTTGAATTCAAATACCCAATGTCTCATTAAAACTGGAAAATGAAAGAGTATTGAAATAAGAAGAGACTTATTGCGCAAACAAATGCTTCTGAGCTTTAAAAATGTAAGTTCTAAAATACTGTCTATAAACACCAAAACAGAAAATTCAAAACTATAAATTTAAAGTACTTTGATCTAAAACATGGACACTTTGGAAGAAAAAAGATAAAAAACCTAATGGTATTGAAAACAAGATTTGGGGGGTTTTTTTGACCATAAAGGGGAAGGTTATGGCGGATTAGGAAAAACCGGAGCTCCGGAATTTTTTTAAGATTAGCAATTTTGGAGGTAAAGGTTGGGGACTAAAGTTGGGCAGGCCCATGTAGAAGGAGCGGAAAAAATTTTTCTTTTGAAGGTTAAAAAGGACAAATAAGGCCCCCGCCCGGAAAACCAGGTGAAAATTTTTAACATAACGTTTGAGTGCATTTTGTTTTGGGGGAAGGGCCGGGGGCAGTGAAAATTTTTTAGGTTTAGTGGCCAGGGGAAGGTAAGGTAAACAAAACCAATTTTTAAAGCAGATCTCCGTTTGCTATAATTTTTATTTAAGAAAATATTGTTGTTTTATTGAAATTTACTATATTCTGTTTTATATAAAATTTTTGAAAATTTTTTTTTGTGTGCAAAAATTTTTAAATAACAAAACTGTCAAAGTTGAAAAGCGTTTTTGTAAAAAAATTTTTATAGTAAGAGGTTTATTGAATTTAAAAAATTTTTTACAAATTCTAAATTCAAAATTTTTTCATTTATTGGGGAGAAAAATTGAAATAAGTAAAAAAAAACTAATCCTTGAAATTTAATTTCTTTGTTGAAAGATTGTTTTTTTTTTTAGCTGTACAGTATTGTAGTATTTTGTTTTTTTTTTTATATTTTTTCTTTTGTGTTTTTGATTAGTTTAATCTGTTTTTAAAAAGTTTAATTTTGTTGAAGACTTTTTGAAGTACCCTTTTTTTTTGGAAAATTTAATTGTTAACCCCTTTGTAAATTTTTGTTTGGGAAAATTTTTTAAAATTTTTTAGAAATTGTTTTTTTTTAGTTGTTTTATCATAAATTATGGTTTAGTTTGGGTTAGAAAAAAAATTTTTGTTTAAAATAATATTTTATTTATTGTTAATTTTGTATGGTTAAATTAATTTTTGTTTGAAGAAAATTTTTTAAAAAAATTGTTAAATTTAGAAGATTTAACCTCTTGAATTTAAACGTTTAGCGGGGGCATTTAATGGGTTAAAATAAAAGGGGGGTAACCAAAAAATATAGCTATTCCTTTAAAGATTAAAACAGCTTAGAGGTTTGGGGAAAAGGTATTAAAGTTCAAACAAATTTTATTTTTGGGGTTTTTTAAAAGTTTAAAAAAAATATTTAAATCTGTTAAGAACCAAACAAAATTTTTTTGTTTTCAAATAAAAATAAAAACTAAATGTAGGCTTTAAATTTTATTTTAAAAAATATTGATTAGAAGATGCTTTAAAATATAAAAAATTTTTGCTTAGTTGGGGGCATTTTTTTTATAAACTTTCATTACTTTTTTATTTTAATTATTTTTTTTTAAAATTTTTATATTTTAAAAAATCAATTTGGGGAGAAATGGGGTTTCATTGAAATTTTTTTTTTTAATATTAGGGGTTTAACAAAATTGGGAAAAGGGGGAGTGATCCTGGGTTGATGGTAAACTATTTTGGGTATTTTACGGAGGAATGCAAAACCCCGTTTTTGGTTTTTTGAAAAACCAAATATTTTTTTAAAAAATTTTATTTTTTTTTTTTTGGGGGGTTTTACAAAAATGTAGTTGAAAAAGGTAAAAAAAAAAAAAAAAAAAAAAAAACCAAAAATTTTTTAAATTGAAAAAAATTTTTCGCAACGGAATTTAGGCACTAAATTCAAGTTTGTTAAAAATTTAAACTGTGAACAAATTTCAAAAAACTTAATAATTTTAAAAATTAATTGTTAAAATTTTATATTTTTTACTTTGATTTAAAATTTAAAATTTTTATCGTAAAAACCCAACACCATTTTTTTTATCTTAAAACAAAGGTTTGGTTTACATTTTTTTTAAAATATGAAATTTGTTTTTCAAGGTTTTTAGAATTTTAAATTAACTTATTTATTTTTTTTTAAAAATTTGTAATTTTCCCCCACTTGTTTTTTTTAACCCTGGAATTTAAAAGTTAATTTGGTTTGGGTTTTTAATTGCTTCGTTTTTTAAAAAAAAACCAAATACAATAACAAAAATTTTTTTTTTTTTTTTTTATTTTGTTAAAACCATCGCAAGTATGGGCCGAAAATGGTTTTTAATTTTATTTTGATGAGTGTAATGGGGAATTAGTATTTTTAAAATTTAACCACTATTTTAAAAGTTATTATTATACCATTGGAAAAAAATAAAAAGCCTTTTTAAAAAATAAACCCTTTGTAAAATTTAAAATTTTTTGTTGGTATTTTTTAGTTTAAATTCAGGTTAATAAATGTGACTTTTAACTATATCGAATGTTTATTTTCCATTTTGATTATTTTGTTAATTTTTTTTACATTAAAATTTTTTTTTTTTTTTTTTTGAACGAAAAGGAAAGGGTTTTTTTAATATTATACTACTTGTTACAAAAAAACATTTTTTCCTTTTGCAATGAAAAAAAAGATAGCGAAATTTTTTTTGTGCCTATGAGAGTAACGGCCTTGATTTTTGGAAAAAATTTAATTTTCATGTCAAAAGGGAAGAAACTACACCTGTTGGGGAAAAACTTGCAACATTACAGGGCCATGGCCAAAAAAAAACCTGAAATTCCCCCAAAAAAAAGAAAAAAAACTGTTAAAATTCAATTTTTAAAAAACCCCCAAAAAAGATAACATTGAATAAAAAGAAACTTTTTCTATTTTCTAATGATTGTTTTTAAACTGCTGAGGTTCAAAAGAAAACTAATATTTGCAACACCGGCTGAAATATTGTTTGAGCTAACCAACTATAATTAAACCACTCCAAAACGTTTATGGAGGAACTAACCAGAGTGGTTTAGAAGTACAACCACTTCATGGAGGAACTAACAAGAGTGGTTTAGAAGTACAACCACTTCATGGAGGAACTAACAAGAGTGGTTTAGAAGTACAACCACTTCATGGAGGAACTAACAAGAGTGGTTTAGAAGTACAACCACTTCATGGAGGAACTAACAAGTGGTTTAGAAGTACAACCACTTCATGGAGGAACTAACAAGAGTGGTTTAGAAGTACAACCACTTCATGGAGGAACTAACAAGAGTGGTTTAGAAGTACAACCACTTCATGGAGGAACTAACCAGAGTGGTTTAAAAGTACAACCACTTCATGGAGGAACTAACCAGAGTGGTTTAGAAGTACAACCACTTCATCAGCAATAATATAAATACATATAGTAGACATGCCTCACACGTACACTACAGCCAATGAAAGTAAGAAGTTGGTGCCTCTAGTTCCATTTGGAAAGTTTGCCTTGTCTCCGGGCATACTATCTTGGAGATAAATTCAAGCACACATAAGCTCCTAATGCCTTTACTTTGTACATCCACTTGGAGTGTATTTACCTAGCTTGGAGGCAAATCATGAGTTAAAATCAAACCAGAACACAAAAGGATGTTATCACACAAGCCATGGGAAAATGCAATCAACGGTCACAACCACATTTCCTCATCAACTCTAGGTCTGGTGACTGGGGTGGCTATTCCATTCCACCTAGAGATTGTACTACATGTTGAATGATTTGCAATAATTTTAAGCTTCACAATTTGATTTTTTACACGTCTCATTATTGTACTTTTATGTACAGTATTGTTATAGGTAAGCTGGTGGCCAAGCGGTCTAAGGTGTCAGGACTTTGGACCTGAGTTATAGGTAGCGCAGGTTCAAATCTTGGCCTTGACTGGAAGTTTTCATCAGTAACATTTATCTTGTAATGTACTGGTTCTCCCTCTTACTCAGATTAATTAAGTTCCCCGCACAGACCATAGTCTATGGGGAATAGCCAGAGTAGGGTTAAAAATATCCTCTTATTAATTATTAAGAAGAGGCCTCTTCTATTATTAAAAGTAAAAAACACTATGTACAATGAAAAAATTTACTTTGTATTTACCTTACCATACAATTTAAATAAATACTATGAAACAATCTAATACATGGTGATTATTGTATTTGCTGAAAGATATAAAATGTTTAGGCAATGGTTTAATGTTTGATTGGCAATTTGGAATGCGTTTAATATTTTTGATTTTAAGGAAATGGCTTAAAACAATACATAAATAAATTTTAGTAACATTAATTGAGGTTACGAAAATTTACGAGGGATCGTGACAGCGGAGTTATTGGGGAGGACTAGAGATGAAGATATGTGGGGGCTGAAGAGAAATACTGCAATCATGTCCATAGTGGGAATGGAAATGTCTTACAAACAGCTTTATAATTATTGGTGAGAAAATCCAAGTTTCAACAAGATTGGATTTTTGAGGCAAACAATAATATTCTACCTTGTAACAATTTAAACTTTGTTATTACATTATTAAGATCAACTTTACTAAAGCAGAAGGCTATAAACTAATTTTGATTTAAAATTAATCTTTGAGAACCTTAAAATACCTCAGTTTCATTGTAATCCATACCTTAAGTTCGCCATTCTTGAAATCCCAAACCAGAAGTTGATTATCTTTGCAAGCAGAAACACTCAATCCTCTTGGCGATATGCTCAGTGACAATATCTGTTTTATAAAAATATTTAACAAATAAAATAGAAATAATTTTTATAAATTTATATAATACTGAATTTTCTATAAAGGGATTCTTTCTTCCTCTGTACCAAATGGCCAGCCTTGAATGATGTCAATGAAAAAAATGTAAAATATAATACCTTATTACACAGTAACATTTATTATTTTAGTATAAAATGTTTTACTGACATTTCATCTTGAAGCTCTAAAAAATTGCAACCCAATAATTTGCCACTTTTAATTTTGTTTGTTAGTAAAGCCATGTCAAATGCTGAAAACGTGACAGTAAAAAGCATACTATGTTAAAGTTTTGACTATAATAAAATTAATTTAAATTATCAAAATTTCGATAAGACATTATTGCATCTATAGTAAAAAAACTTTACAGGTGTAGAATGATAAAAAGAGATTCATACCAACCAAGAACTTTTAATAACCACCACCATGGTACCTAGAAAAGAAGATATCACGTGCATCTTCTATTACATTGCATGGGCGAAATAACAACTGGGCGGAACAACAAATAAGACACAAAAATACTGTTTTTTTTCCTGTAGTTGCAATTCCAGCTGATTGAGGTAAATATCTTGCTTAGTATCTATCAGAAAGATTCTACGTAATTAGTGGACTTAATTAATTTATAGAATTTAAAAGAATAACTAGTATTTAATAGAATAAACAAACCAGCTGATTTGGCTCATGTGATATCACAGACTACTGGCCCAGCCTTGTCATGATACCTACCGTCTGTCCTAGTTAACGTAACTAGCACACAATGAATAAATTGTTCTTTGTTACCTTGACAATATATATAAACCCATAACATATATTATTAAATACAAAAAATACAAGAAAACATATAAATTACAGAAAACTATTACAAGAGTGTAATTAAAGCTTTAAAATAAGATTAGTATTTATGAGACAAAAATAAATCTTGAAATTGATAGTCTAAAATTGATTTCTCAGGGTGTCTACTGCCAAATAGAAATGAAAATTCATGACCTTACAACAAAACTAACTGTAATAATAGGCCTAGTAACTTAACACTGCAGTGGTCACATGAAATCTACTAACGTGATTGGTTGCACAGATTACTATTGTAATCCATTTTGAAATTGAGTTTTAAAATTTTAAAATTTCTAATACGGTTTGTAGGAACTTGAGGTGTCATATATAACACAAATGTGATACAATATTTTTTTATTAGAAAACAAAAGTATTATATATATAAAACAATGTTAGCTCGTTTTTTGAGATTGTTCTATATATAATTGTCATAATGTAAAAAAATAAAAAAAGTAAAAATTATATTTCTAAAAGATAGTTTTAAATGTTTTAAAAAGATGTTTAAATAGTTGTATAACAGTATATAACCATGTTTATCTTTATTGGTAAATATGTTTAGGTCTTGGAAGTTTACAGTTTTTAGTCTGCACACTCATTGCAAACACTCTTCTGATGTTCATGGCAGACCCATTTTGTGCACTGAAAACATCTTTTTCTGGTACTCTTGTTCCTTGCTCGGCCTCAAAGATAACATCTTCGAAGTACTCCATGGACCAGTGGCGGGTCAGAATGATTTTCTTCCACTTTCAGGAATAGCTTTCCCCGCTGCCTGATTTCTTTGTGTATGATCTGTGCACTGATGTGCCGTTGTATTTCCGGTTTTACAAGGTCCAAAGCCAGGGTTTGTAAAAAATCTCTACGACATAGCATTGTATTGTTGTTGTTGGCTTTGAACACAGTAATACCATTTACTCCTGCCACATTTATGATGTGGAAGAAGAGAGTTAGTGGCCATCGTCGCCGTGCAACATCATATTGGCCACACATTGCTCACGTCGTAATTGTTCTCGGCCAAGCTCAGAACTTGTTTACAGATAAATATAACAAAAGTTTAAATATTTGTTTACACACAGAACCTATTTAAAACATCAAATACTAAAACTAGTTCATGTCTAGAAAATGTATCATAAGTGGTAGCATGGATTACTATTGTAATCCCCGAGAAGTAAAAAAAGTATGCAAAAAAAATGTGTCTTCATACAGCACTGCTCCTTGACTGGTAGCAGTGGGGATATGTGCACGACAGGTAGATGAACGCTCAAGATCATAAGTGCTGCCAACCCAAATCACTAACAAAATATTTACCTCTGGATTACAATAGTAATACGCGCGACCACTGCAGTGTTAAAGACTCAGAAGAGAATTATAAAGTTGACGAAATTCCATTTACAAATATAAAGTTTAAAGCACAACTAAACACTAAAACACGCCAGTTAGATGCCCACCACTTTGAACAATTACGATCCAACAGACGGTATAACAGACCATAAACAAAACAAACACTAATCAACGAACATCCAGTCCGGTGCCGCCAATAGCGAGCTGTATTTTCTTATATCCGTCTGTACAGCAATCGAGAATTGGAATGTGGCAACCAAAAACGTTTCAATATTATATACCTATTGTGAATTAAAACATAATAAAGAACATGGTTAATCACTTTCATCCATGAAAAAAAATTAAAATTAGCCTAACTAAAACGTTTTTAAATGTATAGATTGCACAACTATATAAATGTATAACATTAAAAAATTGTGTAATATTGACAATCACAAAAGATTCTTTTGTGAATCCCTCTGGTCTGAGGAAGGTGAGCGTGGTTCACCGAAATCGATCACCATAATATTCGTGCATTTTGTACTTGTATTGTAATATATTTGTACATTTTGTGCTTATATTGTAATAAATTTGTGTTGTGTGACGTTTACTTGTACTGTATATGTACCAACGTGTATTATGCTAATTAAAAAACTATTAATAATAGTAGCAGACATACGATATTTTGAGTGGGAATGATGATGAACGGTTGCCTGATTAATACATTACACCATTCTCTTTTCCTAAATAGAGGAAAGAGAAGTAAGATAATTTTGAGTGGGCGAAGAGCTGGCTGGTTCTCTGCACCCTCAATACAGTATTTATATCATAGAAAAGACTATGGTTAGAACAACATCGTAATGAAAACGACGATAAACAAAAATACTTTTGGCGAAACTATTTGCCACAGAACGCTTTGAGCAAATTTCCCAATTCACTCCAAATGCCTCCCGAATTCCCTCTAGTAATGCTTTGGAACGCTAGAAAAAATCGTGACTTTAGAAACAATTTTCATGACTTTTCGTAACATCCGTGACCGACTTTAAAAATTCGTTACTTTTCATGACTTTTCGTGACCAGTAGACACCCTGTTTCTTTTAATTTTTTTACTTGTTTATAATGAATGACATTTTTTACCGAATTAAACATGTAAGTACCCACAGAATACTTATATTTTAGTTATGTAATAAAAATTCATTTAATATTATTAACTTACACCTTTGGTGTGTATTCCAGAATAGACCTTAGATGCTGGAATAAATAAAGTGGAGTAAGGGACATCTTTGAAGCACACTTTCAGACAGTCTTTTGCAATCCACTCAACAGCAAAACCATTGCTCGCAAAAAGTTTGGGCAAGCCATTTGCGGCCAACTGAAGGCACTGTATTTTCCCATGAACACTTGCTTCATCTAGAAAACAACATTTATTTTTCTATGACATGATGGAAAAATAATAAAAACATTCAGACAAACCAATTACTTATATTTACATTTGTTAATCCTGGATCTGGAGAATTAATGTGAGAACAAGACCTCCTTGCATATTCATTGTGTTTTTTTGTGGTATGTGAAAATTTATCTTAAATGAATGGCTGGACTCAGTTAAAGAGTAGGCTTCTTGCGTGCAGGAAGATGTTACATTAGTACTAGTGCAAAAAATATTAAAACTAGTAATCACACCGCTAATATACAAGGAGACATTATACTTAGTCTAAAGTATTATTTAGACTACATCTTGGTCTAAATTCCCCTTAGAGTGAATTTAAACAAATTGGTTAGTTTGAGTTATAGCATTTGAAAATGTAAACAGGGCAGTTGAAATGTACTATAGCAAAATTTTAAATGCTTTGAATATGCACACCCTAGGAAGACCGAATATAAACCGAAATATCCGTTGTGGTTTGTTCACATTAAAAAAGATAATAATGATAAAAACAGAGAGAAAATTAGGAAGAGGTATAACAATTATAAAATACAAATACTTTTAGATCAGTCAATGAATCTAAATTATGTCGAATTCCTAATCTTTTTGGAATGTAATAAAGAATCTACGATGCAAGATATAAAAATTCATCAACAACGTTTGAGGATAGAAGGACATTGAAGGAAGAGAGAGGGGTTGGCGATAACCAATATCTTGGTCACATACTTCAGTTTATTTAAGACAAGTGTACTATAGGTCAAGGTAATCTTTCTATTATTGCCCTCCCTCCACCTGTTAAGGAGAATTTCTGGAACTTCTGCATCGTCAAAATAACAAAAGATGAATTAGCTATTTTGGAAATAATGGAGCTAGAAAACAATGGGGACTGACAGCTAGCCTTGTATTAAAGCATATTCTGATTTATTTAAACATTTTTAATGTATCATTGAAAGTTTTAACATTTGTGGAAGTGTGGAAAATTACCAAAAATATCAAAAAAATACCTAAATATGGGGAATAAGAGAAAGATGAATAAATAAATACCAATAGCTGTTTTATATATTCTAAGATAAAATCAGTACTCAATTATTTGAAACTATGGTGTATTAAAAATTATTTTATTATTTGTATCATAATTTAATATAAATTATGATAATATTGCATAAATGAATTGCAATGTCAATGGCTTTTGAGCATCCATAGCTGATGGGGGTGAAATTAGGTTATGAAATTTATGAGGTATTGTTTTAGACTTAGCTAACTAGAATACAGCTCCTAGCTGGAAGGTTCTGTAGATCCAAATGGATCGGATTTACTACTTACTACTCTAATTGAAATTTTATCTGTTTTTAATTCTTGTCTTTTAATTCTTTGTCATGAGTGAAGATCTTGGAGAGAATGCTATTAAGCATTCATTGTTCATATTAATTTTCTATGGCAGCGGTTCTCAAACTGTGGTACACGTACCTCTCCTGGTATGTGATACATGGCCCAGTGCTACGCCTTTAAGCCGGCCACAACTATCAAACTGAGTGCCGAGCCAAACATTGAATGACAGTTTATCTGATCGATTACAGGAAACTTTTATCATACCATGAACTAAGCATCTCTTCGTAATATTTTTAATGAAACACAACTCTGATAATGTACATCCATTGTAGATCAAGTGTTACACATTACAGCACTATTCGTTTTGTTAGTGTTGTGTTATTGTTCGTCTTGTGTGGAGATGTGTTTTTTGACTTCTAAAGGTTTTTTTTACTTCTATTATGCAAGCTCACAAACTGTAGCAGTGGCTGCATATATTTATAAGCATATACCTACAAATATATAAAGGAAAAGGAGACATTGGTAGCAATAAAAGCTTTTACAAAAAGTAATTGGGGCTGTTATGATGCTAACTTACATTAAGGTTCAAGATATATGTGGGACAGAAGTATTTTCATATGATATTACAACTATGATAAGGTAGTGTTAAGAAAGAATGTTACAATGGTACCACAAAATATCAATCCCGAGCCGACTGCCGAACCGTAACTTTACTTTGATGCGTTGGAGAAACACCGACAACAGTCCTTGACTTGGCAAAATGCTTGCCACAACACTCGCATTGATGCTCGGTTTAGTGGTTGGCTAGATAATGTATGATGAAGAACTGAAAGAAGAAGTGACATCCTGGCTCAGATCTTTGGCGGCTGAAGAATATAACACCAGCATTGAAAAACTGATTCCTCGGTACAATAAATGCCTTGACAACCAAGGCAACTACATTGAGAAGTAGGCTAGGTTACTGTGAGTATGTAAATAAAGTTCTGTGTTGTTATCTTTCGTTTATAATTTTTTATACCAAAACGTTCTTTACTTTCTGGACGACCCTCGTATCATAATATAGTGGGTATTTTCTCAAGTGAAAAGTAAGAAATACTGTATGATTTATAGATTTATAAATTTACATATTCACATACAATACCATAATGTTTAAGGTATAATTGCACAAAACCAATGCACTGGGTTGTATTTAATGCTTCACATTATATTACTTAAATGCTAGGAATACTCATAAATCTAGGCTATGCTAAACATATTATACTTCCAATGGTATACATTAAAATGCTATAAATTGAATGAAAGGAATTTTGAGATGCTATAAATTCTTTTGAACACAGTCAACTTGCTATTCTCATCAATTAAGAGAAAGCTGGTACCATTAACTTACCCTTGACTTTATAGGAAATCCAGACTTCTCCTTCCAACTTCCTATGACAAAAACACATGTTACAACATATACATTCTTACTTAATTACAAAGAAGACTAAATGTTTGAAGACCAGTTAAGTATCGAGCACCTAACTGACAACTATTTAATGTGGATTGGTCATGGAGAAACAGTAGCTTGGCAAACTCGGTCTTCAGATCTTAAGGTGGTTCGGCTGGCATTAGAGACAACTGAATTCCGCTTGCAGCGATGGCTGTGTGTCTGACCACGAGTACTCGCACAGACACTTGATCCATCCCCTCTCTGTCTATAAATTATTAATTTACAGGGAGTCGTTGAAGCACAATCCTGCGGGTGCGGGTACTGTGTCTCGTTGTACATGTGCGTAGCGATTGGATTGTAATATGTGGGTAAAAGTACATTTACAAGTTTAGTTTATAAAGTAAATCAATGTTGTAAATTGTGTGATATTAAAAAGCATAGGATGTCAAACACGACATTGTATTTCTTGTCGAAATAAAAACAAACATATTACATTAATTATTTAAAATCAAATTTGTTAGTTTACAGTGAAATTGCGTAATTTAAAATAACGGTTGAGCAAGACCAGTCCTGTAAGGGTCTGTTTTTAAAATTTGGAAATAATCAGGAAAATAGTTTCTTAATTCTGAATGTACCAAGAAAGCCCAAATTCGCATCAAAATTCGAACATAGTAATTACAGGCTGGCTGAAATCCTCTCTATATTCCTCTTGTTTTCTTCTATTTTACCCTCTTCTCGTCGCCATTTTTCTATTTATAAGTATTAAAAAACTCAGACATAATTAATTCAAAACATTCTGTTTACTTTTTTATAATAATCAACATCAAAACAAAAATCAGCTGTTACTCATTGCAAATAATATATTTAGAAATACTACGATTCTAACTACAATGTAATTTAAAAGAAGCCTGAACACAGTGTACATATGATAATTTTAGGATTTAATAATGATATAACTAAGGGGATATATAAATAAGGGGTTAGCACGCAAAGCCTACAGTTGTGTACCTAGAAAAATTATTAACTTAATAAGCCACTGATTGTTGCCATGTATAGTAACTATATATAAAATGATATTTAATTTGTACAAATTTGCCTTTTTTCAGACAATTGTCAAAGGCCTAGATTATTAGAAAATTGACAATGTTTGTGCACATAAAAAAGCAAGTTCAAAACAGTAAACAATTTCATTTCACTTATTCTAGGCCTAGTCTACTATCATTGAAAAACTTACCATAGTATATCATCCCAATCATGTTGAAGAGTAAACAAAGAGTTTTTATTATTATGTGCCATGTTTAAACCTGAAAAATCATATCTGAATGTAATTTAAGTATGATTAGCATAAAACGAAATAAGAAATCTTTTTGGTTATTATTGGAAAGATCATATTATGCTTTTTTCAACATTTTTTTCTCAAAACATTCACAAAATGGGCTATTTTCTTTTGTGAAAAGTCAAATATTACATACCAACAGGAAAATGTTATGTTGTACTAATATTTAGAGTTTCGTGTACTCAAATGGTGCGGGATTATGTCCTGATCAAGAATATAAAAAGGATTAAAATTGGACAATTACTGAGAATATTAGCACCAGAAAAGTGCCTGTTGGTAAAAGGTTATGTTTTTTAAGGTTAGGTTGGGCATGGGTAGATTAGATTAGGCTTAGTAATGATGTGTTTTATTAATTTGTTATAACCTAACCTATAAAAGCTAACCAAAACCAAACTTAACGTAACCTAACAATATTTGTGTGTGATCTGAGCCCTGCTTGAAATGTAAGTTAATTTCATATCCACTATGTCACCTCTACAACACAGAAACTAATTGAATTTATATATTTTCCATTCAAGGCTACTACTAATACAATTATATATTATTGCATCCAGTTTGTCATAAATTCCAAGTTCTAAATTATTGATAGTGGCTATGATAGAAAAATAAGCGTAATTGAAACTTCTTTCGAAATTAAAATAGTGCACTTACTTTTTGTTTACTAACAACTAAGAAGTAAATTAACCAGTGTTGTTCTTACCCTCAGCCTGTACTTAAATTACCCTTTTTAAGGGCAAATTACCCTCAGACAAATTAAAGAGCAGTAAAATGCCTTAAAATTCTTGTTTCAACCGTGAATAAAAATATATGTATTAAGGACTATGTTGTGACCATTAAAGAATGGTGGTCATATTATAGACCTTCTTTTATTTTATTTACATTATACATTTACAATTTATTATACATAATACATTTACATTATACAATTTACATTATACCATTATAGACATTCTATTATATAAGGGTGTTCTGAAAAAAGGTGCCCATAAGGCAGGGCGTGATTCCTCACATCAAAAGAAGAAAAAAAGTTCTAATTAACATAGGTCCGAAAATGTTTCGTTAGAGAGTTACGGCTAGCGAAAGATTTCACCTGAATTTCAGTTCCCCTGCTGAAACGAAGCCCTATTTGCTGCTGAAGGGTATTTGTTGGCTGTTAATTAAGATGTACAATTTAGCGTTCCTTATGTAAAATGAATTGAAAAATTGAATAAAACCGTTTCCAGACCTGTAGCTACAGTAGTTTTTAAGATATGTGACGAAATACGCGAAACTTGGTCCCGAAAAACAAGTTCCTTTTAGGTTTGAAGCAGATTTACTATGTTAAATGTACAATAAACCCAAATTTTTTTTACAGAACTTTTAGAAAATTTAATTTCGAAGAGAAAGATGTAAAATAAGTCTATAATAGACAAACGCAACCTTTAAAAAATAATCCTTAATTAGCCTACATACAAAACGCATGAAAAATAGACAAAATCTGTTAAGCTCTCTACAAATGTAATATTGAAATTAAAACAGCTGTTGTAATAAAACAAATTAATGAGTTACTAATATTTTTATCAAGTAAACATTTTTAACAATCATAAATTATCATACATAAAAAAGTTATCTGAATTATCATTCAACAAAAAAGTTACACTTGTCCTAAAAAACTAACCACGTCACAGTAGATTTTCAAAATGTTTCCCCTCATTCAAAATACAAGCATCCAGCCGTCTTCTCATAGACTGCCGAACTCTTTCGAAGATCCCAGGTGTCTCACGTATCCTTTGAATCCCATTAATAATCCTTGTGCGCAACTCTTCTATGGTATCCACAGGCGAGTCGTAGACAAGCGACTTTAAATGTCCCCATAAGAAAAAGTCAAGAGGATTGAGGTCAGGTGACCTTGCAGGCCATGCTACTGGGGCTCCTCGACCAATCCATCTGTTTGGATATGCTTCATTTAAAAATTCTCTTACTTGTAATGTGTAATGAGCTGGAGCTCCATCCTGCATGAACCACATTTTGTTGCGTGTGTATAGTGGCACATCTTCGAGTAACTCATTTAGATCAGTCGTCAAGAAATGTAAATAATTTTCACCATTGAGCCTATCAGGTAAAAAACGAATAAAAATTGTATCACCCAGAATAGCAGCCCATACGTTTATAGAAAACTGATATTGGTGACGGTTCTCTGAAATAGCATGTGGATTTTCAATTGCCGAAATGTGAGTATTGTGGGTGTTAAGAATAGCCATTCTTGAAAATTTTGCTTCATCAGTAAAGATAATGTTATTTAAAAAATGTGGATTTCTGCACCTTTGGATAAGCCATTGGCATAGCTGAACACGAGGAAAGTAATCTCGAGGCAAAAGAGCCTGGACCCTTTGATAGTGATAAGAATGCAACTGCTTCTCATGTAAAATCTTCCAGACAATTGAATTACTAACACCGAAATCCAAGGCTAGTTCTCTAGTACTTCTTCCAGGATGATTCTCTATTTCGTCCAACACGCCCTCCTCCAATTCAGCTGTACACATTGTACGTGGCCGTCCTGATCTACCAACTTTTCCAGGTTTAAAGGTTCCCGTCTCGCTTAGCCTTCTATGAATGGAAGAAAACATTTTATGAGTCGGTAACTGTCTACGAGGAAAGTGTTCCTGATAGTCGTCTAGCCTCACGACTGTTGCAATGTGCAAGACCGTACATTAAATGCATGTCTGCCATTTCACCATTAGTGTACATAATATTCATATTACCTGCCATGATGAATAAGATATTATTAGCTATCAAAAATTAACTGCAACGGCACTCGCACTAACTTGTATTAAAGTACAGATCAACACACGCACATAATGAGCAATGGAAAAATAGCTGCTTGTCATGTTTATGACAATGTTTAAACAATGTTTAAAACATATGTTTAAACATATGTTACATTGTTTAAACATATGTTTTAAATAGATATTATTTTGTTCCTTAAATCATATGTTTTAATACAACAGCTGTTTTAATTTCAATATTACATTTGTAGAGAGCTTAACAGATTTTGTCTATTTTTCATGCGTTTTGTATGTAGGCTAATTAAGGATTATTTTTTAAAGGTTGCGTTTGTCTATTATAGACTTATTTTACATCTTTCTCTTCGAAATTAAATTTTCTAAAAGTTCTGTAAAAAAATTTGGGTTTATTGTACATTTAACATAGTAAATCTGCTTCAAACCTAAAAGGAACTTGTTTTTCGGGACCAAGTTTCGCGTATTTCGTCACATATCTTAAAAACTACTGTAGCTACAGGTCTGGAAACGGTTTTATTCAATTTTTCAGTTCATTTTACATAAAGAACGCTAAATTGTACATCTTAATTAACAGCCAACAAATACCCGTAGGGCTTCGTTTCAGCAGGGGAACTGAATTCAGGCGAAATCTTTCGCTAGCCGTAACTCTCTAACGAAACATTTTCGGACCTATGTTAATTGAACTTTTTTTCTTCTTTTGATGTGAGGAATCACGCCCTGCCTTATGGGCACCTTTTTTCAGAACACCCTGTATACCGATGATATAATAGAATTCTTCCATTCTGACAATGAAATGTAAGGTCTATTTCATCGGTTTTACCATCGATGTGAAAAAAAAATCAGTCATCGATTTAGATGTAAGTTTCTTTGCTTGAATGTCTGTGGGTGGAGGGTGAGTATTGTGCCGTGTGCTGTTTGTATTAGGAAAGTGGGGTTGGTTATATTACGTTAAACTTAACCTAACTTAAGTAACTCGTATGAGCATTGAGAGGAAGTTGCATTTATTTATATTCTTTTACACTTTCTTTGGTTCTACTTTGCTAAATTTGTGTTAAATTGGTATATATACAAAATCCTATAAGATGGCTCCTGTAATGCAACGAATTATGTAAGTAAGATAGCATCAGCTACATATAGGTTAACTCTAGATTTCATCATTTTTAAGTTATGGAGCCTAACTATGAATTTTCATCCAGGAAACAAAGAAATCAAACAACGACCTTGGATTAGTTCGGGAGCGGTATGATGGAAACAAAATGATTTTAAACCCTTCAAAAACAAAGTTTATTAATTTCAATCTCAAGGGATTTTCATTCAATTCAGTGCTAAAACTCCATGTAACTAATTGTTGTGGTTCAAAGAATTCACTATTTGATTGTTTGGTCATGAAAAGTGTTTGCAATAAAAAATATTTGGGCGTAGATTTGTATATCAAGCTAACAAGGAAACTGCACATAACACAACTTCAAAAGGACCTCTCTAAAAGCATAAGAAAATTTTATTTTTTAAGAAATCTGCTTTCTTGGTCCAAAACTGTACAATAACGTACCAATAGCTATAAGAGAAAATAACAAATAATAAAATATTTTGGTAATTATGCACTTTCTTGCCACCTCTGAAAATACGATTTCATGTTAATAAAGTGGTGAAAAATGAGTTTATATCTCTTGAGGGGTTTGATTTCATCCGCGGAAAACTCGTTTTTTACCGAAAAATCGAAAAACTAGATTTTTATCTAATAATGAAAAAACCAACTTTTTTAAAAATTGTTATTTTTCGACAAATTTTTTTTCATTTCTCGTGTTTTTTTATGCTGAACACAAATATATAACTGGTTTTGTAGTAACATTATTTTTTCAGCTCGAAAAATGCATTTTTGTTGACATAACCTAACTTATCCTAATTGTCTTATTTTCTCAACAAAAATTCGTAATTTGCGTTAAATTCGGGCGTTTGGCCTCCGTGACGGCCTGCCGGCCGTCACTCCGGCGGGAATATATGAGAATTCGGTTTTTGTGATTAATAGTTGTTGTATATAATGATCGCGTAATGGCCGCTAATCGCGATCCACCGCGACAGTAGTTTTTCCGTTACTTCTCGAGAAATATTTGTAATAGACCAAAATAGTTTTCAAATTTGTATTCAGCGCAAAAAAACACATCAAAATAAAAAAAAAGATGATTAAAATACCATTTAAATTAACGGAAATATGACAAAAATACTCGTACTAAAAGTTATGACATTGGTTTTTCGAATTTTTCAGTAAAATACGTTATTTCCGCGGAATAAAACGCATATCCCGTGAAAATACAGCCAATTCTAGACCCATTTCAAGCAAAATGTTCCAAATTTGTTTGGTGGCAAGAAAGTGCATAATTACCCAAGAGGTAAATGTTTTGATAAATAGGGGAGAGCGGGGTCAATTGTAACAGTTTTCATTTAATAAATTTTATAGGTGCCATTTTTAGGCGGAAATTATTGAAATGTTGTGTGCCTGAACATTACATATCGATTAACACTATACATTTTTTTAAGTAGCAAAATTATAGCTCTAAACCTGATTTATATAGTTTATTAAAATATATGTACATTGTTACAATTGACCCCAAGTGTGGGGCAAATGTAACAACTCTTTAAATATGAATGCTAACTATGTACATGTGGCAGGAGAAGTTAAAAAAGCAGTTTGAAGTGAAAATACTTTTATTTTATCAATATATTTACAAATATGTGTAATTTATATTTTTTTTTTAATAAGAACAAAATTAAACACTACTCAGATTCACAGTTGTGGCATGTATAAAACAAATCTCCTTTGGTGCAACTCTCATGTGCCCACTTCTTACAACTCGTACACTGTATCCACTTTTCATTTGGTTTGCTTTTTGAATAAAGTTCAAGGCAAATAAGACAAAAACAGTCGTCATCGTCGTCACTACTAGATCCTGAAGTTTTTTCTTGTTGATTTTTTTTATTTTCTTTTTGTCGTGTTCGTTTTTGTAAAAAAGCTCTTTAGGAAGTTTTTCTTTTTTTGTACCTTTAATTTTTTTCTTCATTCTATTTTCATGTTCCAACTGCTGTTTAACAGGAGTGCTGGTCCATATAGAGCTCTTTTTTGTTCTCCTGTTTGCTTTTGTCATCTTAGGCTTGGCATGTGGAAGTGGTCGGATGTTATCAGGAGAAACTACAGAAGCAGAAGATGTTGAAGGTTGTGGTGACCTAGGATTAATAGTTTTTGCACCATTGAAATTTTTGCGTATCTCGTCAATTGGCATTTCGATGTCTTCATTGGGTTGTGCTAGACATTCTGTAGCGTTGGTAGAAGTTGCAGGCTGCAGGATGTCTTCATTGGGTTGTGCTAGAACTTCTCCAGCCCCTTCTCCAACTACAGGCTGAGGCTGATGCTGGTTAGTGACGCTTGCCGGGAGATAGTCTTGATCTGAGAACACTAGTCTGTCAAAAGGGTAGTTTCCGGTGCATTTGAACCCACTTTTCACATTGTTTGGGGTAACTGCAAATGGCAAGGCTTTAGCTACTAACCCTGGTAGATTATAGATGTTAATGCGTTCTCCAGGATTATTTTTCCTCCAATCGTCCGCTGCGTCATTGAAAAATTTTTTAAATGGGCCGAACACAGTCCTATCCAATGGCTGGAGCTTGTGTGAGGTATGTGGAGGAAAAGAGAGAAGAACAATGCCATTGTTTCTACAAAAATCTATGACAGGCATTTGAATGTGAGAATCGTGGTTATCAGCTATTAACAAAACCTTCCTCTCCAGTGTTGGTTTAGCAAACTTAATAAAGTGTTCAAGAAATTGTATGAATTCTTCTGCTTGCATCCATCCAGAGCCATTTGCTGCTCCAATGCAGCCAGCTGGACCATTATTTATGAAATAGGAGTGATAATTCTTCCTAGGAAAAATAAACATAGGGGGAATACTATTGCCTATGGCGTTTACAGCTAGGCTCATAGTGATTAGCGTTCCCCTTTCATGAGAGTTTATTCCGCCAACCTGTTTGCTTCCCCTTTTAGCCACTATCTTGCCAGGGCTAGGAGCAGTATTAATACCTGTTTCGTCTAGATTATATATATCTTGAGGCTCGAACTTGTAATCTACCATTACTTTGGACAGATTGTCAAAAAACATATTTACATTTTCCCGATTAAAATTCATAGCTCGTGACAAAGATGTTGATTCGGGAGACCTTATCGCCAAAGTCGGATTTCTTTTAAGGAAAGATGTGAACCAGTCACGCCCTGCCATTTGTGTGTCCACCCATTTTTCCGGCATTTTGCAACTGTTCCTTTGAGCGTACTGAAATGCTAGTTGCTTCACTTCTTTTGGGGTTAGGCCATAAAAGATGCCAGCACAAGATTTTATATAGGAGGCCAATTCTGCCTCCATTTCTTCATTAAACACTTTGTTATGAGGCTTGTACCCCATAACAGCATTGACATTGTTCTTTTTTTTGTCCAAGAATCTCTTTAGAGTTACATGGCAAATATTGTGAGCCTTTGCAGCAGCCCTAACAGAAAAATTCTGCTCCGTTACTAACTTAGCAGAGGCTTCAATAGTATCTTGCGATGGGCCCCGATCTGTCAGTCTGATACGATTTCGTACCATTCTGGAACCAAAAGAACAAAAGTTCTTAGTGTTTCAGCTTTGAAATTTAGAAAATAAAAGTATTGAATAATTGAAAAGAGCAACAAGAATTTAAAACAAAGTGCGGGTCAATTGTAACAGTGTTACAATTGACCCGCAACGAGCTGTTACATTTGTCCCACAGACGCACGTTTCGCTTTGACCGAGCTCTGAACCTAACCTATTTGACTAATCGTTCTCCTAAATACAGTAAAATATAGCGGAAGAAACGTAGAGAGCAGTAAACTTATTGTGGTTATCATATACTACATACTAATTGTGCTAGAAAACAAAAAAGAAGAATAACATTATTTTACTTACCTGGTATTTTTTCACAAAACTTCAAAACAATCCGGTAAACAGAAACCACTCACAACCATAACACGTGGGGCGATACTAGAGCTACAGGTGGACATTTAGGTGTGATTTGTAAATCTATTTGCAGCCAGATAGCAGCACAGTACAGACTGTTACATTTGCCCCGTGTTACAATTGACCCCGCGCTCCCCTACGTAAGTATAAGTCTCATATTGTTAACCCTAGATTACTTATGGGAGTTTTTTGACACACGATTACTTATGTGTAGTAAATTTTACAACTCTGATGAATTTTTTTTAACTTCCGTAAAAGTTACTTTTCTGTATTTATAGTATTTTATCTTTGCTAACCAACTCTCTGGTGTTTGAAAAATAGTTTTAGGAACATAAAAATTTATTACCTAAAAAGAGAAAAAAGCACATAAAATGGCATAAGTGAGGCAAAAAGTCATATACAAAACTTTTTATTGAATAATATACATAAGAATACAAAGTAAAAAAGGTAAGAAATAAGATTATTTTTATTTTGAACCGTTTTTAGGTTGTTGTCTCTGTTAGGTGCATCATTGCAAACTTATGTGTCACACTCACTACCACTGTACATGTAGGGATAGGCAGGTGGGTCTCTACCACTGTACGTGTAGGGGTGGGTGGGTCACTACCACTGTACATGTAGGGGTGGTTCTTTGATAAATTAGTTTTTCTTGAATAGACCTTTCATTTGATAGCAAACTCGACACAGGCATAAGTTGAAGATTTTCGTTCAACTCCTCGTGGGCCCTCTCCCTGAAAAGATAAAATGTCGCTATCAAATTTTTTTATGTGTATGAGTGAAGTAGAATTTGTGTTGACCACAAATTGGGTGATTGCAGTGACCGCAGTAAGTTGTCGTCATGCGTCTTAGGGCTGCTGGGCAGTAAAAGCAGGTTTTTCGTGGTCCTGGTCCTCTTGGAATTTCAGGGGTGTTCGGTATTCCAAGAATTTCACACATTTGGATTTTAGTTTCCTTCCTCAGATTAGGCGTTTAAAGTTGGGTTCTCATGTGTGGTCCTGTCAATTGCTTGCACAATTCCTTCATGAAGAATTTTCTTTTCATAGGTTTGTGTCCCAAACGTATGTTGTTCATGCAATAAATAACGTACGAGTTCACAAAAGCAATGTTCATTATTCCGTAAAACACACAGAGTGGCCAACGACGTGTTTTCCTGATACAGGACGTGTCTCCGCAGATCTTGTCCAGCGTGTCCACTGCCCCTTTTGTGGCAATGTACCCAAGAATAATTTCAGGTTTTTTGTTTCCTGATCCAGGTTCATGCCAGAGTGCATAGTAGATAGCAAAACAACTACTTTATTGGGTTTTGGCTTGTAGGAAACCAAAGTTTTCTCCTTGTCAAAAAGAAACATGGAAGAACCAACTGGCCGTTCTTTCTTGTGAGACCCATCCCCCCCCCACCAAAGCTGGAAAGCGTGCCAACTGGGGGATGGCTCAAAACAAGTCAAGCGATGGGATCACGGGTGGCAGTTGGAGGGTCAAAATAACACTCGGCAGCTGAGCAAAACTAATTTTATTACCAAGAAAGCTGCAAAACTGGCTGGCAGAAGGCCACAATGTAAATTCGCACTTAAATAAATAACAAGATAACAAAAAACACTAAAGTAACAAGAAAATAATACAAAAGCTACAAAAACAACAAACTCTACAAATACCAAAATTAACAATTAACAACTACGTGGCCTATCTGCAGTTTAGCCTGAGACCCCCAAAACGTAAGACAATTAATTAACAGTTTAAAAGTCAACATTTTTAGAACAATTTTGATAACCCCAAATCATCCCGGCAATTTAGCCCCACATCCCATGATTCCACCGAGGCCAGGGAGTAAGCCGGAATCCCTGGGCAGCTCCGAATTAGAAGTTAAGCAAAAGAACAATAATCCCCTTTTGGTGAAGAATTTAAAAAATTAAACAATTTAAAAAAATATAAAACGGTACCGTTCAAGTAAACATTCACTTCAAAACACCCCTAATACACTTAACAAAAAAAATAAATAACAATAACTAGGCCTAAACATATAAATAAATAATAACATGATTTATCAATGGGGACCTAACAAATATAAAAATCTAAACAAAGGTAACAAGAAAATAAACTAATTAAACTAAATAACAACAAATATTAACATTAAAAGTTCTTGGTATATTTTAACAGTGTTACTCATTTAATAAAAAAAAAATATAAGTCCCCCATGGCTGTTTCATAAATCACTGTAAAGTTTTAGGCCTAGGCCACATAAAGTTCCACAAACATTTTTTTTTCTTCTTTTTTTTCTGTATTATCAACCCCCAGCTCAGCTGCCGGGAAAACAAGATGGAAAGCACTGACCTGAGGACAGAAGACTCGTACCCAAAGATGTAGGTGGGGCAGCAGGGTCGCCAATGGCCTCTATACATGGTCCTCAGGCCAGGCTGGCAGTGTGGATGGTCGAACTTTCCCCGGACGACAGGCTGAGGGAAAATGTCCCACTCGAGGACCCTGGAGTTTTAGGAGCTCTAGCCGATCATAGTAAGGTGGTTCGGCCGCCGAGAAACAACTAGAAAGACGGTCAACCTGACAACCCGAGCTGGAACACGGAACGACCGAATCCGGGCCAACGGCCACCAAAGTACGCGAATCGCCGGGCAAAAGCGAACCTCAGGCAGCCCGGCAGACCACGACGAAAAAAACTAAACGTACCGGTCAAAAGACCCGGTACACTTGTTGCCAAGATCCTTTGGAATACCTTTTTTGTTTATACGGATTGTCCCTAGTGTGGTTAGATTGTAGGGCTGTTGCAGGAGTTCCTCAGCAAGTGGTACATTTGTCAACCAGTTATCTGTGGTAACACTTCTGTTAGATCCATGAATGCTTCTAGTCACAGTTTTTCACGAAATAATCAGCTGCAGACTGTCCTTGTGTTGGAGTTTTCTTTCCTAAGTAGGATGTTCCATCAACCATACAATAAGTAGTGGTGTCAACAAAGAACAATTTTTATGCCGTATTTACTTGATTTTATTAGGAATGTACATCCTAAATGGACATTTTCCTCTAAATGCTAAGAGCTGCTCGTCAACTGTTACATAACTGCCAGGTTTGTATTTTGTTCTGCAGTTGTTGACAAATGCTTCCCATAGCTCTCTAATTGGAGCGAAAGGGTCCGTCCTTTAATGTTCCTCACGTGTGGCTCTATTGTCAAAACGGGTGACAGCACAATGAACTCAAAACGATCACAGGTCATGATACATTTGTACTGGAAACCATTCCATACATTGTCAGACATTTCTCTAGCAGCTAAATGATTATCATGACACCATGCAGAGTTCACCAAAATACCAAGAAAAGCTTTAATCTCTTCTACACCTATAGGTTGTATTGTATTTACTGCCTGATTTGTATAATTAGTTCTCAGTCGATCCATTTCTTCATTTGTGTGGAGCAGAACTTTATTTATCATGGTTTCATCAAATATTTCTAGAAAACTTTACAGAGGTAGTACAGCTCCACTGGCGGTTCCTAAAACGTCACATTTCGCAAGCACAATATTTCTCACTAGAGTACGAGCATTAGTAGGCTGCGGTTTAGTGTGCCATACATGCTTGTTTTTAGCTTTAATAATAGCAGCTTTAGGAATAAAATATTTTGATCTTCTGTACTAGGGTAGGAATCTGCGTCGGGATCTGACACATTTTCATGTACAGCATCAGGCAAGATGTCATAATCAGTCAAATTGTTTGCACTATCACATCATTATCAGTTGAAAGGTCAGCATTAGGCTGTGATAAAAGGTTAGTTCTAGGACTACATACTTGTTGTGCAATAGATGCTGATGGAAGCTCAATATTAGAGGGTAACCAACCCTCTAATATTGAGCTTCCATCAGCATCTATTGATGGAACAACCAGTTCTGGCTTACTCTAGTTTGAGTATTTTTTTCTTATACTGACCTAATTTGGATACTAGGTTAGGTTTAGGTAAAGTATCACGAGACTTATGCCTTTTCTTCCTCTTTTCTTCCTCTTCTCATGTTTGACCTCAATGTCACTGTCGTACTCTGATTCACTCTCATAAACTCTGATGCCTTTTTCTGGTGGAAAGGAGGTTTCGTCAGTGTATGTATCGTCACCATCTGTGTCCCCTTCTTAATCAATTTCGCACCGATCTTTTTCACTTTCAGTGTCGTTGGAAGAACGATGGGTTTCTTCATCACTAGACTCTTCAAGGTATTGTCTTATTTGAGAATCCATTGTCAAAAAACACAAAAAAACTAAAAAGTTGAACACACACTAAAATCTTATAAAAACAAACTAAGATCGACTAAGGATAAAAGTTACACCATCACTTAGATGTCGTCATATTTACGACACAAGTTCAGAATAACATAGACGCAAGTGACCGGTTGGAGGGCTACTACGGGACTAAGCTAGTCTATTGAAATGGGGAAGGTACTGAGGGGAGGGGGCGTCACCTCGACTCTAATGGTGGATGGGGCATATTTTCTAATGGCGAGTCGTCATTTTTACGATGCATAAGTAATCTAGGGTTAAGTACAACAGCCTACAGTAACCTAGAAATAATTCAACATAATAAACAGTTATATAGTAAATGTAATTATATAGGTAGAGTTAAGATTTGTTGTCTATTTTTGGTTCTTGGGTTTTTTTTTTTTTTTTGCAAAATGCTCTATGAGATATTGAGTGGATGCATGTTTGTCAGATAGTAAACAAAATGGTTTTGATTTTAATTTAAAACTATACAAACTGCTGAAGCATATGTAATATACACGCTGCAGTGATGTGCCCAATATTATGTGTTAATTTATGTTAAGCAGACTGTTCTCTTATATTATTTTGTGTTAATTTATAAGCAGATTTTTTCCCCATATTGTTTTGTGATAATTCGTAAGCAGACTGTGATTTATTGTTTATTTGTTTTAGTTTAATATTGAGCTAGTCACCGATTACTTGAAGTGGTGGCTATCAATTCCAACCAAATAATTTGTACATTTATTTTGTAAGCTTGATGGAATAAAATATTTTCTTATTCTTAAAATCAGGGGAAATAGAGATTATGTTTGAGGGAAGTCAGAGTGTCTTTGGAAAGCCGTTTACAAATACAGTAATAGTATCTACTCCTCATGCACATTCTAATCATCTCACGAAAATTATAATTTTCTGTTTTAGAGTGGTTAAATATGAGCCTAGACCATAAGGGGACCATAATTACCAGATGATTTTGTCACCCAGAAATATTTTTCACTAAGGAATGTGAAAACGTGTTCTTTTTATAGCATCATCTATTTAATAAGAATACAATATGTGATATCAAATAAAACATGTAAACTACATTAAGGAATACATAAAATAAAGGCATTTATTCAATATATTGTTCAAAGCAGTATGGTTCTCGGTCTCTATCTCATTATCTCTATATTCATTCACATTTATTTTATTATATATTAATATAAATATAAAAACAGTATTGCTAAATCGTTCATTATTACTGTGGTAGAAAAAACGTACCAGATAATTTATTTATACTTATCTAAAAGTGTAACTTTGAAGGGAATATGTTTCTTAACCGGTAACAAGGACAGACAAATGTGACGACAGGGGTGGGGCGGCATTCCTTTAGAGAACATTGAAGTCTTGGGACGAGATACTGTACTTTAGTTTGTGGGAACTATATACTACTCACTTCCCCTACAGTGGGTACGGAGAGGAACCACAGTAATCGCAGGCATACATTGTTAAGTTCTCTTGTTGTCTGCCTGACCATCTAGACTGTTCCTAGGGGGTCCTAGGGAGCCCAGGCCTCTCCAAACCTATTTTTTTATGTAAAACAATGGGGAGTAAAACTCAACACTAACTGTAATGGTCAATAGTTGAAAATACTTACGTCATGATTATGGAGGATAGCCCTTTTACTCATAACTTTAATTATTTGTAGGCTTAACTATTTATATGTACGGTATCATTATACATAATATTCAAATAAAGATAATTTGAGTTTTATTTTTAGTTTGAATGACGTTTTATACATGTTTCAGTATAAAACATGTACCAAAACACTAACCCTGGGTTCGCCCCTGATATAGGCTCAGACTAAACGATGTGTATAATTAAATGCCTTCTCATCTACACACTGCACACAAAAGCCATTTGTGATTGACTGAGAATTTCTAAAAATTATTTAAGCCCTTGGACCAACAAACTAGGCACAAATATTCTTTATAGGCTTCATATGCGTACTAACAAAGGATTTTAAAATATTTTCTCTCTAAGGGCTAAAATAAGAAGATAATAAATATCCTGACAAAAGCCAATCAGAGTGTAACCAATATACCTTACAAATGAGAGAGCTTAGGACGGTATTTGAACTTGACATAAGGGATATTTGAATATTCTAAACTTGCAATGCGAAGAAAAATTATAAATTGCAGGGCTTGGGTTGGGTCACTAAAAGTCACTATTTTGAAAAGAGTCACTAAAAGTCACTATTTTTGAACTGTCTGTTATTTTATTGGATAAATATGTTTATAAAATTAATATTTTAATTTTAAAATAAATTTTCTGATTTGTGATGGTTAAGTAATTTGTAAAATCTTTTTACCTACATGTAAATATATTATTTATGATGTATTTTATCTTCAGATTTTATTTTATTTTCAAACACACAACAATGGTATTTGCGGTTATTTATTTCATTCCCCGGTCAGTCGCCAGTAAACAATTCACCCAGTGAAAACTCTTGATTTTAGTAACTATCGACTGATTGATGACAAATAGCCTCATAGGTTTTAAATTTTATTGTTATGGTTGGTATTCTATAATCATCTTAAAGCTTACGTTGGTTGGTTGGACTTTTCATTTGATCAGTAGTTATCAAATGAAAGTCTACCAATGCTTCTGGAAAGAAAGAACTCCAAACTGGAGTTAAATATTGGTCTCCTTCATTCAACAAAATTGTATTTTGACATCTCCAGACTTTTTACATTAATTCAGCCACTTCTTCAATCCTAGTTGAGAAGATTACTGAAGCTATGGACAACAACAATCTACCACTCCAAAACTTACTCATAGTTGCGTCACATGGACCCAATGTAAACAAGAGTGCCATTCGTTCTCTCAATGAACAAGTTAAAGCTCTAAGGCCGAAGCCACTGATTAACATTGGCACATGTAACATACATACTATTCACAATGCTTTCTTAAAAGGTCTTGAAGAATGTGGAAATGATGTATCTGACCTTATCATTGCCGTACACAATTTTTTTGATCGTTGGCCCAGTAGATGGGAAGAATATAGAAAGATTCAAGATTCTTTATCTATAAAAAATCATGTGTTCATTATACACTGCCCTAGTCGATGGCGGACTCTAAAACCAACAGCCATTAGACTACTTGAGCAATGGCCAACAGTTAAGAAATATTTTTTGGAGCACATTCCAAAAAAAAGCCAAAAACTTGAAAAAAATATCTATGTATAAAAAGACCTTCTGAAAAAGCCAGCAATTCATTCATAAGTAATGTTTGTAATTTCGAGTGCTCACATTTTTACTCGAGTTACTGGGTCCTTACAAAAAGAAGAACCTTTGGTGCACATTCTGCATTCACAAATACATTCTTTAGTACAGACAATTATGGGCAGAATCTGCACACCATTCCTTAAAGACTGTGATTCACAGTTCCTTAAGACTGTGGATTACGATTTAATTGATGATAATTTTAAAGCAGACAATTTAATAAATGTTGAAAATATTATTTTGGATGAAAAAAGCATAGCTGAATTAACAAAGTTGAATCAGAAGGACAAAGCCTTCTTCCTTCTTGGTGTGAAAAAACATGTGGCTAGTGTTAAACATGTAGTTCAAAAATGTTCATTAAAATCCACCTTAAGAGTTTGGCCTGCCTGCGCCCCAGTGGAAAGTCATCTGATGAAAGCGCAGACCAAATATTAGAAGTAAACAGATTAATGCCTTGGGATGTAAAAACCGATGTTCTCTTGGATGTGTGGAAGTTAGTAAAATTAGAACCTGAAGGATTTGATCCAAAAGACCTACCTATTGATCAATACTGGAAGTACTTTATGGATTTAAAAGGTATCAACGGTTCTCCAAAGTTCCCTGAAGTGAGAAAATTTATTAAAGCTTGTTTATCTCTTTCCCATGGAAATTCAGATGCAGAAAAAGGATTCTCTGCATCAGGAAGAACCCCAACCAGTGACAGGGCGAGCATGTCAGAACACACCTTAAATGTTTTATTAACAGTTAAAGCTGCACTAAAAGCTTTTGATAATAAGCCCTATCTAGTGCCCATCACAAAAGAGTTAACATCACTGAGCCGCACCGCAAGTCAGTCCTACAAATCTTATTTGCTAGAAAAAAAGAAGGAAGAAGACAATACAGCAAAAAAAGAAAAGCAGGAAAAAGAAAACAAGATGGCAGAAGAAGCTAACAAACTACAGTTAGAGAAAAAGAGAAAAGATATCAATGAAGCAGAGCAAAAATAAAAGAAATTGCGCAAAGAAGAAACAGAAAAGCTTGAGAGTGCTTCAACTCTCTTAAGCGAGGCCCATGGAAGACTGAAACTAGCTATAAATAAAAGATTTTAAAGGAGCAGCGTTAGCTCATACTATGCTGGAAGGAGTAACAAAGGTATAGGAAGAAGCTAGCCAACAGAGGGTAACACTAGAATCTGTTCAAGACTTGGTTCAAAAAAAGAAAACTTCATTAATAACTCATTTCTTTAAAAAGTGTAAATTTATTATATATTTTTCATGAAGCCTGATTTAATAAGACTCATTTTATTTTAAAAAATTTGTGTTACCTTAAACCAAAAATTTGTTCTCTATATTAAACCATATTCTTTAAAGTTCCTTTATACTAAAGATGTTCTTTACGTAAGGTTCTTAATCTGTGTATTAAGATTTTGTAATTGCTTTTTTGACTCAATAAATTTTTTTTTTTAAATAAATAAAATAAAAAGGAAGGGGTGGTTGGCGAAGACCTTTTTATTTAATTTATTTTTATGTGAATTTGTCTTTAAAGTCATCACACTCATGCTAATACAATCATCTGTAGTATTTCATATTATGACCTATAGCTCATTTAGTTTAAAATCCTTAATGGAGTTGTTGCTCCAGACTGATGGAATAAAATGTTACTAATGGCTAAAACCTGCATATAGTCTGTCAAAACGGTTTTTTTGATCTGAACAACAGGTAGGTAAGCCATTTATAACACATTTAGTTTTTCTCATAATTGCAAGTCACTAAAGGTCACTAATTTCAAAAAATTATTCACTAAACTCACTATCTTTAACCACCAAACCCAACCCAAGCACCGAAATTGCTAAAAATATTTTCTTAATTAGCATAGTGCGTATTGGTAGATAAATTTATTACATTATTAAAAAATGTAAATATTTATGGTGATCAATTTGAGTAAACCACGTTTACCTTCTTCTCACCGAGGAATTTACAAATTACTTTGTCTTCTATGAATCGGATTGGTCTGAGGAAAGTTAACATGCCTGGATAAACTTCCATTGTCAATACTATTTTGTATAAATTCTTGGTCTTCGGGAGATGAATGTGTCAATAAATTCCGTGCATTATACACAGGATCAGCCTTGACACATCTGTAATTAACTGCTAACACCACTGAGTCAGTGCCTAAATGGTGCTGCCAAGCTCCTCTGAATGTAATGGTCAACAAACATTTACTAGCTGACTCCTGTTTTTGATGAGATACAAGCATTATTAGTCATGAAATATTGACTACCGTACTGGGTGGATGAAGTAAAGAAACCCTGCTACAGTTTCTAATCACTCCTTTGGAATTATGTGTACTTGATACAGACTTGTTTGGGCAAGTTGACTCACTCCAGTTGCACTCATTGTTTTTTAAGCTGCATCAAATGACCTATTATGAATGTATGAAAGTCTCTCCCCACTGTGAAACACTTTTTATCTGTACAACATTCTGTGTATGATGAGGAAATATGTTGCTTTGTTTTCTGTTATATCTTATTTATTTTACAGTACTTGTTTATTACACTTATTATGAGTATCTTATTGGTTTTAAGATAAAATTAGTATATTGACTTACAATATAATTGGTGGCATAGCTGGTTAAAGTCCAGCTTCATAAGCTAAAGGTTCTCAGTTTGATTCCAATCAGAGTCATAAACCAATTTTGAAAGGAATCAGCTAATAACCACACACCGGCTCCTCATTTGTTATATTAGTTACATTTTTTCAGAAATAGTCGGTACTTGATATGAAGTGATTTCACAAGGCCTCTCTTATGTGCATGTGAATGATATATATTGTCCAAATCTCCAATATTTTGTGATGCCAGTAGCATTTAGTGTTTAAAATATACTAAATATCAAAAGGTTTAAATGTACCATATAAAAAATCTATGACATACTATGGCTTATGATAAAATCATAAGTATACTATAATGAATAATGTAGTCTACATGATATATCTTCAATCAATAAAATTGCTACTAGAAAAGTAGAAAACAAATTCAGGTTTTTAAATTGCAGTGTAAAATTACAGTGACCCCCAATACAGGGTTGCCTGACATATACAGTAAGTCTATTTTATTTAAGTACCTGGTCCTTTTTAATACCAAGAGACAAATCTTAGTCAATTATGTTTTATTTTTGTTTCAGAAAACCAGTTACGCATAAGGGCAAGAAAGCTTTGGTAAATAAAGAGCCAAAATTAATTGAGAACACCAAACAATGTTTGTTCATCAAGGGGAAAAATACAAGTGATATAGCCAGAAATTGCTTGAAAGATCTTGTAAGTAAACAATTTTCTTGAAACAAATCTTAAAATAAAAAATGTTTAAAGATTTTGCATTTCAGTAAAAATTAGAACTTATTTAAATATAAAAAAGTGCTTGGGCTGGGTGATTATTCAAAGCTCTCGATTAGCCAGATCAAACCATACTCTTGATTATGCCGATCCTGAAGGCTTAATATAGCTAACTTTATTTTTTAAATGTGTTTTTTTTTTATCTTTAAAAATGGAAAATATTGTTTTCAGATTTTATTAAGTTTATATTTTTCTATTCTTTTAAATTGTATTCACTGACAAAAACTAGAAACATTGATTGATACATAATAGTGATAAAAGCTATGGTGTTAAGTGTAAATAGTGTTAATTACTCTTATATATTATCTAAGCACCATAGGTTTTATCACTATTATGGATCAATCAATGTTTTTAGTTTTTGTCAGTTGAATACAATTTAAAAGAATAGAAAAATATAAACTTAATAAAATCTCAAAACAATATTTTTCCATTTTTAAAGATTAAAAAAACACATTTAAAAAAGTTATACATTATTGTATACAATTTTCAGAGAAAATTAATTATGCATCTGTTATAATGAGAATTTTGCTTTTTTTAAGGGTTGTTTAATAATCTAATTGTCACTAACATAGTGTCAGGTTGAGGAAACAAATCTGTCAATAAGTATGAAATAAATTTTAAAAATGTTCAAGAATGATTTATGAAATATCTGAAGGCTGTTCTGACAATTCAACCTACTAGATGTCCATTGTAAAACACTTGAATGTCATGGACAATAATAATAAATAATATTCATATATTTATTTTATAAAACAGAACAACTTGGTTTCCTGTCATTACACTTACACCATATCACTAGTTACAATGCAAAAGCGTTTTTGGACACTAGCTGTGCGTCCGTCATCTTGCCTGGGTCTGAGTTGCGGGGTGAACTGCCTTTATTTTCTTGGCTTGTATTCGGCTAGAACGTTGAAACCCCGAACAATTTTACGCCACCGTCCCCAAATTCCGAGAGAAGAAGACGTTCCAGATGTATACAGGCCAAGAAAACAAAGGCAGTTCACAATGTAACTGAGAGCCAGATTATGGACGGACACCTAGCGTCTGAAAATACTTCGCCGCGATAAAATAATTATATACACCTTAACACCTTTCAGTGTAACTAGTGATATAATATATTTTAAAATCCTTTTGAAAAATAGGAACTGTTACAAAAACACGGTTTTTGTTACATTTTAGAAATCAAATAACAATCCAAAATAAAGACATTTGAAGAAAAAAACTTCAGTTATAAAATTTAGTATGTCAATTAAAAAAAAACTTAATGTAAATATGTCCTCAAAAACATATCTTACACATAATAGTTTTGAAGGATTAGAACAACTAATTATCCAACTACAAAAGTTATAGCCTCCCTAGTAATCCAGAAACAATACAAAAATACACAATAATTGTGAAGAATGTTATGTAGATAAGTGCAATACATGTCAGTCCTCTGAGAAATGAGAAATATGTAATATAATAACACATTTTATGTTGCAGTATCAGCTCAAGAAACCAGATGCAGTACATTTTAACAAGAAAAATGATATTTTACCTTTTGAAAACATATCACCTATCGAAGGATTTGCAAATAAATATAATGCATCTTTGTTTGCATTTGCATCACATAACAAGAAAAGACCTAACAACATGATATTAGGTAATGAAGGTCGTATTCAAGTTTATCATTTAACTCTGGGGCTGTGATTTAATGATGCGAATATAGAACTCGCAAATTTTTTTGAAGACAGAATAAAAAAAATCATCTAATATCACTAAAACTGTATGGAACCTAATAAATTCGGAGGTAGGGAATAAAAAGAGTAAAGAAACTGAGAATGTCACAATTAACATTGATGGCAAAATTCACAAGGACCCTAAGGATATTAGTAATATACTAAATAGTTATTCAATGATATGTTAATATCATTGAAGACACTACCCAAAACAATAATATTTTATTTGTGGACAAAGATAATTTAACTTCAATTCAGAAAGAGTTTACATCTTTTCCAAAAAGAAATTTTAGACTGAAGCAAGTTGATAAAAAAGAGGTGGAAAAGTAATTGGATTGTTGAAAAATAAATTCTCTACTGGATGGGATGAAGTACCAGTCTCTGTATTAAAAGTGGCCAAGTGGCAACTTAGTACAGTATTGCCACATGTAATAAATTCATCATTTATTTCTGGTTATTTTCCTGAGCAGTTAAAAATTTCTAAAGTTATACCAGTTTTAAAAAACAAAGACAGCAGAATGCTTCTAGCTATAGATCTATTCCTTTATTACCTGTTATTTAAAAAATTTATGAGAAAATAGTTCACAACCAATTTGAACATTTTTTAGAAAACAACAACTTTTTAGATAATATCCAACATGGTTTCCGAGGTGGTAGGTCAGTCATAAGTGCAGCTGTACAATTTATCGAATCAATTATTGAATCGGTAGATGGAGGTGAGCATACCTTAGGAATCTTTATGGACCTCTCAAAAGCGTTTGACAGTGTAGAGAACTCAATTTTAATAAAAAACTAAATCTACTTGGGGTAGAAAAAAATACGCTTAAATGGTTCGAACTGAATATAAATAGTAGGTTTCAGTATGTAGAAATTACTCATACTTCAACAGAAAAAAAGAATAGTAAGAATTAAATCGGATTTGAGACCTGTAAAATTTGGAGTCCACAGGGCTCCATCTTAGGACCTCTACTTTTTTTGTGCTACTTGAAAGATATTGGGCTTTCACTGTCAAAAACTCCTCATAGTAATTTTTGTCTTTATGCAGATGACTCAAATTTAAAAATATCTGCAAAAACTCTAGAAGAAGTTGAACTTTATTGTTTAATGGAACTGGAGAATATTGGAAAATTTTTAAACAATTATAATTTAAAATTTAATGTTGGTAAGACTAACTTGGTTCTGTTCAGAACCAATCAAAATAAAAAAATTGCAGAGCCAAACGTAGTTTATGATGACAATGTAATTGATAGGAAGAACAGTACAACATTCTTCCTATCAATTTCTCATCTATTGTTAAACCTAAAAGGTTTAATAATGGATGAGAATTTAAGTTGGAATGACCACACGCAGAAATTATTATCTAAACTAAATTCTGGCCTATACGCTCTTTCTAAAATGTCATATATATTGTGACGTTTTTACGTCCTAATTTTTAAATAATTAATCGCTATGTGGGTTTTACAAATAAGCAACACGTTATACTAAACAATTACTAAATTTATTGACTCTATAAAAATTAACTTATTACAATTAAATGGGTATTTCCTTTACTTTAAACTATTGTGAAAAGTACAATTTACTATTAGGCCTACTGTTACAGTTAAACTAATTTATATTTACAATCTTAGATGGCATCAAATAAATGGCAATCAATTACAACTACTAATTGCAAAGTGACTTTACTAAATTCCCTTCTTTTAATTACAATTCCTAGCTCTATAAAGTGGCTTTCCTAGATTCTCTGCTATTATTTACAATTACTAACTATAAAGTGACTCTACTAGATTCCCTACTATTATTTACAATTACTGACTACGAAGTGACTTTACTAGATTCCCTACTACCTACAGTCCAATGCTAACAGTTCACTCACAGTTTCTTCAGTGTCCCTTCAGAAGTCGTCCACAAGTACCGCACTGCTCCTTCGTTGATCCCCACAACGAACCACTCACCGGTAACTTCTCCGTAGACCTCTTCACTCTACACGGACACTTCACTCGCACTGTAGAACTCGCTCACTGTCGCTGCAAACACCCGGGCTGTAGGCTCTAGACTCACTGACTGACTGACTGACTCGCGCTGGTATCCGAGCCGTATATATCACCTGCAGGTCTCTATCCAGAAGCTTCTCGAATTCCCCCTGCGCCCGAAGTTCCGTGACAGAGCTAGTTCGTCAACCAAGAACAGTCTAGAAGTCCATTGAGGTAAGGGCGTTCATGCGTAAGCCATTGTGCCCCAAAGGTTGTAAACAAGCAGGGCAGGTGGTCAGCGACCCATCCATTACTTCCGCATCACCGGTTCCCAGGATGTAGGCCACTCTGGATGTCACAATATGGAGTATTTCTATATTGAGAATGATATATTTTGCGTATATTCATTCTCATCTGTCTTATGGCTTATGCCTATACGGGTCAACGAAAAAAGCAAATATCGATCAAGTTTTTAAAGTTAAAAAAAAAAGCAATTAGAATAATCCTAAAACTAAAAAATAATGATTCAGTAAGACAACACTTTAAAGACTTAAAAATAATTACTGTGTATGGACAATATATATATGATACGATTGTTATCAGTAAAAATAAAGTGTTGGAGACTGGTACTGTTTCAAACCTCCACACATATAATACAAGAGGCAAAAGCCAGCTTGTTCCCGCTCACCACCTAAAATTTTTGGAAAAAAAGCCATCGTACATGGGAAAGAAATTTATAAAGCACATTCCAATCAATATTAAAAATGAAAAAAATAGTGACGTTTCAAAAAATGTTAAAAGAGTATTTAATTGGAAAAGTAATTAATTCAATAGAAGAGTTTTGTTATAGATGCTAATATTATTTAGGATGACCAAACATTGTTATGGCTGTTAATAGTGTTAATGTTATTTATGTTACCTTAAAAGTATCTTAACTAATAAGTTTGTGAACTTGGATGATGGTTGACATGTTGAATAACCTTTGTTTTACTTTTTTGTTTTGCTATTGGTAAGTTAATCTATGACACTATTCAATTGTAACATGTCTGTGCAGATAATGAATAAAGAGATTTGATTTGATTTGAACATTAACCTGCCTTTACTTTAAACACTGGAAAGGATGTGAACAGAACAAGGAATGAGTGGCCATTAGACCTAATTAAATGAGAGAATATTTATGACATGGCCATTATTTATGTTTGGGTTTCAATAATGTATGTTTTTCTGGTTAATGTAAGGTCGCCACAGTCAGAGAAGCCATTTATCTAAGAGGTGTGATACAGCATTTAACTTAATTGTAGTTAATACTTTATTATTATTAACAATTTTAAGGAATGTATTTTCAAGTATGATTGGATTTAACCATCTACAAGTCTAGTTGCACCTATTTTAATATATATTAAAATATACATGCACTTTATGTATAGCAATTTACTTTATATACAAGAATAGAAAAGTTGCATATGTAAAAAGAATCCTCGTAACTTATAATGAAAAACCACCTTCTCTAAATAAATAACAAAAGCCTACATACCATGCAAAGTATATCATTTAGAATATATTTTTGTTCAAATGTTGTTTGTCCAACAGACAAATTTGACAACGTAAATTTATTTCACTCATTTTCATCACATATTCACTCAATAGCAATCTCTAACCACGATAGGCACTAAGGCAGCAGACTAATGTTAACAACATGCTCGATTGTCATATCACAAAGAGAACAAAGTAAATTGTCTAAGCAATAAATTAGGAATAGTGCATTGGAAAGATATACAATGTGATATTTATGCTATTAATGCTTATTTAAAACAATGTTTAGTTGGAAAACTGATCTTAAACCTACAAGAGCAGCACATCATTGTCAGAAAGCAATAAGTAACCTTTAGAGGGGTAAATAAATTTTAGGATTAACATATTATTCAGGAAAACAAAAAAGTGTTTTATGGAAGAATTGAATATTCCCTTGATAAGCTTTGAGTAGAATAGTGCTCATCTTAAAGTATTTATTTAAACAAAATTTAAATTTCAGATAATTTTTAACCCTCAAGCTGGTATTCGCTGGATACCCGGCGTTATAAGCCCATTTTGTTCTGGCAAAGCCTTAATATAGACTCTCAATACATCCAATATTTATTACAAACAAGTGATGTCATAATGTCACTATGTCTACCCCTCTCTAGATTTCGAAACTTTTGGGTAGAAATCGCGCAAGACCGGGATAACTAGGCATAAAATAAAATATTCGCTTGGCTGTGAAATACTAATTAATGTAATTATCAAAAAGATAGACTTAATGATTAACAGATCAATCAAATGTCAAAATAAATTATTAAATGAATAACAGTAGATATAATTAATTGCTTCAAAAGATATTAACACAAAAGTAGCATACGTATTCTACATAACACAAAGTATACAAATCAATATAACACAAATTACATAAATCAATAAAGATACTTTGGGGATGGTGATGCTGGCACTGACCTGTTAAAAAGTTAATTAAAAATTAATAATTTGAATTACTTACTTGTACGTTAGAGGGCACTAGGCTAGAAATTAGTATATTGGAGAGATAGGACATCAGCAAACTTACCTTAGAAGACAAGTTCACTAACACCAGAGTAGTAGTAACATACACAATTATGACAGTACAGTAATTACGATATTGAACTTGCCTACGATAATTAGCCTCAAACTAAAGACTCAAGTTGGATTCCCAAAAGGAAACTTCCTAATTCCCTATCTAAAACCAGGGTCTCCACCAAATACAGCAGAGACCAACGTTTCCTTGACTTCCCGGAGTGTCTCGAGTCCACCGTATATATCTCAAACAGTCAATGTCACCAGTACCATGACCTGAGTTCTGACCTTCAGTTTTGACAAGCTCGACACATCTCCATCACCAATGTTCTGTACTATTAATTGTAAAGTATATTAATAAAATTGATATTAACAATCGATATATATGACATAATAACACTAATATAATAACTAGTTTCTCTATATTTATTTATTCAACATTTCATTTATCCTACATCTCCTGACACTTCCAAATATATAATTTCATCATTATTAAGACGCCTACTGTCAAGTTATGAGTGTATAAGAATGTAGATGAACAAGTGTAGACTGTGTTACTAACTGATCCTTAGAAAGAGTTTACTACTAGCCCAATATTTAGGCAACTAAGGGTCCTACAGCTTATTATGAAATCCGAACCATAAGATGTTTTCTCCTCTGGACAATATATGAACCTTGACCAACATCCAAGATAGATCCAAAACTTCTCCCTAAATGTACATGTTGATGGTATAAATTAAGCAACACTACGTTCTAATAACATACAGTCACGACACTTCCATCGCAGTCCTGTGGAGCTAGCGCTCGTAATAGCACGGTTTGGTTGTATAAGTACACCACATTACCGATGTATTTGGTTTGTGTCGAAGAACTGGATTAATAACAGTAGAAAAAGTGACATGAAAGATTATACACACAAGTTATTTGAATATTTACTGATAACAGCTGTGTTAGTAAATAGTACAGAAATACACGCTACTTTGCTCCCGTTGCTAAGAGCGTTAGCAATATGCTTGTTGCCAGGTTTTAATAGAGTATCGCGACTTTAAGGTATTAGACTGAGGCAAAACCATGGCATTATTAAGAGAACTGAGAACAGAAGCTGTCACCTACAATATGCACACGTCTCAACCTTCAATTACCTCTGTTGCAGCACATTGCTGTTCCAACATAATTGTGTTATTTTTTGATAGGTAAATGTGTAGCTATTTAGTCTACCAGCATTTTCAACGAAAACAGTATTGTAATTATCTACTTAAGTCTATTATTAGGTTGTTGACAAAAATCTAAAACTAATTAACAGTTTTAAATTATACAAGGCCTTGATTACAGGACGATTGTATGATGACCAACTTCTTGATATGGTGGAATTGGGCATAGAAGACTACAAGGGACTGTCTGAGTTTACATCTGACAAAGTGGCACTCGGTATTAAGCCTTGTTTACTGTTTTCTGGACCTCAGTTTGAACAAAATCCTGACTTCAAGCGGCTCCAAAATCTTTTAGTTGACTTTCTCCAGCGTGAGACTGTCCAAGCTATTAGACTGCAAGGTCTAGAGCACACTATTATGTTTACGGCACATGAAGATAAGATTTACATGAGAAGTTACAGGTTAGTGGGTTTATACAAATATTAATGAAATATATATATCAAACCAGAACTAAGTAAGAAAAATTATGTTTAAGCTGAGTTTAAATTTTTAATTCTCTTTAATTTTATGTGTTTTTGATCAAAAGGATTTAAGCTCCAATATGCGGTTCAATTTTTTAACAATAAATACATTTATTTATAAGATTTAATGTATACAATTGCACAAAGTGTATTGGTGAAATTTATTCTTAAAGTATGGGTATTTTTGCTCAAACAAAATACTTGCTTTAGTGGATATTTCAAGATAACAAACTGTTTATTTTGTAAATTGTCAAAGTAAACAATATGAACTGCACCAACAAAATTTTGTATAGTTTTCTATTTACTATATAAATTTTAATGTAAGTGGTGGATCTAAATATAATTGAACAAATTAATTATATATTATATTCTGTTGTACTTTTACATCCTTGTTTTCCTAGTTTGATTTACATTTTGTGGGTTTTTATTTCCAATCCACTCCTAGTAGAAACAGTTGCAGATAACAATATGCAAGATAATAATCTGACAATGCACATGACAATCAGCATTGCCACTAAATAATAGAATTCTTTTTACACGGTGAACAAAGTTTCTCATGTTTAGAGTTCTCTTGAAGAAAGCTGGTGGCAGAGTACCACGAGTGGAGCTTGAAGAAATTGGTCCTGCAGTTGATTTCAAACTCAGAAGAACGAAACTTGCTTCTGAAGATTTATTTAAATTAGCATGTAAACGACCAAAGGCTCTGAAGGTACTTTCAACATTTCTTCATTATCAATTAAATCTTGTTTAACCATATTAGGCCGGATATGACATGTTTTACTGTATAGATTAAATAATCAAATGGATTAAACAAATCAAACAAATGTACATTGTTTGATTTTTTAAAAAGTTAAAAAGTAAACTAACTGTGGGTGGAAAATAAATTAAGGTATATTTGATACAAAAGTAGTTTTAAATGTTGAATGAAGTATTATATCTGTTAAAACGTAATTATACTGAAATTACATATAAATTAAATACTATGATTCATGAAATAATTTTGAGTCTTGAAAATACATTCTCTTAAGATGTAAACTTATATGCATTCATCTCTACTTCATTTTGCTGGAGTTGTGTTTGGAGTAGATAAAATATTTAGTCTTAAAACACTCTGTTTCTGAGAGTGTTCTTTCACTAATCACACATGTACGTCCAGTTGAGTTGTCAGTTGTTGGGAGTGGTGATTCTTGTTAGTTGTTGTACGAGATGTCCATGTTATTTGACTATTAGACGTAGGAGTTTCGCTGCTATTTAAAATTATACACTCTTGAATGGGTTCTTTTGCCAAGCAATTGTTAATCTGTTTTTCTTGACTTTTCACTTTTTAGGCAAAGTTATACAGCCACTATTTAATAATGAATAAAAAATTAGTTTTTAATGGAATATATTTTCATGTATAAATAATGTACAAAGAAATGTATTGAATATATTTTGTTATACATTGCCACTACATATCCTTCTTTAATTGTCTTATTAAAGAGAATAATTCAGCTTATAGCTCTAACCATAAGCTAGAGGATGTCAGACATCTGTAGTGTCATCTCCATGCACCATTGGAAATAAGAACAAGATTTATGTTATTTTTGGCTTTGAAAGATACCAGAATATATATTCATTCCTAAATTCATAAAAGTAAACCCACTGGTCTACAATTAAAAGTAAACAATTTATTACAAATAGACTTGTTCTTGTTACAAACCAAAACACAAAAGCGCCAAATGAAAGTAATCCACTGTAGCATTCCCTCTAATAACTGTGATTGAATATTTAGTTCTTTCCATTGCTCTCTTGGGATAATATTCAGTGAACTGAATACTGTCATTTTGTGCATAACACAAAAATCATTAATAGTAATAAATTTTCATTCTTTTCTCAAAGTGCTTAGTACTGGTAAATAAAAGATTACACACTAAAAACAATAAATTTAACATTTATATTAAAAGAAGGGCCAGACTGTTCAGAAACATGTTGAAAGAAATTTCTGTGTGAAGGAACAAGAAAGTTTCCTAACAAGAATAGGCCATAATATTTGAGTCTGATTAAATTATGAAATGAACATGCATGAACAGTTTATCAGTTTGGGAATTTTTAGTTCCTATTAAAGTTTTGAAGATTAAAATGATTTAAACAATAAATCCTTCTTTAGAAGGAAAAATATCACTGCTACACAGTAGCATTTTAATTATCATATTGAAAAGCTCAAAGTTTTATGAATTTATTCTGTACTTTATATAATTCATAATATTTTTGTTCTTATCATAGTTATTGTTTTTTTTTCTAGGCCAAGAGTGTTAAGAACATAGCTCGTGATACTTTTGGAACTAAGTTGGGTAGAATTCACATGACACCTCAAAATATCAACAAGTTGCAAACAAGGAAAATGAAGGGATTGAAAAAAACTGCAACAGAAAAGAAACTACAAAAAAAGCAAAGAGTTGTACAAAATAATAATGAGGGTTAATAAATATTAAAAGATTAATATCATTTTTAGTTTTTATCCTAGTATTGTCTTTTTTAAGGTAAACAATATGTCTTAAATTTCTTAATATGTCTTAATGTCTTCATAAGAATCATCAACTCAGATGATTTCTTTAACTTAGTTAGAACCTCTTTTTGGCTAAAACTGCAAAGAATGAATGTATGTAGTTGATAAATAATGAGACGCCAAGGGTTGCTGCTTCAGAAATATGACATTTTTTAAATTTAGAACTTCTATTTGCTATCACTAGTCTAGATATTATTTTTCTAATATTTACTGTCACCATTTCTCACAGCATCCAGACGCAAAAGTTACTGGAGCTTGTACTGTGGTTGACATCAGCTGCCTAAGCCAAAATTTAACTCCTTGACAAAATATATATTGCAATGGATATATTAAAACAAACATGAGATTCTTTTAGCTATAATTTGTGCTGTTATTTGCTCGTTTTATTTTTATAATTTGTGTTACCGTTAATTTTTTTCTTGTGAGTGCTATCAGCTGTGAAAGTCTTTGGTTTGTTCTTCAAGTAAAGTATGAATAGTATATCTTGTCACTCCCAAGGGATAAGATATACTATCCATATTTTACTCCAGGTCTCATCTAGTTGACATTAAATACAGACCACTAGTGTCAGGTTGTAGCGTGTGATGTCCCATAGGCCAAGTGGTGAAATTGCGGTTGGTGTTCTTGTAGACTGGTACAGAGAGTTCAGAGCATAAAAATAGACTGTTTAAAAGAAGTTACTAACTTAATAACTGTAGGATATCCGATACTTACAGTATATAGAAGTGTCTATAATTTAGTTTAGCCTGACTGGCCAACATAGGTATTGCAACCCCAGTCTATTGAAGAAATTATTAACGCATGTGTGCATTATACATAAATCTGGCAGTGAATGTTTTGAGGGGTGTAATTAACCAACTATTTATTGAAGTAACAAAATAGTTTAATGGAAATAACATAGCACTTCCTGTAACAAAATTGCTATTGGCCAACAAATCCATTTATTTGGAGTTGCAGGCGATTAAAATGTCGCAGATTTTGCTATACTGCATTTTAAACAATAGCTTATTACAAATTTGGTAACATTTATGTGTAGTAACTAATATAAAAAATATTCTTATAAAACCTACAATTCATCTACAACTTTATACAGGAACATAAAATATATGAACCAACAACCAATAAATTTAACAACACTTTCTTAAAAATTAATTCAAACAGGTTTTCAAGCACATACATAAAGCAACATTTAGACTAACTAAGAATAGACACATTGCTTAAGTTGGATATTGTTAATCTGTTTCACAGAAAAACTTGAAGGAATATTGTTCACTTGAATTTCTCTTTCTGGAGCAGAAAAATAAATATTTTGTTTGTATCAAATATTCCCACTGTCAGAAAAAGAGTATGGTTATTCTAGCAGTATATTAATATCATGATTTTATTTTAGTTAACGAAATAACATTTTTTCTATAATGAGTATGTGTTTTGCAATGGTGTAAAAGAAACTCAAGACTTATTTAAAGGAGATCCTGAAAATTTAGTACTTATTGATTTGTATATTTTAGTCGCTTTCAAACAACAGTTTAGGACAAGTATTTCCATTGCTACAAGGTGCCTCTTTCAAAGTGAGAAGAGCTCAAGAAAATTTAATCCTGAAAAACTTCTTTAAGAATGCTCCAAGGAAAAAGAAATTCATAATATTGATTAATAAGAAAATCCTTTTGTCGGTACAATAAAGTAAGTATTTAAAACTAATAACTAAATATTGAACTTGACTTGATATAGTCCAGGTTCTTAGTCTGAATAGATTTGTGCATAAGTAAAAAAAAAAAAAAAAAAACATGAAAACATCAAATGTAATGATGGAAAACAATTCATAAACATCTTCATCGTCTTATGATATCACAGAATGTACCTATGGCTTGTCGGTTTGTACTAGTATCCAAAATATTATTTATTGCGTTTTTTACTCTTTTCTATAAAATGTTTATTTACTGAGAGCTTATACTTGTCTTGGACATAAATTGTAATTTTGTTAATTTAACTAGATTTACTCTATTTTCACTTAGCATTTTATAAATAAATGATATTACACAATTGCTATTTAACCAAGTAACCTGCTTCAAATTGGTTACTATTTGGAATTTAAATAATCATCCAAATAGTGTGAATAATTTTATTTTAATCTAGGTTTGAGTTTTAATTTACCAGCTTCTTTCTAAAAGTTAACTTATCAGCATAAGCATTGTAGATTTAGGGGAATACAAAATTTTAAATGCATTCTGTAACTTAGGTCAGAGACTACATAAGTCTGTTTTTTTTTTTCTTTGTAACACAGCCTTTTTATTGAATCACCTATTTACTTTATTCTATTTAATCTATACAAAAATATCATTTAGACACAAATAGTTCTATTTGAAGACTACAGTTTGGGTTGGAGCCACTTCTAGCAGCATCTGACAAAATACGGTGAAGCTGTCTGAAATCATAATATAAAGAGAATATTTAGAGTTTAATAATGTTGAAGAATTTATTATGAATGATTACAACAGAGTGTTTACAGTCTTCACATTGACTGTGGTATATAACGGGAGAGAGAGAGAGAGATGAAGATGGTTGCCTATATACAACATCATCAAATGACAGAGTAAAGCTACTTACAAAACTGACACAACTTTATAATCAACTTTAAATTTTTATTCAATGAATATACCATCATGATTTTTAGATCTTTATCCAAATATACATCGTAGCTTTTTAAAATTAACAAATCGTAGCTGACAACAAAAAATTCAATTTATACAGGGCGGTGAAAAAATGTGGAAACGCTTTCACAACTTTTTATGACTTCACTTGTAAAAGTGAAATCTTGTACATGACATGGTTACAAAGAACATACTTTTTTACGCCATTAGCGACATTTCATCTTTTCAGGGAGATGTTCCAGTTCCCTGCTGAAAAGAGTTGAACGAAAATCTTCTCCGTAAGCCTAGGTCGAGTTTGGTATCAATATTCAAGAGAAATTAATTACCACAAACCAGACTTCGAAAGGTTTATCCTTTCCAGAGTAGCGGTCATTTGAATTTCAAAGTAACTAATTTTAACAATATTATTTCTCCACTACGGTTTTAAGTAAATTATTCTGATCGAAAATTATACTTTATGGAACATAATTATTAAAAAAAATTAAATTAATTATGGAAAAATGTAATATTGTTGTGAAAGCGATTCAATTTTTTTTCCACCCTGTAGTATGTGGAGAGCTATACCACGCTCTCCCATTATAGACACTAAAGACAAAAATTACAAAAATTTAAAATAAAACTAAAATGGAGTAATATGACTTATTAGATAAAAAGCAGTATGCTCTTTATTTATGAAAATCAATTATAACTGGTTCTTCTTGTTAATGATCTGTCTGGAGTATGAAATTCAAGGACACCATCCAACATGCAACAGGATGCTCCCAGACTGTACTTCAGAGTGCAGACAGCTTGAGCACATCTGTCATCGTCTAATGAGATGTTTGTGAGAGTATAGTGACAAGTGTTTACTACTCTTCATACTTCAACCAATTTAACAGGGGTATGAAATGAATAAAAGATACTCACTAAACACAATTAGTGGTGAAAAAAGACTATGATGTTGCAGCCTAGAAAGTAACCGAGAAGAGTCATTGATATTGAAGCTATTAAAGGTTTTCTGGCAAAATAGATAATATGTGTATTTTCATAATTTATTTATTTTAAACTTCATTTGCCAATTTTCATGAGCTTGAAAGCCTGTGTGTAAACTTTATTCAATGAGTGAAGTACGACTATCGCATCTTTTGGGGGATTCGAACCTTGGAAATTGTCCTCTACAGTCCAAGGACTTGGCCACAGAGGAACCATGCTAGCAATTATTGAATAAGTGAAGTCAATCTCCAGAATTTTGTATTTTTAATATTTTAATGTTTTTTTTCCTTCATGTAATCAGTGACTTTATGTAGATTCTAAATATGTAGGTAATGCTGAAGAGCATGGAGGGTAGTGGGAAATTTAGACTAAAAATAGCGTTATTCAAAACTCTCCAAAAATTATTTGTACTTAGTAGATTTAATTTATATTTTTAATCTTTAACTTTCCAGCTATGAAGATACGGAAAAGTCTGCAGTTGTAGAAAAGCACTAAAACTAATCATGGAATTTTATTTGCCCGAACTAAAGTACTTACCAACATCCCGCATTACTACTCGAGAATTGCAAGAGGAGCTATAGGAATATTTAAAAGAAGAAATAATTTTAATAAGGATGAAAGTATACAGCTTTCGAAGACATTGGAACACATTTTAAGTGTGACATTAAAATTGAAATAAAATGGAAGAATGATTTTCTTTGGACAATGACGTTGGGGCATGCTCCCACCCCACTCCAGTATACCTACCAAACCAGTCCTCACCCCACCACCTGTTAATATAGCTGGAAGGTCATTCTCTGATCTCAGTCTCAGCGATACCTCTGAGGATGCTACATTACAGCATGGGCGAAATGCTGCATCACCATTGATTTGAGGAACAATTTAAATTTCCTAGAATATTTTTTCTATAGCATATGCACACTCAGTAGGCATTCATTTTCTGTAGGGTCCATAACCAACATTCTAACAAGTTGTGAACAAAAATTATACATTTTCAGGTTTCATTTTTTCAAAAGCACTTATAGGAAGTTCCTCAGTTCTTCTATGAACGAATCACAAATGCATGTAATGTTATTAAACTGTTTATCTACGTTTAAATTAGAAATTACGTTATTTTAGTAATTTCTAAAATGGGAATTTTTCAATGCAAACATTTTGGTTGAATATTACCAATATGTGTGTATGTATTAAACTGATACTAATGAACTTAGCAGCTTGTTTTGTACAGGTTTTATTTTAAAATTTGACAATTTCACTTTGTTGTTTTTAAGTTGTTAAGAAAGTTCACTTTCTGGTCAAGTTAAACCTTAGTTTATTATGATGTACTTGGATTAGAATTTTAATTCACAGATTACGAGGCTTCAGTAATGATATGTGTTTATGTTGCCAAAGATTGGCCTTAATCTGTCAGTGACTAGGATGTTAGTGGAAGTTTTATAAAGTGCAGTAGTCACTTAAAGTAAAGCCTTACTCGTTAAATCAAAATAACAACTAATTTTAAATAAATGAAAATGTTTAATAATTACAAATTAATAAAAATTCCACTAAAACACAAAAATAGTAAATGTGTGTATATTTAAGTAAAATAGTAAAAAAAGTAGGAATTATATATTACTATACCATTCCTAATAATATTTGTTAGAAGGCAAACACAAGATACTTACCCATGATGGTAGGGTTGTATTTGTAATGCACAAAGGGTACATAAAATAGAAGTCCAGCAACAATGAACAGACATGCGTACAAGTACTCCACCTGAGGCATGTCTATGATTGGAGCAACTATGAGATATGTAGAGACTACCAGCACCAGAACCGGAATGATAATAGGCACCTGAAACATGCCGTACATATTGTTCAGGTACATGTTGTCACATTTAAATTTAAAATGAGTTTAAATGAAACAGTTTAAAAATAATGTTTGTTATACAAAAGATAACAATTTAGTTTTATTGATACATTTTCTTTATCTGATTTGATTGGTTGACATTTTTAAGTTTTTTTGATTATACTGTATAAAGGTTAGTTTAAAGAGAATAGACCAGAAATTAATATACTAGGTGAGCAAGGATATCAGAAAACGCTATGAGGTTTTATGCCAACCTGGTGTTGCTAGTGATACAGAATTTTTATATTTTGTCATCTGTTTTGTAAATATTAAACATTCAACTGCAGACTAATGTGCTTTGTACTCTTTAATGTAGTAACTACGTCGCTATTCTAACGGTAACCTACCGCAACGATCAGACCTTAAGTAGGAGTAGTGATGTCGTAACCACGTCCTTGTGTGACAGGAGAACGGAACGTATTACACACCCAGTGAATGGGTTGATCTCATTGGCGATGTAGTTTTGTCTGGGCTATGCCTCACTAAAACACTAACCTAACTCAAGATAAGCTGCATTGAGTAAGCGTAATAATTTCATAACCACGTCCTTGCAGATACCATAATAAATAATTGATGTTTATTGTTGTGTTATGTTAGTTATATCAATTTGTATTATATTATTAATATTACATAAAACATTTAGTTACCTTCTCAATATATCTTCTTTTTTAATCAAGCGTTTTCTGCATCAAGTGCCTTCATCAAAATGTGTGCAGTAATTTATTTACTTTTATTATAAAATGAAGCAACTTGGTTTCCTTTCACTACATTTTACACTATTTCACTAGTTAAGGCCTCTTCACACCAAACGTATTAATACTCCGACGATGTCGCTGTAAGACGCCTTAAACTTATATCAATAGGTGGAGTTCATACAGAGTATTAATACGTTTGCGACGTCGCTGAAGTATTAATACGGATTGGGAAAATACCTCGGCTAGCTACGCGTCGCTTGCATATTACAACTGACAATGCGCAAAAGCCGGTCTCGCCATGTTGTTCATTGCTGTGCTCTGCATTATTATTAATTACCTTATTATTACTACCTTATTATTACCTTATTAATTGCAAGCATCGTCTTTGACGTAGCTTTCGGTGTGAACGGAGCACAAAAGACATAACCAAGGTATTAATACGGCTGAAAATATATTAATACATAGTCTAAAAAGGCCTTTACACTGTCATCTTTGAGGTTCAGCCATATTAAGGTTTTTCAATAATATATGAAGATAATTATAACTTCAGATATTTTTAGTTAATTATAAATAAACTGGAAAACTTGAACCATTTAAAATACATTTGAAAAATATGTACATAGAAATTTACACTATTTCACTAGTTACACTGAGAGTTGCAAAGGTATAATTACCTTATTTAAAGAAAACACAAACTGTGAAGACATACCAGGAAAAGAATGCCAGGAACCCCCAACAATAGACCACCTTTCCCAGATACTGAGACAAGGCATTCCAGCGGTATACTGGCCAAGAAAATAAAGGCAGTTTACCCCACAACTCTGACCTGGCCAGATGATGGACACACAGCTAGCGCCCAAAAACGTGTTCACTGTGATTAAATAAGGTAAATAACCTTTGCACCTTTCAGTGTAACTAATGAAACCGTGTAAATTTGTATTAACCTAAAGATGCCGTATTTACGGCGAAACATGTAGTTGGTATTCTCACCATCCACACTGTGAACTGTTTGACGTGAAGGTAAAGTATACCTATTTTAGTCTAATTACAACAGTTCAGGGGCTACAAAATGGATTTTAATAAATTTGTATGTACATATTTTGAAATGTATTTTAAATTGTTACAATTTTCCAATTTATTTATAGTTAACAAAAAGTATCTGATGTTATCAGATGTTGCTCTAAAGACAGATTTATGAAGAATGGTGTTGAATAAAATGTTTGATTTATACTGCCATTTCCCAATGCTTGGGCTAGCCATGAATAAATAATATTAGAGTAAATGATAGTAATTTCCTCAACTCTGACACAATGTTTTGATAAGTATCTTGTCACAACCCTCAAACATACACCATTTGTATATGTCTTATTTTACATGTTTTCATGCTGTATTTAACCCTGGAATGGTAAGCAGTCGTAAATTTTACGACTCACTTTAAATAATTTTTGATAATGACGTCATTTATGCGTTGGCAACCCTGTCCGTCCAGGAGATCTCCTCCCTACGCCTGCCAAGGTCAGTGTCGTCTTGACAGCCGTCCCCTGCACACGTTTGTGATATATTGAGGGTCAGTCGTAAGATATAGGAGTGCTTACCAACAAAGTTACTTTATACATGTTGTTTCAAATATTGTTTTACGTTTGTTTATGTGTTAAATATCGTTATTTTCAAGCTAATTTTGCGTTATTGTTTTGTGTAAATAGTTATAGATGTTGTACATGTGTAAATAGTTAATATTCTTTATGTGTAAGTGTGTAAATATTTGTGATCTCAGATTTCTATGATCTCTGAAATCTTAAAAAAGAGACTCTTCCAGATCATCCACCCATCAACAATACAAGAACAACTTGTAAAATATGTCCCACTAAGAAGAGTAGGATGACAACCAATCATTGCATTCACTGTCGTCAAGCTTACTGCAATGAGCACCGAGGAAATGTTTGCTGTAAATGCACTGATCATGACTAAAATTATGGCATTGAGATCTCAGACAATATAATAATGTTGGATATATAATATTTTTTTTTTTCAATATCTCTCTACTATAGCCTTTTGATTTTTAAAGTTAATTGTTTTAAATATCATCTCAATTTAAGAAAAAAAATTTTTTTTCTTTTTAAGTCGTAAAAGTGTGTTCTTATTTTTTTAATAATTTCATATTATTAAAATAAAAATTATTCAAAATGAGCATTGTAAAACTGTTTTTCATTATAATAAATAGTTAAAACAATTTTTTGTAGTTGTTTATTATTTGACTTCCTTACATAAAAAAATTTTCAAAAACATCGTAAAATTTACGAATGCTTACCAATAGTGTGATTTTAAACAAGCTTACCATTCTAGGGTTAAAAAAGTGAGATGCTAAAACCAGACAGTACTGTTATATCACTGTGCAAGTAACGTGTAGAGATAAGGAGTAGACTAAGACCAGTACCAGCAAATATTGGTTGTAATGCCATGAAATTGATCAGACTATTCAAAACAATTTTCTAGTAGTAAAAATAATTTAAAATATTGCAGGTATATTAGTTAGTTAGTGGTCTTGTTAGAATTACACAGGGGAGGTGTAAAAAGGGGCATAAGACAAATTAAATTTGTGTTAAGAGACAATCGGTTGTAGTCATAAACCAAAAGTAAAGGTAGAGAGAAAGTTTCTTTCTCCCACCACAGTTGTAAGGTTAAGTCACATACAAAACATATTGAATCAATGATGGTAAAATATTTTAACTATTGTTAGGACAAATTTAACTAAGGTTGGTGAAACTGACAACTACCCTATCATTTAAACCATTAACAATACTTCAATACAATTAAAATGATTAAACAACACAATAGAAGATCCAATATAAACACTGTAACAAGTGGGATCATTGTTGTAATAACAGATCCATGCTTCTAGAAGTGACTGTACTAAAACATATGACAGTGTGTAGTGGAGGACAAAATCTGTTACACATGGGCTGTTCAGTGTTCACACACTGGGTTGGATACTACAGGTAATGTAAATTTAACAATCTACATTATTATTTTGACATGTATTATTTAACAGGCGATAGTTCAATGAAATTACCTTGTAGGGCCGAGGAAAGTTTGGCCTGGTAAATCTCATTACTATGAGAGCAAGCATCGCTCCCCCGTAGAAGATCCATGCGGTGAAACTGAAGAAGTCTATCAGAGAGTTTATTGTTCCTGACAAGACCATTGCTATTGCTATTAGAGACTGAAACAGAATTATAGAAAGTTACAATTACCCCATGGTAAATGTAAGTCGAAATGTACATTTATTTTTTATAATATTTAAAATAAGTGTATATAAATTATTACTTCCTCCATCAACAAAATTATTTATATAACATAATGAGCTTATAAATATCATTGTGCCTGAACAGTTTTCAGAAAATAAATAGCTCACTTCCAAAAAAGGTCAAATTTGAAAGAACTTCTCCAATAGGGTTGCTTAGAATATTATGGTACATCCTCTTAAAATTTGTTTATAACATTCCAGCCATGGTTTTCTAATAACCATGATAATCATTTATGATTTTACGCTGTGACAAATAATTCTCAAACTGTATAATTATTTAAACATTGCAGCAAATAATTTAAACAACAACTTAAAACAAATGTAATTAATTGTCCTAAACAAAAAATCTACACAGACAGAGATCATACCAGCATAGCTACACGAATGTTGTGTATTGTATTTTCTATGGTGGACCTAATTGGTAAATGATATATCCCTAAAGGAAAATAAAAATTGAAATGATGGTGTAGAATTAAGATTTTCTAACTCACTCCTTTGATAAATCAAAAGACCTTTTCTTTTTTCCTCAGTCAGTTGAACTATTCTGTATTTCTTTTTTAAGATGAACTTTAATTTAATTTATTTTGTTTTTTTACAAAGTATATTAAATTTGTAATTTTATAATTCTCTTGAGATAAATAAACTTCAATTTTAAGAGCTTAGTCATTTATTTTCTTTCATAGAAAGAAAATAGTGGGATATTTTCTATGAGAATAATATTAGTATACAGTACTAAGATATACCTTCAAATTTATAACAGTACTAACTCCTGATATGTTCTTACATTCTTACATATGAGACGCTGATATAACGTTTTGCGTATTTTAAGGCAAATATGAATAATTGTATGAGTGTGGATAACCTGTGTCGCTTGGTTTCTAAGTGAGTCGAATTTTCCTCAGAATAGCTCATTTATAATTAGCCCAATAGGGCAACTAAGGTACCTACAGCTTTACGTTGAATCCAAACCACATTGTATTGGTCTGATATTCAGCTAATTGACAAACCTGATACCACTCATTTCTCTCCCCTAGACAACATCCAGAAAATGACTACCACCGAACAACAACACCAGTAGTGTGCACGCTGATAGCAACCATGGAGCAGACGCCATGTCAGTATTAAGAAAACTAAGTATAGAACCTATTGCCTACAGTCTCCACAACACTTTGTAACCAAGTAGCCGAGTTACAATACTGAGCCACAGTGCCGACTTTTCAACAAGTATATGTCTAGACAAATGTTGGTAATATTTTAATTTTCTGGTTAACTTACATGGAATATCAACCCTGGAGAGGGAGTCATTCGCCGTATATGAACGTATGAGAGCACTCCCATCAAATGCCCCTCCCGACTTGCTGCGAAACACAGTCTGAAATGTTGAGAAAAACAAATGAGATCGTTATCAGTTGTAAATTTAGTAGGCTTACACTGACTTCCTAAACTCAGTTACGTTCAGATTCTGTCAGGTTTCAGATGTTCTCTTGTGTTGTTGTACATTGTTAATTTCAAAGCAAATTATTAATATTTGTTATTTGAATGGTGTTTGTATCAGGATTGCCACTTAAATAAGAAATATGGGGCTATATACTAAAAATCTAACCTTAATTAGGCTAAATTGGCCCCTGCCAACAATACCTAAAAATATATTAATTGTATGGGGCCATTAAATTACATAATAGTTACTAAACAGATTTTAAATTACTGATGTATTAGTGAAATTTTTATGAGACATACCTTCCTGCAGCAAATAGTGTACCGTGTGCAGATCCAAAAGTGGATATAGTGACTGACAAAGGTATCAGCCAAGCCATCATTCCGAGAATACGGTTACCAAAAGTCTAAAACAAAAATTACAGTAAAAATAATAGTACAGTATCGTTTTTAAAACTTAAACTAAAAGTTTAATCATATATTTTGATTTGAACTAATCCATAATAAAATAAAATAAAGAACAGTTAAATGTGTTTTTATTTTGCTGCTCATGATTTTGTAAAGTTAAACCAATCAGACCTAAATTAATTATTCATGGGGAGGTAATCAAGTTAAAAACCCCTATTGAACAGAACTGATTGCCATTAAAGTACTTAATTATAATAGTAGTAAATTTTAATTAAGAAACCCTTAGGGAAATTACCATAACAACTAGCATTTTCATGGTACATGTTAGATGTTAATTTATAGTTGCTGGGTCATGGAAATTTACAAATTAATTTTTAGATTGATTAAGTAAGCAAGGGAATAAATAGACAATAATGATAACAATTATTCTGCACTGTATTATTTTATATTAAATTACATTCTGACCTTACCTTATTCCATGGTTAATACAAACCTTTTTTGTAGTTTACATTATTTTTAATAACACATCAATTCCACTCTTCATAAATTAGTTTTTAGTCACTCTAAAACTGTGCTGAAAAATTATTGAAAACAGAAATATGACAAGAAATACCATTATCTCAAAGAACAAAAATAATAATAAAATAAATAAATTAAAACAAAAACTCAATGACCTGTTCTCACACACACAGTAAAAAGTCAAAAACAATAACCACAACAGCTAAACAAATGTTCAACACACTCTCAAAAAGTTTGAGGAATTAGCATTGCTTGTAGTACAGCTGGTTGTAAATAAGTAATGTTTGACTATTAGTTCCATGAGGATGAAGTAAGAAAATTAAAAAAATGAATCAACGAACCTGTATCAATAAGAATTAACAATGAAAGAATAATATCGTAGTTAAGAAGTGCCAAGTCCCAAAGAAAGCCCAACTGCCATAAAGCATAGTTAATTCCTCAAATAGAAATAACTAATGAACTGCAGCAATTACATAGTCTAAACTAGAAACAACACATTATTCTTTATAATAAAAGCTATATAACCTAAATGTTCATTTGCTATACTCATACACATCCATTATTATCACAATATATTGATACCCCAGTTATAGCCTACTTCTATTTTTTTTTTTTTATATATATTCAGGGTTTAACCTCTTTTAAGGTATTTTGTGTCAACGACACTTGCTGAACTCCTTTAGCAAACTCGCTACGCTTGTTTGCTCACCTTGGCCGTTGGCCTTGGTGATTTTTTTGAACTGCTCGCTGCGCTCGCAGTGAGAAACTTGCTTCGCAAGTCTTTTAGGTTCAGCGATATTAATGTTTTTCAATATGATAGGAAGACAATTATAATGAATTTAATTAATTATTATTTTCCCCCAAAACTTGTTCAATTTTAATATGTCTAATAATCTTACATATTGAGACCTCTTTAATTTTCTTTATAAAACTGTTGAAATTATTGGAATTTTTTGCAAAGGAATAAAGTGTTGCTGTGCTTCCTGAGTTGTCGTTTATCTTAGGTCTATAGATCTATTACTGGTTTTGCTTGTGTACTCACAACGGCAACAGCTTCGGACTCTACCATCTCTGCCGAAGACATGACAGCTAGGTAGGAGATGTTTATCAGGACGTAGCAAACTGTCACCAGAGGGATCCCGATGATTATTGCCCGCGGAAGGTTCCTATCAGTTTTCAAAATAATTAACAGGTTTAGTGAATTTATTTACAGGATGATAGTGTAAGCAATATGGAGCTAGGTTTTTATTTAAGGACCTTCTTTGAAGCGCCTTAAATAAAAAATGAGTTTATTCTGAAGCAACAAAAAGGATGAATGATTTAGATGATCATATTAAAGTTTTAATTACAGTAGAAACTTGTACTCTACTAAGAAATTGAAAGTTTAACAATAAGATTAAAATTTGTGTCGAAATACTTTTTTTTAATTTTAAAGAATTTTATTTTTGAAAAGAAGTCAACTTATGTACATTAATTTTTTTGCTGTTACTAAATCATATTTGTTCTCATTTAAAATAGCGACTAGCATTTTAAAAACATTTAAATTTCTAGGCTCTCTGAGCCATTAAATAAAAAATATCATCAATATTTCATTTAGTTGTGACATGATTTGAAATTGACACATATTTAATTTGACAAGTTTATACTGTAATAAATTGAATGATTTGTGTCGTCGACAACTTACTTAGATGGATTTTTTATTTCTTCTGTGACATAGTTGAGGTTATTCCAGCCATCATAAGCCCAAAGACCTGTGTAAAAGGCTGTAGCAATATTCCCTACGGATGAGGTTGTGCCTTGAAATGGCTGCTCCAAGTTTTGTGTGTTACCTATACAAAAATTACCAGTTAAGTGATGGAGTTAATAAGTTGCTGCATACTCAAGACTTTAAAATGTTCTAATCTTTATTTTATGATTATAAGGCAAACTAATTTTTGTTATAGGGATTAAATCTAACAACTAAACCACTATTGAGAACAACAAGGGCAGGTGTATCAAGTAATTTAAAGAACATGATGGAAACTACGTTTTCCCTACTTAATCATTCTAAATACTAATTATTCTAATCTATAGCAATCTATGAAGATACTTAAAAATGAACCATAAACATCCACTACTATAAAAAAAATACTAATAAGTTTAAATTAAACAAATGAACTAAACTGTATCATCTTTTTATGTACTTGTATGTCTAGTATTTTATAAACCCAACTTGTATATTAGGAGAGATATCAGCAAACTTACTTTAGAAGACAAATCCACCAACACCCCAGTAATAGTAAACAAACACAAAAAATCACATGTACACAAATTTTCTTTGCCACTGGCACTTTATTTAGGTGAGTATAGAGAAAGAGGCAGCACAGAAAATTTGTGCACATGTGATTTTTTGTGTTTGTTTACTACTACTGTGGTGTTAGCGGACTTATCTTCTAAAGTAAGTTTGCTGATGTCTTAACTCTCCTAATATACTAATTCCTGGTCTAGTATCTTTGAACTTAACCATAAATCCAATTTGGTAATCTTTTACTATTTCAATATTAATTAATATTTTTCACTACTACTTTAAAAGGTATAATAATTTCAGAAAATATAGTATGTAAATTGAACATTTTGGGTTAATCTTGATTAGTATTTTGTTACTTTAATATCAATAAAATTTTTATATAATTTGGTAGCAATCCGCGTTTTACACAAGAGTAATTTAAAAATAATATGTCAATAATGAATAAAAAGTTATATTGAGAATAAGAAAATATTTGGAAACTACTGAAAATCTTCAAATACTCTATTTAACCTACAAAGCTGTTGTGTAATGTAGAGCCATGTACACACGTACCTTGCATTAACTTCATCATTCCTCCAACAATTACAATAAGAATTGCAATAAGCTTTGCTGTCGTAAATGCGTTCATCACTCCAGTTGCAAGGTTAACACTGTAGCAGTTTATGTACAGAATTACCACTGAAACAGAAATTTGAGACGATATATTGACAAACAATTTTATAATCAATTTTGTTCATGCAACACTGATGATTTTAAGCTTAAATCATAAGTAAATCAACATGGACTTTTTTTTATTTTCAAGAATACCTTGATATTGATATTAGGTATTGATAAAATCGATACAAAGTTGTAAATCTACAAGTGTTCAAGGATGAAGTAATGTGTCAAAGAGAAAAAGGGCTCTTATTAACAACAAAGAAATTTTTAATTTTTTTGAAATGTCACAAGACCATACTTTTAAAACTCAATACAATTTCCAACTCCCTGTCCACATAAATTGTTAGAAAGAATATTTATTGACAAATTAAGTAATTTCATCTTAAAAGATATTACACATTACAAAACAAATCTTAAAAATACTGTTAGTTTTTAGTAACACGTTTTAAAGGGAGTGGGGATGAAACTGTGCAATGGTGTTCTGCACAATTTCTCAAAACTGATTTTTTCTTCTACAACAGCTGGAGGACTTAGTTTTATGATAATTATTAATATGAGAGACAGAAAATTAGTGGATTTATACCTTAAGACAAAATATCAATCTCATAAATGTACTAGACTGATGCCATTACATCTTTTTTTGGTAAAGCAGAAAAGACATGACAATGTAGCCTCTTGCTACCCTAATGATTAACATTCCTGATTTCAATGCAGGAAGTCGCAGCTTCAAATCCAAAGAGGTCCAACTAAATTTAGCTTGATGGGTTTGGACCGTTGTCCCATAATAATGTTTGAATAGTCAATAATAAGTGCCACTGGCGTTGAATTGAAATACATAAAAAAAACATACTTCCCAGATTCACTTGGTGATAGTAAAAGCTGTTTAACAGTATAGCACAGTCGTATTACATAGTTGCTATTTGTTAATGATGGAGTAACAGATGAGGACAAAGGTAGTTGGACATTTGCCATCATTATATGAAAAATACCAATCACAACGTTTCAGTTTAGTAAAAACCAAATATAAAAACGCTAAAAACTAAATTACATCCAAACAAACATGTTCTAAAATTACGTACTTAAACTAATAAACTTATATACATTTTAACCTGGAACCTAGAATGGAGTACAACAAAATGAACTTCTACTAATATACAAAATGTTAACTGGAGAAAAATTGTTTAAATTTTGTATATTAGTAGATGTTCATTTTGTTGTAGGCCTACTCCATTCTAGGTTAAAATGTATATCATTAATTTAGATAAGTTTATTACTTTCAAAACGTAATTTTAGAACATGTTTGTTTAGATGTAATTTAGTTTTTAGCACTTGAAAAAAATTTGGGTTTTACCAAATCGAAACGTCTTGATTGGTATTTTTCACGTAATGATGTCAAATGTCCAACTACCTTTGTCTTCCTCATCATTGATATGTACCAAAGCCACAAAGACATTCATATACCTAGTAACCAGTTACAATTCATTGAAAGGATTTATGACTTTGTTAATGACAAATATGATTCTTGGAATTACAACTTCCTTGAACAAGAAAACAACTCCAATTACTTCCCCAGTCTTCGATTTGATCTTACCCAAATATCAAACTTGTTACCAGGAAATCTATGGTACCACCGCCAGAGCCTCTTCCAATGGCAACTTCTTTATTGGGGGGGGGTTTGGGAAAGTCCTTTTCTTCAGAAGAAACCTTTTTTTCTAGACCAATTATGAACTAAAAACATGGGTTTAAGTTGATTATTGTAAAATAAAAAGAGGTAATGAGTTTAGTAACTAACAATTAACATGGTTGGATCATTAAGACTTGTGTACATTCCCTCTAAAAGATTATAATGAAATTCAGGAAAAGAAAACCAGAAAACACAGCATCTTAACTGACTGTTTAGTCACTGATACATTTACCAATTCACCTCGTCTTGTTATCAAAATTTGGTTGGTGGAAAAGTTGTTTTCCCATTGACATGTTGTTATTTAAATATTTTTGGGTTGGTCACTGATATTTGCACATCTATGAATATACAGGTTGATTGTGTAAAATTGCATCCAAATATAAAATTACTACCATATTTGGTTGATCTACATAATTAAATATTCACTTACATATGCAGAGCACAGAAACCATTTTCACAACAGTTTCAGGTGGCTCACATTCAGTTACAAAAGCTTCGACGGCATATTTTGCAAAACTGAGGCAGATAATGGCCATTTGAGAGGGCTTCAGAACCAGCGTGGAGACCCAGGAGAAGAGAAATGCCGGCAAAGGGCCGAAGGCATCCATAAAGTAGACATACTCTGCTCCACAGCTCGTGTTCATGGTACCTAGCTCTGCGTAGGCTAGGGCCCCTGCAATAATTTATTTAATATCAGTATAATTAGGGAATACTACAGAGTTTATTTATTGATAGTCCTAAGAGGAATATCGGGCTATGAAATGTATTCCCTCTACACAAGGTGCAAGACTGTATTTCAAGGCCTTACATACCTCTCCCTCTTATCGTTTACCTTCCCCATTGATTGTTCTTGAGGCTGTGTTACCATAAACTGACAAAACAATTATTTTAGGGTCTAGAAATTATCAACGAAATATATTAATCACACTCATTCCAAATCCATATTCCCTCATATTTTAACGATCAGCTCTTAAGAATAAATAAATAAATACAAAATTAATAAACAATCTAGAGGAGAAGTTCAACAACAGAAAGTATAGATCTATAAATTTAATTTCTGGACTAAGTATAGCATTAAATATACAAATATGACATATTTTATTGATATTTATTTTAACCTAAGCTCTTCAATTTTTCATAAACATTATGAATTTATTTCCTTTGAAGAAAACTATAATTTTGTTTGGAAAAATATAATAATTTTGATCCCCTCCTTTTAGGTGATTTTGTTATTAGCCCGTCGCAATGTACAAACTTCTTGGGTGTCGTTCTGGACTCAAGGCTGAAATTTCATCTTCACATGGACAAAGTTTGTGGCAAATTGTGCAGTGGTATCTTTTTACTGCGTAGACTTTCCCGTTTTTCCAGTACTGAAGTTCTTCTGGCCTGCTATTATGGATGCATATTTCCACATCTTACTTATGGACTTCCAATTTGGGGCTCTGAAAACACCAGGACATTGTACATCTTCCGTTTACAGAAGAAATGTCTGAGGATTGTTTTGGGATTGGCAAGGAATCAATCATGCAGGGGGCTGTTCCGTGCAAACAATTTACTTACATTTCCAAGCCTGTACATACTTGAGACCTTAACCTTTATTTAAAAAAACATGCATATTTTTACCACCGAATCACCTGTACAACATAATTTCCGAAAATCCAGCCGTCTACCCTTTCCAAAGCACCGAACATCATTTTTTGAGAGCCAGTTATATTATTCTGCAATTAAATTATTTAACAGCCTCCCTCTGGAATTGAGAGCAGTAACCGTAGTTAGTAAGTTTAGGTTAAGACTAAAATGTTTCCTGATTGAAAAGGAATTTTACTCTGTAAGTGAATACTTGATGTCTAAGTATGATAAACATAGCTCTAATTAGGTTTAAGCCCTCACAATTTTAACCTTTGTTTTATTGTATTTATATTGACCATTGTTATGCAATATACTATTGTTAATTGACAAATAAACGATTTGATCAAAGCTTTAAAATAAACATAATATAAAAAAATAAAACAAAATTTTAAAATAAAAATAAAACAAACGTCTATTTTTAAACTTGGGGGTACGTATATTGTAGTTCATCACCACTGTATGTGTATGGGAGGGTGGGTGGTCCATCATCAGTGTACGTGTATGGGAGCATGGGTGGGCCATCATCACTGTTCGTTTATGGGAAGTTGGGTGGGCCAACACCATTTATAGGAGGGTGGGTGGGTCTCTCCATCTTGTCTTTCGTTCTCTTGTATCGGTTGTGAAGCGAATCATTGGGGTATTCTTTCAACAGTTCCGCTTTCTTGTACGGGTAACACTTTGGACATCCGTGATAGTAGCAGCCCTGGAACTCATACACACATTCCCCATCCCAACCGTCCACACGTATCCTTACTTTATTCACTTCTCGCTGTCTACCTGCATGACTTATCACCACTCCACGCTGTTCTTCTTCCCAGGATAACAACTTTAAGGCGATAGCCGATTGAGAAAATATGTGGGACTACAACGCCACTCTCTTAAGACTCTCTTAAGACTCTCTTACATTCGTCGGGTTCGTGGGTATTTAGATCCTCAGAGGACGATCACTAAATTGCCGGCATGGAGGCTCAGTGGCTAAGGTTTCCGATTGTAGAGGGCAATGTCCAAAATTCGAATCTCCACTGAGCCAAAGATACGTCACTCGTTGAATAAAGTTCACGCACAGGCCTGCAGGCCCATGTGAACATAAAAATAAAAATAATCTATAAGTAAGTAGGTACACAATTTCCAAAAAATTCTATGTAGTTTCTACTATTTTAGATACATATTTATATAACTTTACTTTATTCTAACTAACCCTTACTAACTGTAAATCTGAGACAAGGAGGGTAGGAAGAAGGGATAGGAGTAAAATGTAAGTTGACGAGACAAATCTTTTTTTAGAGTAATTAAGTAGTACCGTAAGCAAAACAGACGTTGGATTACGTAAGAAATGAAATTATACCTTAGACCTTTACCGATGAAAGTAAAGTAAACTTTTGACATATGGTGTTTAGCAACATGCAGGAACGGTTAGAAGCTTAGCTCCAATTATCTATTACTACATACATACAGATAAATATGTCTTTTCATTTGATTCAAGCACACAGATTTTGCCACGCTTGTGACAATATTTCATTAACAGTATTTTATCATTGACTATAGAAATAAACAGACAGTTCAAGGCATTCCATTCGCTGTAAACACGCACCTGTGCTGCCATCTAACAGTAATTAGTTTCAAATAATCGCTTGGAAAAGTGTTTGGCATACTATTACCTCAATTATTAATCACTTCGGCGTGTGCTGGAGACTGCCAGACAGAGGGATGAAGAGAGATAAAGAGAGGGAAACCACTAGCGCTACCTGTGAAAACCGATAATGAACTAATTTAACTGTACAGGAAAACCAGCTTCACGGGATCCACATCTGCGGACAATCTTCTTGTTTCTATTGTCAGTGATTGAACAACATGATATTTATATGATTGTTTTTATTATCTTGTCCAGACAACAACAACAACTATCCAGAACAGACAATTTTGCGTTATCTACGCTGTGGATAGAGCTGCTATGAAAGTTTTTCTTATCAATTATTTTCCTTGAAATGTTATCTAAACTCGATTTGATCAACAATAAGACCATTACAGTAGAAAACCTGACACTCCTTTTCTAATTATCCATTGTTTGTTGGTATAATGGTGTTTTGAAACATAAACTAGGTGCTTGTATTACTTTGCCCCTACATTTGGCTCTGTTCCACCCTGAACTTGAGCACTGAGTGACAAGAGGTGAAGTAAACTGTAAGGTCATGTGATTTGTTGGTCATGTGGTGTCTCTGCCGGACTATCGCCAACTATTCCCTTCAGAACAATTAATAGCTCAAGCCTTTGTACCTTATAAATAGAATTAAATCACTAGTCGTTGTGGTTAGGATTAAGAAGTTCTTGTATTGTATTAACAAATGTTATTGTTAAAAATTCATCCGGAGTCTTCCATAGTGATTTCAATAGGATTTAAATAAAAACAAAACCATTCTAGTCGTTACACGTTTGCATATATGTATATTTAAAAAAAATATAATAAAATTGATTGAAAAACATTATAGACAATATTTATTCAACATCAGACAAATACAATACTTACATGGATTCGTCAATACATTTTAAGAAACAATTGTCTTTATTAGAAAATGCACAAGAATTACGTATATATAGATTTGATTATGTCTGGAAACACTCAAACATTTTCTTTATTAATCAAAATATCCATTCAAAAATTTTACCATATAATTTCACCTTCTTTGTGTAGAACTATGTTTAGTCATTTCACACTAACGGGGTCACACGTTGAGGGTATCGTCAATATTATTTAAGGAAGCCTATACCTTATGATACGTCACTTTAAAGGGTATTATAAACTGAATTTAATACCACAAACCGCATCTTTAAGGAATCACTATATCATACAGTAAAATAGAGCACTTTGAATATTGAAAATTGGTGATGTTAAACAAATTCACTTTAACTCAAACTGAAGAAGAGAGACAGTTAAAATATTTACTTTGTCACAATATTAAGACTATTATAATAATAAATAAAACCAACAGAATCATAATCACATAATTAGTAATACCAAACAATAATTAACCTAAAGAATTGCAACAAAAATAAATGTACACATTCATACATTACATACACATAATTAAATACACATCAATATAATATTAAACATACTAAAAATAAGGTAAATGTTTAGTAATGTAAATAAACTTTCGGCTCTGTCATAAGGGAAGGGTGACAGGACATCATCGATTTACGCGGATCATTGAACCACGTGTAGCTCACAGGGGTGGCCTACAGTATCATCGATACAACAACAATGACTGCGTAAATATCTCAACAAGTAATTGGGTTTGTTTGGTTCAACGTTAAAGTTAAACGAAAACAACCTTAAGAATTTAAAATGAGCGTTAGTTAAAAAAATTGTAGAAAATTAATTTTGATTACTTTTAAATCTATATTAAGAAAATATACAAGTTATTAATAGCTATTAAGTTATAACCAAAAAATGTAATACGAACTCTTTTATTTCATTCGTTGTTTTCTAAAAGTTATCTGAAATAGTTTATCTGTTTTAACTCGCCTTCAAATTCCAATCCATTTCGACGACGGCGTGAAAAGAAAACAAAAACAAAATAAAACCTGGTCGGTAACTAAATCCTTTCAAAGTCGGGCCAAAACAAATATTACGTACGTGTGAAGCGCGTACACTGACGCAGTGGACTGGCGAACTATGGCAACGTGCTCGCTGAAAATGTCAAAGGTAGATTCTCGTAGTAGTTAGGTCTGGCAACCTATCGATTGTTTCAGTTCAGGATGGCATTTTAACACTAATAAATACTTTGCAGGTAAATAATCTGCAACTAAAGTAGACAACTTAATGACAAATTTAATTTGTAACCCAGTTCAACTATAAGATGGGTAAGTAAATATTGAATTAACATAGAACTGTTTTATACTTTTGAAGTTCACCGACCACGAACTGAGCTGGATATGAAACAAAATCATTGTTGCATGAGTAACGAAATTACGACATTTTAAATCACGAACTTTTTAATTATTTTGAAAAAAGATAACGTTTCTACGTTTTAGTATAAAAGACAAAGAGGACAACACTAGATCGATTACACTCATATATAAAAATTCATGTAAAACTATGTGTTTTGATATTACTATATTTATTAATTTTTTCTCCTTCAGATTATTCAGGTTTGATATTATAACGACACAGCTTTTGTATATTTTAAGGAGAATAAGAATGAGTATGAATGACCGATGTGGTCTGGTTACTAACTGAGTTTGCTCATACTCAGTAAGGGGGAGCAACTAAGAGACCTACAGCTTAAGTGGAATTCACACCACGTAGTATTGGTCTGACTAACAAGCCTAATACTCAGTTCCCTTCCCTACAGTTGACAGAGCCCATCCTAAACCACCATCCAACACAGACACCCTTGTTTTAATATTGTTGTAGAGGCGTGTATTTGTACTTTTTAACCAAGTTAGATACATAGACTTAGATACACCACTACTTAATTTTTAGCCTTAGTGTATATATGGTTCAGCTGACTGAATGAATCTCTTTTATTGGCTTTAAAACTATTTAGACTACCTGTCAATAGTTCAAATTGATGTATATAATTGTTTTATTTTTTCATGACATGTTTCTGTATAGTAATACAATCTTCAGGTGAATACAAATAGTATATTTCATAACAAGAGTGGAAAGTGGGGTTTTGCATGTTCGAGACCATATGTTTGAAGTGCGAGACTTGTCGAGCAATTCAAATGGTCGAGAACATACAAAACACTTTCACTCGAGTTTTGAACGATACTTTTCACTACACTACGGAATAAAAACTCATTTTTGGAATGTTAACTGTTTATTAAATTAGAAACATGTTTTAAAAACAGGTGTTGTTGACTGTGGAAAATTTTCGGTTGTAAACAATGTTACTTTCGGTAGTAAACAATAGACAGCTGTTGAAAATATGATGTTTCGCAGGTTGTAAACACATAACGAAAACAGCTGAACTCATAGTAGTAGTGAAAAATATATTGTTCAATATAAACGCAAACTCAATATATATAAAATAGAAATGGGGTTATGAATAATGAATTCATAATGACTTTTCTTATTCAAGTCTAGTTTATATAGTTCAATAACTATTTAACACGTCTGAATTTTTCGTCCATTTCAATAAAGAATACAAATTAATTCTTGCCGCCAATGCCTATCATATTATAAGCACGTTTTAGAATCTCTTTGAAGTCACTGATTAGTCTCAACAATGGCATATTTCACCAAGACATAGATCTGATTAATAAATAAAATACAACAAATTAGTCACACTGGTTGTCTATGTATTCGCTCTTTTGTTACAATCCATGTAATTGTAACAATGAAATGAAAATAGTTTTTAATTCATAAGGTGAGGTTAGAACTAGACTGCCTTCTCTACCATCTAACGGTATTAAAAACTAACAAAGTTAAAGCATTAATAATAATATCAAAATATTGTTTCTAACATACTACAAATACGTTTATAGGAAAGAACATTTAAAAATAAATAAAAATAAAAAATATTTAAAGAAAACTAAAAATAACTATTAAAAAAATTAAAATTTAACTCTTCCATCCGCATAACCACCTAAAAGTGTATGGTCATTAGCACCCTCCTCGCATAAGGTCTTGCATAAACAGGCTCATAATGCAAGGTGCCGGATTTTGAAAAGCACATATCTTCTTCTTAAATGTAAATGAGTATTAATATTTAAGTTAGTATGGTATAAAAATTTTAAGACTATCACTTCATTACCTAGTAGCGAGAGAACTCCGCATGCTATCCAGATGACGAAACTCATCCCGATCGACCCAGTCCGCACCAACAAGCCGGACGGCGACACGAAAATCCCAGACCCTGCAAGGTACAAAACAATTTAAATACTTTCAAAACGGGTGCTTTACTATTTTGAAGCATCACTCTCTATGGAATGGGGCCATTGATTTTATAAGTACACAGATAGATTTCACAACCAATATTAAATGTTGCGTCTCAAATTATCAGCTGTTTTGTGGTCAATTGTGGAGCGCTAGTGTAGTCCCATGTAAATGTAATAGTAATAATAATAATCCTTTATTGCCATCAAACTTTACAGCATTGACAAAGTCATAATTGCAGCTATATATTGCCAAGTCATTCTTAATATAATTTAACCTAACATAAAATAAATACATAACATATTAAAAACTAACATAACATATTAAACTATTAAATAGGGTTAGCAAAATATCTTTAAAATATTTGTAAATATGGGAAACTAACTTTTTGCAATGCTTATCTTTTGTTTCGATTACCCTTAAGGTTATCCAGGGGAAGGGGTCTCAGTACATTTTCACTAAGCACCTCTGTTATCTGGGGTAAGCATGAACTAATCATATATAGTACTTAAAATTCCAACTAAATCAAAACTAAAAAAATCGTCAATTAAATATAATGGGTTTCTAAGTAGCCAGCAATACATTTTTTTCAAGAAAGCTTTGGGTTGATATTTTTGAACTAAAGTGACAAGTTTATTATATATTTTAAGGCTTATTACAGTGTGGCTGGATAAGCTCTTATTCAGTCTGTGGAAACCAATGACAGCCCTGTTGTTGTTACGAATTTCATGCTTACAAGTTTCATTGAAATGTAAAAACTCTGGATGATTTAGAATGTATTGCATTATGTCATACAAGTATAAATTAATAACCGTCTGAATTCCAGTGCTTATGAAAAGAGACTTACAGTGTTCTAAAGTATTTGATTATGTCATGATTCGGATTGCCTTTTTTTGAAGGATGAGTATTTCATTAGCTCTGCTACAATTACCCCAAAGAATAAGTCCGTACCTCATAATCGATTGGAAGTAGGCGTAGTATGCCGATATGATGTAGCTACTGCTAACACATAAGGTGAGGCGCCTTATTAAAAACAAGGTGCTTGATAACTTCTTGGATGTGAAATCTATGTGAGGCACCCATGTTAAGTGGTTATCGAAATAAATTCCTAGAAACTTAGCACTAATGACAGTTTCAATTCTGTTGGATGTGCATATCTCATTATCCATCGCTCTTAAGTTAAATATAATAGGTTTAGTTTTATCTTCATTTAAATGAAACCCGTTTGCCAAGAACCAATCGGAGGCTGATTTTAATGTGTTTTTAGTCTGATCAATGAGTTGATCGAGACTACTTCCAATGTTTACAAAAGTAGTATAATCAGCATAAAGCAGTGATTTAGATTTTACTGAATTGGGTAAGTCGTTTATGCATATTAAAAAGAGAAGTGATCCCAATACTGAACCCTGAGGCACCCACATTCCACATTAACCTCTTCAGACCACAGTTCATTCAGAAATACCTTTTGTCGGTGGTTTTCAAGATAGGATTTAAAAAAACTGAAGCTGAATACCAGATATACCATAGTAATTCAGCTTATATAGTAATTTGTCGTGACTTACGCACTCAAAAGCTCGACTCAAATCACATAATGTGGCCTGAGCGAATGCCTTCTTTTCGAAGGCTGACAAAGCTTCCCTAACCAAAATATCCATTGCATCAACTGTGGATCTCTTCTTTCTGAAACCATATTGGTCAGAGGTAAGAAAATTATTTATTTCAAAAAAGCTACTTAACTGGTCATAAACTAATGCCTCTAATAATTTCCCAATCACAGGAATTTTTAGACCGGTCGATAACTTGTTGGTTGAGAGCGAAGGCCTTTTTTGAAAATAGGACATCTTGAGATCTTTAATGTGTCAGGGAAAATTCCTTCTCATAAAAATGCATTAAAAATAATAGATATAGGTTCAACAATGCTACCTATTAAACTTTTTAATATACTGTTTGACATGTCGTAGATATCAGAACTATTAGAATTTGAGAGTCGCTTAACCGCATTAAATACGTCTGAATGGCTAATCTCTCTCCACTTGAATGTAACGTTTGAAACTTTCAAATTTTTCAACAGGTCCTGAGAACCAGTAGACAGCGCATGAACATTTAGCAGATTCCTAGTTTCCTTTACCGAATCGATAAAATATCTATTTAATTCATCAAGGGGGGATTAAAATTTTCTTTTCGTGGTTTGCCTCGAAAGAGTTGTTTTTAATTATTTTCCAAGTAGTTCTTCTTTTATTAGTGCTCTGTTCGATAAGTGTTGAATTATACGCACACTTAGCATCCCTGATTTCCTTTCTATATTGATTCTTAAGATTAGAAAAGTCATTTTTAACTGTCTTATCTGTACTAGTTTTATTTATCTTACTTAAAAACAAGAGCCTTTCTTTCATTCTTGCTAACTGTGATGTATACTATTCTTTATTTTTCTTAAAAGAAATATTTTGTTTGCTCTTCTTTACTACTTTAACATAATTTATACTAATCAATAAAATTTCAAAGAAAAATTCAAACATAATACAGTATTAGCTTTACTATGTTTTAACATGCTAACCCAGTCATAAGATAATAAATTATTCGATAAGTTTCTTCTTGCTGATAAAGGTAACATTAACTTAAAGCTATTATCAATTACTTCATACGACCTATCACTTACACAATTCAATTTTATCTTTACATTCATTTTAACTATAATGGCGTTATGGTCTGAGTAAGGAAAATGTATAACATTACAGGACAGAACTTGATCTACATCACTATTTACAAACACATTATCTAAGCAGTTACCCTGTCGTGTTGCCATATTATTAAGAAAATTTAAATTAAATTGTTTAAGTACATTTTTGAATAGTTTAACTGTTCTGCTACTTTTACTAGTATCGAATGGAATGTTCAAATCCCCACCTATGACAATTCGGTGGTTATGCCAATGGCTGAGAAAGTCTAAAAGACCTTCAAGTTTTTTTAGGAAAATGTCTGGATTGCCGGATGTTGAGTGATACACAGATATCACAACTAACGATAATTGATCAATAAATACGGCTGATGCCTCAAAATAAAATTCTATACAAAATTCACTCACATCTAATACTCTTGCTTGCAGTTCATTGTTTACAAAAATTAACGCACCGCCTCTATAATGGATTTCTCTACAAAAGGCAGTCGCGCAGTAAAAACCCTCAGGTGCAGAGGTAGAAACCTCCTCCAGTTTAAACCAGCTGTAGTAGCAGACCTCACTAACTAACCAAATTACTCGCAAAAATATTCCTTTTAAATGAGATATCTATTGGCATTGACTATATAATCCTACAATAGATAAACCATCTTATAGGAATATTTGTGGCAGTAATGTTATTAGTTAGTGAGGCCCACAACCATAGCTGGTTTAAACTGCATTACATTTACATGGGACTACACTAGCGCTCCACAATGGACCTCAAAAAACAGCTGATATTTTGATACTCAAAATTTAACATTGAATGGGAAATCTATTTGTTTATAAAATCAATGCTATTGGTAAGTAAAAATATAATCAAGGAAAGAACCGATCCATTTGCGAGAAATATTCCATACGTATGAGCAATATTAGATGAAAGGATGAAACCAACAAAGTTCAAGAATACAGAATAGTTCAAAATTATGGATATCCGAGTTTTTAAAAACCTCCACAATAACTACAGTACTACGCGTAACAAATAAAATAAAGCCTTAGAATGTCCTTATTTATTTCTACATTATGATGCATGTTTAAAACTTTAATCATATTTTTAAATTTTCGAATTCTTGTTAGATTTTAAAAAGTAGCACTACTTTGAATGTTTGGTGAGAAGAAATGAAGAAAGAAAAAAAGTCGAAGCAAGTAATCATGGTGGTGGTGGGAGGGCTGGTGACTTCCGCCAGACCTGGTCTGCCCAGCCAGAATATATTCTCTAGAAGACCGATGTTGAATTATCTCAAGTTAAGCAAAAATGAACATAGTAAGTCGTTTACAGCGTCTGTTACTACCCGAATTGAACAGTTATAATTTTGACATAATCTTTAATAACTGTATAATATCTTTTTTAATACTTTTGTTTTTGTGTGTGTTTTTTTAGTTTTACCAATATGTTGGTGTTTTCATAACAACTTATTTTTAAATTATAGCAATTTTAAGTGCGTGTATCGTAAAATTTAAAATACAATAGTTGAAATACTTTAAACAATCAGCATTCAGCTTTTAATGTGTAACAATGGTCTTATGGCTAATAAATCCCAAAGGACCGTTATTAATCCATCCCCGCCTTAAGGGGATGTTTACATTCAATAAATAAAGTTGTATATTCCATTTATTCTATTTTAAGTACCTAATTTTAGAACTAAGGTCAGATCCTTAGTAACAGAAAATAGTATTAAAGTGCATACAAAACTGATTATAAATCAATAAATTGGCGACGCATATTTCAAGCCTTTAGCACTTTAAACTTTAGTTCCACTCTGCTTGGGTGTCGCTACATTTTGTTGAGCAACCTTTTAGCTTCGGGATATTATTTCTGAATGTTTAGCAGCCACATATGCTAAACTGAAGGTCTTTTCAGTTATTGTAAATAGAGTAAGTAGATAAAACCACAGTCTAATAACATAAAGTCGTGACACTCCGTTACAAACAACTGTCGACAAGCACGACGCTAGCGCTCCTAGTGGTGGGACGACAGTAGTGCGTATCTCTGCACTGTTTACACCCACAGCTGTTATTAAACGTCAAATAACTTATGTCTATAGTATGCCATGGCACTTTTTGTATTGTTATTATTCCACTTCTTTGCTAGACACAATGCAATACAACGTTAATATGGTGTAGTTGTATGATTCGGCTACTTGGAGCGCTAGCGTCACGCTAGCTCCACAGAGGAGCAATGGAAGTGTCGTGCTTGTCTGTTATTAGAATGTGATAAAACTAATTATGGTTTTTAATAAGAAGTATTATCAATTCTTAACTATACGTAAAGGACAAAGTTCTAACAACAATGAAAAGTCTTTCAATTACTGTCAGTTTAAACAATAATTAAACGTATTTGCGTAGTTTCAGGTCGTTCGTATAAGACAGTTTTGTAATGGGCCGTTATGAAGCAAGAAGGTTCATGTAAGTGTTGCCGTTTACGGTCCAGCTGTTTTCTCCCGAGTTTCATGAGACAGCGACAGTACATTGACAGTCGTTAAGTTCTGAGGGCAACAACAACTTTAGAGCATTTATATTCTTGTCAGACGTCGTAAAACTGCGTACTCCTCAGCCACTTTGATTCTCAAATTACTTTTTTATTTGGTAATTTATTTATTTTCTATAAGACTTCAAAAGAGTATTCAAACTTAGTTGGAACTGTAATAAAGATTTTTAATCGTATTTACAATTAAGTTTCTGACTGATACATGAAGTATTTAACCCTGAACAGGCAGTGATAATACTAAACATCAACAAAAGTGGTGGGGGACTCTTTGTTCAAGACATGAGAGTTGTTTTTGGTCAGAGAGGGGTAGTGGGTTGGTGACCACTAATATATGAAAATGTAGGAAGAGTAGTTGGGCTGTTAGGTAAGTGTAAGTAGCCATAGACGTAAATATTGAGTCGTTGAGGTGTTTTACATGACTGAATATTACCTAAATTTTAAAATAAATTTGAAAGTTATTTTCTTATTGATATAAGACAATCCATTTGAACGATTGTTCATATAAATCTTTCACACAGATTGGTGAATCTGAGACTAGATTTTTTTTTAAATAACCAAATAAAAATATAATTAAAAAATCTTAAATGAATTTAAAAAAAATGAACTTTAAAACTATACCACATTTTATCTGAGATTTACAGCTTACAAAACGTCCTGGTTTTCTTCCAGAGAACTATATTAGCTGTTATCTTAGGTAAGTGGTTAAAAATAACTATAGTTTGGTTTTCAAATGTTCCATTAGATATAACTAACTATGCACACTAGAAAGTATATACCCGTTGTTTAGCGCGGCCTTATTAGTTAACTCTCAATTTTATTTCTAAAGTATGTAAGTATCTGATCTTTTATTTTATTAAACTTTATTACAATGTTACAGAATCATAAAACACAAAATGCTATTTCATTAATTTGTCATGTTGATGAATTCAAGAATATTCTAGACGGGTTCCAACATCAACCAGAGGGTAGCTTGTTCTTAAGGGGGTTGAGTTAACCCATATTAACGATATACCTGTATAATAATATAATAAATAACTAGATGGATGATGTCAGCAACTGACCTATCATAGTCCCGACAATTAGAGCCACCCCACTGAGGAGTCCCACCCGTCTCTGGAGGTGAAGAGTGTCATCCTGAGCTGAGTCCGTCCCCTCCAGCTTGTCTCCGCCAGCCCCGGCGTCCGTCTCGTCTGGTGCCGTCCCACAGAGGTCCCCACCGGCCGCCCACAGAACTCCGCCTTTACCGTTGGGCACATGGTTTCCTGAAAGTTACTAGAAAGTTAGCAATTAAAGAACAGAGTTTTAAATAAATTGTAGAAACTTAATTAGAAAATAAAGCGTTTACAAAACAGGAGAACATTTCTACTTTATAAATAATCCTAGATATGATTATTCTCAGATATGAGACGCCAACACAACGTTGTGCGTATTTTAAGGCGAATATGAATGTTGGATGAGTTGGATGATAACATGAGTTTTGGATGAGTGTGGATCACCTGAGTTTGACTTGTACTCAAAAAGGGCCATTTATTAATAGCCCACAGAGCCAGGGGCAACTACAGCTTTACGAGGTATCCGAACCACGTAGTACTGGTCTGACATTTAGCTAATGACAATCCTAATCCTCATTTCTCTCACCTATATAACATCCGGATCCTGGCCACCACCCTATATTGACATCCCAAACTTCTATAGATGTGTCCACATCGATAGCAACCATTGATCACCAGCTATGTAATTGAGATATCAAGACGTACATTATTTGTACCTTTGAATATTAATGCAATGTAGATTTAGATTGTAATAATGTTCTCACGTTCAATCCACGTACACGCCTGGACAACTCAGTTCTAGCTAGGGTTAAAGACCACACTGTTGCACTTTAGTTGTTAAAAAACAAGAAAATTATTAACAAGTTAATGAACCAGCTATTCAATATATGATTATTATAATTCTGAAAATGTCGTCTTTGGTGGTGGAATTCATTGTTCCTGCTAACAAATCTGTTATTGACGTCAAGTTATTTTTATTATTTTTTGCGTTTTTAATGAATTTATAAAGAAGTGTAAATAACACCAAATGTTAAGTTAGTAACAACATCAACGTAAGAAGTAAATGTTGGAGAAATCAATACAAAAATATACTTCAATTATTCCTTTTGGTATGTATAAGAAACGTATTATGTAAACAAAATACACCGAATATAAATTAGTAAACTAAACGTAACAAGATTAACTTTGCTAATTCTCAGAATTAACAACTTAAATTATAAAGTTCATGGAATATTAAAAGAAAAGTGTGACATTTAATTCGTAGAAGGATATTTATAAGATCCTTTAGATAGAACATTGCATCCTAACTTAAATTTGACAAAAAATTTAAGGCGAATATGAATGATAATATGAGTGTTGGATGAGTGTAGTCTAGTTACTGACTGAGTTTGACTTTTACTCAGCATAAGTAAAAGCCAGACAAGTGGAGAGATATTAAAAAAAGTAAATGTAATTACAAGAAGAAACAAATCTGTTATCACTGTTTACCACAGTAAAAAGTATATTAACTAAACCTATAAGGGTAAAAACAGACAGACAGCGTAGCGCAACGTAGCGCAGCGTAGCGTATCCGAGCGCAATGTAGTCCAATACACACAGAGAGCGCAGCGTAGGCCATTGCAGGTTGTAGACAGTCACGAAGTACATCACATCAGTATAGAGGATGGCTCTATCGAAAGCGATTCGTATTAGTCTTTGCGAAGGTCATCTTAAAATAATAAAATTTGTAAGGTTTTAAAAATAGCCTATACTATGATATGATTTGCGTTGTTACTTATTTCACTGTTATAATTTTGTTGGGCCCACGTTGTTTAATTGTTTCATCTGAAGAATACAAAGTAAAATTAAACTGTGATTTGCATCCAAGTATAAAATGCATAATTTGCACACGTTAATTTTAGATTTGTACAAATATTTTAGATTTAGATTTTAATATAAAAAATATTAAATACAATTTAACATTATTCTTATGGGAGAATTCTCCTTCATTATTCTTAAGGTATCTGGAACTAAGCCTCAACCAATTAATATTATTTTCTCGTCGTTGTAAAAAGTTAAAAAAAAATGAATAAAAACATATTTTAAGCCAAACACCTCGGATATCAGTAGTTCCGTGTTCATTGTACACAAACACTGATGGGAGTAATGACTTCACTCGAATACGCTCCAATGCGCTCTGAGAAAAACAAAATACAGTAGTTTGTTCCTCCGGTATACGCTGCGCTGCGCTACGCTACGCTGCGCTGAAAAACGCTACTAGTGTGTCTTGCATCTAATCAATGCATGATTTTGTTTTAAAAAATACGCTGCGCTGCGCTACGCTACGCTGTCTGTCTGTTTTTACCCTAAGTCATTAACACAACATACATCAGCCGTAAATAAAATGTTAATTTATCAGCGTTTCAAATAAAGTATAGACTAGTTCAGTGGAACGGAAAACTACAAGAAACATGAAGAATGAGGTCAGGGACATCCTTTTCATTTATACAATCAGTGAAGTCCAGAATATAAATAATCCCAATGACGAATCCTAAGAGAATAGTGTTAGTATTTTTGTACCAGAACAGAATGAGATTGGTAAGGGAATTGAAATACCATCGAACAAGCTGAAAAGAAATGTTTGTTTAGTGGAATGGAAGTGGTGCAATGTTGATATTTGTATTCCTTCAATTTCCAAGTTTAAATCTGCCTTAGATATATGAACTGATCACGAGAGCCTTTCATATTCCTCGAAAATATTATGTTACTTCCTAAATGTCGCAATTCTTTCTGAATGAATAAATGGTTTCACCATCTAGAGTCTTAATCGACTGTAAAAGAATGGCATGATGTCACGAATCGTGTGTCTGTAAGAGAGTGGCAGAGTCAACAAGAATCGTATGTGACTGTAAAAGAATGACTGAATGGCTACGCTATAAAGAGTCGTTTTTACTGTAAAAGAATGGCTACGCCATAAATAATCGTGTGTTTGTAAGAGAATGTATGTGCTGTTAAGATTAGGATATGTCTGTGAGAGTTGGCAGAGTCGCAGAGGGTCGCATAAGTATGTGAGAGTTCGCTGGATCATTAAGAATGGATCACGCCCGTGTATGGAACGAAGGTGGCAAGCGTTATGGAACAGTGAAAGAGTGGCAAGGACATCAAGAGTGGTATTTGTATGTTTGACTTGTCAGGGTCATTGAGTGTGTATGAGTGAGAGTTGGCAGATTGATTAGAGTTGTGTGTGTCATCGAGAGAGAGAGAGAGAGTTGGCAGGTTGATTAGAGTTAAACGTGTCAGTTAAGAGTTGGCAGGATGATTAGAGTTGTGTGTGACAGCGAGAGAGGGAAAGTTGGCAGGTTGATTAGAGTTATGTGTGTCAGCGAAAGAGAGTTAGCAGGTTGACTAGAGTCGTGTGTGTCAGCGAGAGAGAGAGAGAGAGAGAGAGAGAGAGAGAGAGAGAGAGAGAGAGAGAGAGAGAGAGAGAGAGAGAGAGAGAGAGAGAGAGAGAGAGAGAGAGAGAGAGAGAGAGAGAGAGAGAGAGAGAGAGAGAGAGAGAGAGAGAGAGAGAGTTGGCAGATTGATTAAGAGTTGTGTGTGACAGCGAGAGAGGGAGAGTTGACAGACTGATTAGAGTTGTGTGTGACAGCGAGAGTTAGCAGATTGATTAGAGTTGTGTGTGATAGCGAGAGTTGCCAGGTTGATTTGAGCTGTGTGTGTCAGCGAAAGAGAGTTAGCAGGTTGATTAGAGTTGTAAGAGTTGGCAGATTGATTAGAGTTGTGTGTGTCAGCGAGAGAGAGTTGGCAGGTTGGTTAGAGTTGTGTGTGACAGCGAGAGCTGTCAGATTGATTAGAGTTGTGTGTGTCAGCGAGAGAGAGTTGGCAGGTTGATTATAGTTAAACGTGTCAGTTAGAGTTGGCAGGATGATTAGAGTTGTGTGTGTGTCAGCGAGAGAGAGAGAGTTGGCAGATTGATTAAGAGTTGTGTGTGACAGCGAGAGAGAGTTGGCAGGTTGATTATAGTTAAACGTGTCAGTTAGAGTTGGCAGGATGATTAGAGTTGTGTGTGACAGTGAGAGTTAGCAGATTGATTAGAGTTGTGTGTGATAGCGAGAGTTGCCAGGTTGATTTGAGCTGTGTGTGTCAGCGAAAGAGAGTTAGCAGGTTGATTAGAGTTGTAAGAGTTGGCAGATTGATTAGAGTTGTGTGTGACAGCGAGAGAGGGAAAGTTGGCAGGTTGATTAGAGTTGTGTGTGTCAGCGAGAGAGAGAGAGAGAGTTGGCAGATTGATTAAGAGTTGTGTGTGACAGCGAGAGAGAGTTGGCAGGTTGATTAGAGTTAAACGTGTCAGTTAGAGTTGCCAGGATGATTAGAGTTGTGTGTGACAGCGAGAGAGGGAGAGTTGACAGACTGATTAGAGTTGTGTGTGACAGCGAGAGGTGGAGAGTTGCCAGGTTGATTTGAGCTGAGTGTGTCAGCGAAAGGGAGTTTGCAGGTTGATTAGAGTTGTGTGTGACAGCAAGAGATGGCAGGTTGACTAGAGTTGTGTGTGTCTGCAAGATAGAGTTGACAGATTGATTAGAGTTGTGTGTGACAGCGAGAGTTGGCAGATTGATTATAGTTGTGTGTGTGTCAGCGAGAGAGAGTTAGCAGGTTGATTATAGTTAACGCGTGTCAGGTAAAGTTGGCAGGATGATTAGAGCTGTATAAGTATTTTGGGTTAACTGGGTCATCGTGTGTCCTAGGACTCAATATCAGGGTTATGAAGTTATATGTGTCTGTATGAGTGTTCAGGTGTCTATGAGAGTTTTCATACACCGAGAGAAGTATGTTTAAATAGAAATATCAGCATAGTCATCATGAATTACAAATGAATGAAGATGTGTCAGTGACACAAAGAATTGTATGTACTTTAGAGTTAGGTTAGGGTAATCGATGTATAAATAATCGAAGTTTGTTTATACATCGATTGGGTATGATTATGAACATAGGTTGATACATGTCAGAAGGAAGAATGAAAATGGATGCAAATCCTTTATAAACTGGAGAATTCGTAGAATTCGCAATATTCTGCTTATATTTATGCGTACGTAAAAGTAACTAATTTAGCATTTTAAGCCTAATAAAGGAAATAATTATATATTATATGACTTTTGTAAAACACCATAATTCTTCTCGTTAGCTATTTGCCCTTTGGGTACTTTAATTTTAATTATGAGAATTGAAAAAAAAACATCTTTTACTTAAAACTTTTAAGTGTAAAATCATTTCTCGCAAATAATGCTGTGCTGATGCTGTTCTTGCCATTCAACTTTCACTGGACATTTTTAGCAGCCGAAACATGCTCGGTTTATCTTAGGTTATTTATTGGCAGAGCTGCAAAGCTTGTAGGCATAAATGTAACTTTATACAGTGGTCGCACAGTCGTACATATAGATCTGGCAAATCCCCAGATAGGGAGGGAGGTATCACTGCGAAAGTGTCTGCCGTAAATAGTACAAGTTATTTGACTAATTAATAAGGCCTACTATGAGTTATTATAAGTAATTTTAAATCCATTGGTTTTACATTTACCTTGACACCGCTTTGGGGGATAAATTAAGAAACGTTAATGTAATGCGTAAATAATCGTTTTGTTTGTGTTAATTTTAAATAATGTAATACACGAAATTTAATCCCCAACCCTCCCCTTATTTTTTTCTAGGTACTACTTTTTATCTGATGCTCACTTGAGAGCGTGTTTAAACATTAAACGTCATTATCAGTCATTTTACTTTTTGGCAATGAGGTCCACACATTTCCCCCGTCTTTCCTGCTTAGTATTCATTCAGAACAAACCTTTTATGTGAGGCTTCACTCCAACATGTGTAGAAACATTAAGTATTTTCCCAAACCTGTTTTTGACCTTTCATGTCCAACCTAAAATAAATGATTGATGGCGTCAATATCTTATTGAAAAACAGGTAGTTATTGTGCTCGTAATTTCTTATAGAGGAAAATAATATAGTCTAATATACGTGCTTTACTACTATATTGCCATAAAATAAAGTAGTTCTTTCGTTTTACGTTGTTAGCGCTTGTTCTTGGATAAACCCATGAGTCTACATTGACCTGGTTAACCCAACGCAAACAAAGCACATAAAAGGCCAACGCGTACCTCGGGGGTTAATAAATGGCTAGTTGGTACAAAGTAGTCCTTTCACGGCGGGACTTTCCAACCGAGAAACTGCATTTTCTTTTTCGCTTTAAAACGTTGGAGATTACCTAGTTTAAAATCACATACCTTGTCATGTTTTAACTATACTTTGTAATAAAGTTTTATTCCATTTAGTCAGAGAAATAGTACTATCTAGATATTAATATATAATTAATGACTATTTAGATTAATATATTAATAGACAATAACATCTATATATTACTGATGTAGTGGCTCGATGTCTAAGGCATCGGACTGCGGATGGTAATATTCAAGATTCGAATACCCAGCTGAGCTAACGGTCGGTACTTCACTCGTTGAATAAAGTTCACACACAGGCCTGTAGGCCCATGTAAACTGGCGGGTCAAGTATTTGTTGTAAAATATATATAATCAGTATGTTATTTAAAAATACTGAATACATATATTAGAAAGGTTGTTTAAAATATTTATTTATAAAACAACTATTTTAAAAACTAACTGGTTATTTTTAAAATGTTCATAGTTTTTAATTTTACGCAAAAATACGCGTAAAATATTTGTGAAATTAAAAGAAAAACTTGGTGTACTAGTATTGTATGTAAATCCTTGAAAACGTCACGTAATTATGAGTGTAATAAACATGATAAATTCATGTTTATTGTAATAAGTGAAAATTGTAATTTACTTTATGAGTATAGAAACAGATTTCCATAAATAATAGTGGAGTAATTACTCTAAAACCACTTTTGGCAACGCTAAAAGTAGAAGGGGTAGTAGAAGTTGAGGCACAGTACATCAATCTGAGTGCACACGACATTTCATTGCACTTACGTGATTGAGTAATGTACTTATAACATAGCACTTATCACATCACTTATAACATAGCATTATCTTTGTCGTGCCTGGCAGTTAACAAAGGGCCATTAAATAGTGCTCCTAACAACGCATGTACAAACTTAGGCAGGGTCAGTTTCGTACCCTCTGCCTCTCACAAGGTCCATCCTTGAAACTAGCAAGTATGTGGGCGATCATTACCAAACAGTAAATTAGTTATTGTCAAATAGCAGCGTTGCTAAAAGGAAGCAGTCTTGTGGCTCTAGAAAAAACGGTTAGAACAAATGTTCTAAAAAGGTCGTACAAATCTTTTATTGAACTTTATATTTAAAGTATTCTCCATGTACTAATTTGTATAGGAAGCCTATATTTCCACTCCTTATATTAGGCATATTATTAAAGCATATTTCCACGTCTTACAGTATAGGCGATGCATACCTACAGCTCGTATATTAAAGGCAATCCATATTACTGATTCACATAGGCCTACTATAAATGATCCATATTGCCACTTCATCCTTCCCATATGATCCATATATCCAATTCATACACTACTAATGATCCATATGTTCTCTTCACTATAGTCGTTCCATATTTTCAATTTATATACTACAGGCGATCCACATTTCCACTTCATACACTATAGGCGATCCATGTTGCCAATTCATACATTACGGTAATCCATATTTTCTCTTCACTACAATCGATCCATATTACCACTTCACTACAGGTGATTTATATTTCCAATTCATATGCTACAGGCAATCCATATACCCGCTTCATATAGAACAAGTGTACGACATATCCATAAAATAGACTATAGGTGATCCATATTTCCACTTCACTACAGATGATCCATATACCTATATCCATATACCATAATTCATACAGTACAAGTGAATGACAAATCCATGTTACACACTATAAGTGATCCATATTTCCACTTCATATGAACAGGTGATTCATATATTGTAGTCATATACCACAGGCAATCCATATACCCACTTTATAAATTACAGGTGAACTACATATCCATTTTATACACTATTAGTGACCCATTTTCAGTTTGAAGGTGAATTCCGTTATCAGTTGGCGAGATTGTCGGCTGGTTTTCAATTAGCCCCGTCGCCTGGCACGGGTGGAGGTGGCCACAAATAGACAGGCTGCGGTCATCTGACCACCGCCGAGATGGCAGAGTTAAATTTATCGATATGCCTAGTAAACAAATTTTAATACTTTTGAATATTTAGTGAGTTGGTGAAATTCCATGGGAGGATCTCTGTTATGTCACAGTAGTAATTTTATATACTGTAACGGACAATATGTTTTTATAACACAGTGTAAAAGAAATAAAATGTCTCGTTATTCTAAGTCCAATTGCAGGAAAATTAATTATAAAAAATAAAATTACATAAACTGTAGACCTCACTTTGTAAACAATTAAAACAAAAAGTTAGGTAATGCATTTAAAATATTTCTAGAAAACACTATTCCAAACAAAATAAATTAATTAACTAGTGTGCAGTATTCTGAATACAACGTATAGTAATATGAAACGTATCTTGAAGTATATTTAGCCGTAAATAAGAGCTAATAACATGAGGTATGAGATTCCTATAGAACAAGTTTTATATATGCAATTATTAATCAGTAGGTGAAATTATTAATAATACTGGTTTAAATTACCTTTTTTCTGTCGTAACAGTTCTTCAGTTACATTACTGCTATGTACATTTTAAAGCATATAGCTTCATCATCAGGCTTCCAAAAACGTCACTGTTTAAAACATTTAAAAAAAAGGTAATTTAAACCAGTATTATTTCTATAATATAACAGTTCTGGAGGCTAATAAAACAAAATGAATAGAATCTATTAACTCCATACTAATGACAATAATATAAGAATCACGTTGGTCAAATATCCATTACCTCTTAACACAGGGCAATAGTGTCCCACCCACAGATCATACGTGGACTAAACTTAGGATTAGAGATGGCTTACGAACCTCTCTCATGGCAATGATCTAAGACGCACAGCTATTATCTCATGGCAATAACCAAAGCCGCCCTGTCGCTATGTCATGGCAATCGCAGAATACATATGGTCTCAATGTCATGGCAATCGCTGAGACTCCACAGCTACTGAACAAACACTCACAAACGATCTTGCAACCCTCGAAGAATATTTTAGAACCTGGGAGCTGAATTCTAACACATCAAAAATCGAAGTAGCCTGCTTCCACCTAAGTAATCGACTGGCTAATGAAATTAAACAACTTTCTAAATAGTGTATAACTCCACCACAATGATCATCCACAGTACCTGGGAGTAACGTTAGATCGATCGATGACGTTTAACAGCAGCCAAAATTAAAACCAGGCCAAATAGTACACATCATATTGCTGGAACAACTTGGGGAGCCAACGCACACATCCTGCGTACTCTACTCTGTCACTGGTTTATTCAGCTGCTGAATACAGTGCTCCTGTATGGCTAAATTAGCGCACATACAAAAGCGATTGATATCCAACTTAATAGAGCCATGAGAGCTCTTTAGTGATACTCTCATGGCAACTCCACTACCTTGGCTCTCGGTGCTGTGCAATATAGCTCCTCCAGAATTACTACGTCAGGAGGCACTACGTAAAGAATTCAATAAGATCTTGAATGCCCCGCACCTTCCCATTACCCAGGATATCCTACCCCAGAACGGTCGCTTAAATTCTCGAAACCCACCTCTACGCACTGTTTTACAGTTGAGCACATCAAATTTCTCGCCCAATACTAGCTTGGCCATAGCGTGGAACAGTTTTAATGGACGAAATAAGTTCCTTATTAACGACCCGTCAATACCTGTAAATGGGATGAACCTTCCTCGTAGGGAGTGGACATTATTGAATCGGTTCCGAACTGGAGTGGGCAGATGTAACTACTGGAAATACAAATGGGGATTGACAGTAGATCAGTCATGTGATTGCGGGGAGTCTATCCAAACAATGGATCACATTGTTACAGAGTGCCCCTTGCGCTGTTTTACCTCCGTAGGATTGACCTGCTGCTCAATCGGATTAGCTAGCATAAATATAATCAGTGAGGCAAGTTTTAAATGGCTTGATGGACTAGATTTAGCGTTGTGACAGAAGATCGTTTGTTATTTATTTACTTATTTTTAATTTTTATTATAATGTAATGACTTTTGGACTTTTTGTCCAACTGTAAAACTCAGCTTTTACATAATTGTAAATTTAAAAAAACAATAATAATAGTGGCTGACAAAAAACCACACGATATATATCTCACGGTAATCGCTAAAAACATATGGTCGTTATCTCATGGCAATCGCCATATACGTGTGATCGTTGTCTCATAGTAATCACCCAAGACGCGATGTCGTTATGTCATGTCAATCGCGAAAGACTCAAGGTCGTTTTTTCATGGCAATCGCCAAAGACACTTGGTCTTTATGTCAAGGCAATCACCAAACAAAGGTAGTCGTTATCTCATGGCAATTTCCAAACACAGGTGGTCGGTATCTCATGGCAATCGCAAAAAACACATGGTCTTTATGTAATAGCAATCGCCAAATACGTTTGGTCGTTGTCTCTTTGCAATCGCCAAAGACACGTGGTCTTTATGTCATGGTAATCGCCAAACACAGGTGGTCTTTATCTCACGGCAATCACCAAAGACACACGGCCGGTATCTCATTGCAATCGCCAAAGACATATGGTCGTTTTCTCATGGCAATGGCCAAAGACGCGCGGTCGTCATCTCGTGGTAATCACCAAAGACGCTCTGTCGGTATTATATCATGTCAATCGCCAAAGACGCACGGCCGTTATCTCATGGTAATCGCAAAAGACAAATGGTCTTTATGTCATGGCAATCGCCAAAAACACAAGTTCGTTATCTCATGTCAATCACCAAAGACACGTGGGCGTCATCTCATGGCAATCATGAAAGATGCACGGTCGTTTTATGATAAGTGTTCCATAGGCAAGCTGAAGAACCACGCTCAATTTGTACGTACCATGTATACCGTCTGGCCATCTGTTATTCAGAAAAATTATTAATCTTTGAGCAGGGTGGTCTAAATATTCAATTTATTAAAATATCTTAAAGTAAATGTTCATTTATAAGTGAACTTGATAAACCAATTCAATTAAATTGATGTTAAGTTTTAAAACATTTTATGTGGAACTATCAAATGATAACCAATCAATTTAAGTTTGTGGTGGATTATGAGAAACCTGGGAGATAAATAACTTCGTTTCTGTATTATTGTGGCGAAAGGCGTCAATGAGTTTGATTGATGGTGAGATGAATAATATCGGCAAGTCATTTATTTTATTTTCAATCGATGTTATTGAAGGACTTCTAACAAGGTCAAACTGTTTCTGAAAATATCTACCGGCTTTATGTAAAAGTACAATGCTAATAAGAATAAAATAACTATTTCCAAGAAAAAATAAATCCTAAGCACAGTTCGTAATGTATTCATTGGATGATACATTCTCTTACAAAGTAAATTTAGTCCTGTATCATCTTATTAGTAATGATACCAAGCACATATTATCGACTTTCTAACGAATAATTTTTATTTTTAGAACACTTTTTTATGATAACGTGTTTTGTTCTCTTACAAAACTTGATAACACTAAATCGCTTATGTGATTTTTAATAGTTTGGGTAAATTCTACATGAACGGATTTGTCGTGAAAGTAACATTGTACGCAGAATGTTTAAGATGACAGATTTACCCTCACGTTTATAACTACGAGTCCGCGTACATCTGGTGCCAAGAACCAAAATATCGACCTAGAGAAGAATGTCTAGCGGCTTGGTCCGTTCCACTCTAGTAACACTGCCAACCAGCCCTACTCCTGGCATGGTCGCGGTTGGATTAGAACAACCATTTATTTTCACGTATTTTGCATACTCGCGTATTTGGTAGCAAAATACAATAGAATTATCAAACAAAACTAAAAAATACTTTTAATAAATAAAATCCACTTTTTTATGTCTAATAAATAAATCGTCAATATATGAGTGAATATAGATATCGAAATAGTGTGTTGAGAGAAGATAAGCGAATGTAGTCATTGTTACAAAATAAGGCTAACCGACTATTCCTTAGACAGTACTATTTAATTAGTAGCCGATGACAAAGCCAGTGGTTATCAGCTGATCCCTTTCAAAATTGTTCATGGCTGATTGGGATAGAACCATAAGATTATTAAGCTAAGCTTTAACCAATTAGACTACCGACAAATTAGCAATGACAATTTTTATAATTCACTTTTTGATCAACGTGTTCATTAGAATACAAGACTTGCTTATAACACTTTTAATTTTTATCGTTTGTATGTGTAAAAATAATTGGTTTTAATCTTCACGTTGTTCAACACGGAAGAAAAAAATTGTTAAATTAAATTGTTGTAAGAAAATAAAAACCATAGTTTTGTGTATTTCCTCCTTAAATTTGAGTTAAAAAATCTACAAAAGTACCAAATTTAAAGCAAATAATTTAGTTTTCATTCATTTCCCTGCTTACCAAGTGTTTCTTTTCTAATTGATTGGTGACGAAAACAAAAATAAAGATAACTCGTTTATGAACCACTTGTAATAGGAGATTGATAATGATTAACAAATTATGCAGATGGCGTCTAAATCAGGAGCAGTGGATTTCTATTACGTTACGGTAAATCACTTAAATGTAATTTATTTTACTAATTACAGTATATCCATCAGTTCTTACAGGCAACGAATAAATACATTTGAAACGGAATATGCCAGGGTTAGTGAGTTGTTGGTCCTCTTTTATCGCAGTAACATTGTGGCACAATCGAGTTTGCTGGTTGTACGGAACTGTCCCATGATGAATTGTTAAAAATCAACACACTCAAACAGAATATGCCAGGGTTAGTGAGTTGTTGGTCCTCTTTTATCGCAGTAACATTGTGGCACAATCGAGTTTGCTGGTTGTACGGAACTGTCCCATGATGAATTGTTAAAAATCAACACACTCAAACGGAATATGCCAGGGTTAGTGAGTTGTTGGTCCTCTTTTATCGCAGTAAAATTGTGGCACAATCGAGTTTGCTGGTTGTACGGAACTGTCCCATGATGAATTGTTAAAAATCAACACACTCAAACGGAATATGCCAGGGTTAGTGAGTTGTTGGTCCTCTTTTATCGCAGTAACATTGTGGCACAATCGAGTTTGCTGGTTGTACGGAACTGTCCCATGATGAATTGTTAAAAATCAACACACTCAAACGGAATATGCCAGGGTTAGTGAGTTGTTGGTCCTCTTTTATCGCAGTAACATTGTGGCACACAAAGTTTGCTGGTTGTACGGAACTGTCCCATGTTGAATCAACACACTCAAACGCATTATCAACACGTACAGTATTCGCTCTTCCAGTCAGCCGAATGATTCTGTTATTCTCTATATTATGTTTTTAATTCAAGTACTGGTTAACCGGTTTGATGTTTTTTATATACGATATTCCCGATGAACTACGTAAATATGTTTTATCTTCAGGTCGTGTTGATTTGTTTAGTTATGTTAATAAATTGCAATTCACCTAGAAAGGTTAATGTTGACGACACTGTAAATCAACTTGCATATTTTTTACTAGTAATGGAAGAATATATTTCATGGTTACTGTAGTATTGTGGTCATCGATTTTCTTCGATCTTTACCGTTCAATTAAGTATACTTAATTGAATTAATTAATTCAATTAAGTATACTTAATTGAACAACGTGTCTCAAGTAAACAGACGTAACTAACGTCACAAAAGTAGGCAAACTTATTGAAGTATGCCAACTGGCTTACTTTCACAGTGTTGCCAACTATTTTAATAACAATTTTAAAGATGAAATATAAATTGATGTTGTTTAATAAATTTCAATATTCAGTTTAGTTCTTAGGATTTATTTTTCTTGGAAATAGTTATTTTATTCTTATTAGCATTGTACTTTTACATAAAGCCAGTAGATATTTTCAGAAACAGTTTGACCTTGTTAGAAGTCCTTCAATAACATCGATTGAAAATAAAATAAATGACTTGCTGATATTATTCATCTCTCCATCAATCAAACTCATTGACGCCCTACGCCACAATAATACAGAAACGAAGTCATTTATCTCCCAGGTTTCTCATAATCCACCACAAACTTAAATTGATTGGTTATCATTTGATAGTTCCACATAAAATGTTTTAAAACTTAACATCAATTTAATTGAATTGGTTTATCAAGTTCACTTATAAATGAACATTTACTTTAAGATATTTTAATAAATTGAATATTTAGACCACCCTGCTCAAAGATTAATAATTTTTCTGAATAACAGATGGCCAGACGGTATACATGGTACGTACAAATTGAGCGTGGTTCTTCAGCTTGCCTATGGAACACTTATCATAAAACGACCGTGCATCTTTCATGATTGCCATGAGATGACGCCCACGTGTCTTTGGTGATTGACATGAGATAACGAACTTGTGTTTTTGGCGATTGCCATGACATAAAGACAATTTGACTTTTGCGATTGCCATGAGATAACGGCCGTGCTATACCGACCACCTGTCCAACTTAAGTTGACATAATCCACCACAAACTTAAATTGATTGGTTATCATTTGATAGTTTCACATAAAATGTTTTAAAACTTAACATCATTTAATTAAATTGGTTTGTCAAGTTCAGTTATAAATGAACATTTACTTTAAGATATTTTAATAAATTGAATATTTAGACCACTCTGCTCAAAGATTATAAAGAGACAATTTGTATAGTACAAAACACTCTTTCCATGTAACTTAGTCAGTGTTGTTCAACTTAATGATGACACGCGATACCTAGTTACAACTACAGCTGCATTCACTTTTGACCCAGTGATCTCCCACTTTTTAATTCCTTTGTATCCAGAGGTATTTTAAGTAAGTATTACAAATAAGTGGAACAGCACATAAACTTAACGAGAAAACACTTGTTTATTGGCGAGACGAATATTTGGAGTTTTACATTTGCTGGGTTAAATATTTTGTTTCTGTCTAAAAATAGTTTAACAGAATAATCTGAAGATTTCCGGTTATTTATAAATAAATAATATAAGTAACTTTGAGCACAAATGGTATTTTAAAGTAATTTAACGTTTTTATGGGCCAACAGTCCAGTGCCACTATTTATTTTAGCCTCCAGAATATGAATCCATCACTTCTATTACACAATATCATTGAAGCCAGGACTGCAAATTATTGCTAGGGTAAAGAGTCCTAAATTTAATAAATCTTCCATTTTTACATAAAAGGAGTTTCAATTATGAAAGAGGGGTTGGAATAACTGAATGTTATTGAAATAAACTGTTAGTGTTGATCATTTTGTGAAACCTAACAATTTAATTTTTCATATTCAGTTAATTCATATTCATATTTAATTATTTCGCATATTCTTTAAATTACAGCTTACCCAACACGGTTAAAGTAAGAAATGTCCTTCAAAGTCAACGGTTTTTTCCAGTAATAAATCATTAAACATTTTTAATTTCAATTAATTTTAATTAATTTATTAGTAATAAATAAATATGCATCTTCGTGCGCTTAATACAAGAATTAACTCATACACATGTAAAATAGTATGTTCACGTGTATTAATAATTACTGCAAAATATCCTGGAATGAGATGCAATTGATTTTTCAACGATAACTTCTTTAATTTTTAAGCTCTCCAAGTATTTTGTTGGGAATCTTAAGGGCTATATGGCAAGTGAATTCAAATTATGTTGAACAATTATTTTTAAAAAGATTTTGGGTTTTGTGTAAGGTAAAATTTTCAAACAGCGGTGTCTCTATTAGTTTTCATTTTAGAAAAGAAATAAAAATAGCAAAATTGTACCTAAGAAAAAACTACATTTTAGTAGTCTGTATTTTTTACGTAACTTGTATACTTTCCGAGTTATTTTGGAGAGAACAAAAATATGTTTAAATAGATTTAAAAATTGTTGTAAATGTAAAACAAACTTTTTTTATAATGCATTGTAAATCTACCAAACTCCTAGAAATGTTTTACACTACACTGACAAAGTAAATTATTGATGAACCAAGGTTAATTTCATAAATTACATAAGTGTCAGTAGTTAGGAAGCCATTTTTTCATAATCAAAGTAAATACAACTTTTTTTAAATCTAAACTGTCAATTTTAATGATATTGACTTGGCTAAACACTCATTTTAAAGATCCTTTACACGTACTATAAAAATGATCCGATAGGTTATCTTTGAGTAGCTCTTAGTTTTTCAATTATTCAGTATTTAAGGTTCTTTTTTTTTTTTTTTGTGTATTTACGCCAGTGGCATTTTAAACTTTGTATGCCCAATAAATCTACAAAAGTTGTTATGGGACAACGGTCCAACCCATTTTTTTGTAGTGGACCTCCCGGGATTTGAACCCCCCGGCCCCTCTGCTTCTGTTTCGATAGTCGGCAAAAGTCATGACACATTTGACGTACCATAACTTTCTCAGAATCGCACCTACAAAAAAAAAAGTAATATTTTATAAGCTTTCTTTTTGATAGTTGCACTTTTCTCGATAACATTCAAACTTTTAAAGTTATTCGTAAAAAACCGTAAGAAAACATTAATTTTTTAGTCTTACAATGTTTTCATTTCAATCAGGAATAACTCCAAAATTAGACTATAAACTTCTCGAACAAAAATATTTAGAATATTTTTAAGCTTAAAATAAGACACTGAATCGATTTATGCAGCTGTTTTGCATGTCAGAATTTACATCCCTAAAAATGGGTGGTTTTCACCCCGAAGGTGAGAACACCTGTCGGCAATGGGTCACGTTTGGTTTTTGGGTCTTTTACTAGTAACTACAAAATCGTTAAGTGAATTAGTATTATCCTTAAGAATTTCTCCCCCAAAACGTCCAGTTACTGGACTAAAATTAAATTTAAAACTGTCTGATTTGATAACTAAACAATATAAAATCTTCTGTTTTATAATATTAATCATTTTCATTAATTTCAACTTATGGGCAGTCATAAGTTAATAATATGACAATCCAAGCTTTTAATGTTGTTCCTTTTATGTAAACAATATAAATAATATAAAAATATTTGAAAAGATTAACTTAAAATTTATCCCAATTAGAAAAATTCCACATTATCTGTCAGATGAGTTGTCGCATGTCCATTATGATATTTACGTTGAGAATGTTGGTATGTATACCTCACGGATTGTTTTTAATTTTATTTTTTGTAAGTGAGTACAACAACTTTATGCAGTATTTTATGTTAATAATAATTAATTGTTCCATGACATTTGTGATTGTTCTAAAACATTATGTTCAAAACACTACAAAAAATCTTAAATAAACTTTAGTTTTATAATATATGATTTTTTAGAATTATGTACTTATAGTATTTTCTTTTTAACATACGTTGACAGTTCGTAATTGGTTGGTAGCGTAGTTGATTAGTTCATCAGCTAACAGTTTTCTGTTCTAAATCAAAGTCGTAACAAATTTTCAAAGGGATCAGCTGATAACCACCAGATGTTCATTTGTCACTGGGCTATTAATTATTGACAATTTCTAAGGAATAGTCGGTCTTAGTTTGTAACAGTGACTACAATCGCTCATATACACTCATTGGAAATCCATATTCGTCCATATCTTGACAATCGGAGTTTTAAGAATAAAATAAATAAATACATTTTAAAAAATCACTTATTTAAATTTAAAATGTTGTTAACCTTCGTCAATTGTGTACCTATTTTTAATGATTGAAAGTAAATTATTAGGTATATTTAACTTTTTATTGGAGATTATTTTGTAAGTAAACAATTTTAAATACTTAGCACAAACTGTTTTTAGCTCTTTGTATGACAGGATACATAAATTTAAGTAATAACTCTACCTAAAATATTTGTCGTATTTGCTATCTTAAAAAGATATGTATGGAAAGAACAATTACTTTTAATAACAATGTATATAATAAATAAATCAAATCGGCAAATTGTTCATAGTGTACATATTTTACAAAATGAAACATATCTAACTAATATAAACAAAGATCTTTTTTATAAAATCTTGCTCTTTTTTTAATTTAAGAAATCATGTCTCTCTACCACGCAAGTTGAATATCACACATTTGTTGATATGTTTTCTCAGCAAAAAACAATATCTTTTATGTTTCTGAAAGATTAATTCATTTTCTGCTATTTGAAGATTTAGATCTGTAAATAGTAATATTTTCTATTTGCATATTATTTTTGATAACTCTTAATTTGTATTTTCTTTTCTGTATATGAGAGTATACTAAGTAAATAACGGTAACTGTACAAAGTTGTAGACTAACAATGTGTAATCTGTTGTACAGAAAAGAACTGCACCATTTTTTTATTCCTGAGAAAAGTTTATCTTTGTAAAGATTAGTTTTTATAATAATAGGGAATTAAAGTTAGTAATACATCAATGTGTTGTTATTGCTACATTATTAATGTATTCCTGGTCCATATGAAGGTTGTCTGGATCCTCCTGTTTCTGGTACACAAATTTTAATCTGGCTTTAGCTAAATGGTATTCCTACAACACTTTTCCAGTTTATCGATGGCTTATCGGCTCATCTAATCCCAATTGCTTATCACTCTTACTAAATTATTATCTGGTGACACCCCTAGTTTTTCTTTTCTTTTTTTGTAGTGTGACATTTATCTGTGTATTATTTGTTAAATGAGGTAAAAGCTTAATGTATCTCAAGGTCTACTCTCATCAACTAAACTCTTGGCATTTTGTAGTAAACCAACACAAATAGCCACGAGTAGTACAGTACCTATATGACAACAGAACACTAGCATTATTATTTACTGTCAAAACATATAAACACCTGGACATTTGTCAACTGTGGGGCTGAAAGATACTGTCAACTTCAGTTAGCTGAAATATACTGCACTTGATGACTAGTGCCAACTAAACAAACAAATTGGCCCTAACATAATTTAGGGGATATGTATATATGTGTAGAGGGGCAGTGAACTCGTAAACAGCTAAATGTATGAAGGCAGTGTTTTAAAAATAACATAAAATATGAACCCGAAATAAAAAATGTATATACTTAGTAGCAAAATAAAGAAAAGAACAGGGGGGATAGTACATATCCCCCTCTTGTTTGTATATATAACAAAAAATCTACATTTTGGACCAAATTTCACATCTGACTCCTTTTTTAGTAACAGTTCTATTAGAGTTTATTACACGTTTTCTCAACAAAATTTTACAAAACCGACCAACACAAAAATACAAGTTTTTAACATACATATGTAAATAATTTCTGTTAATATTCTAGAATCATTAGCAGTACAAAAGTTTTAGCCAAAATCCGAGTGAAATCAACCAAGTATCTGTCCAATCAATCAGAGTAGAAATTTTTATCGTCCTACAAGTCTTTAAATAATCATAATTCCGCTGGTTAATACAGTAAAATGGATTGGTGTGTTAGAATATGCATAATGATGTTCTGGTACTCTGAAATTCGTTCTTATAAAGTCAAATCAAGCAAACAAAATATTTTAATAAATCGTTTGTACAAAAATGTCAACAAAACAGTGTTCAAATAAACTAAAACAGCGTAACTTGGTTGTTCACATTAATTATTTATTGTGTATCTAATAATAAAACATCTTCATGAAAAGTTACAACTTTTTGGTAAAATAAATAAGAACCCTCTGGGTAAAAAAGAGCACCCCAAACTCTGGTAAAAACTGTTTTGGGGTTAAATTACTACTACTTAAATAAAGTAAAACTAAAGGTAACGGGGTGGAAATTTAAACCCCATATAAATAATTGTTGCCACATTCTTCAAGCAATATAATTGGAAAAATTTTAGTAAACAAAATATTTTTTATTGCAATTCGTTTAAATAGATTTAATAAAACAAGGTAACTAAACTATACCAATATGTATTCAATATTAGGGCAATACATAAGCCATTCCTTAATACGTTTTTGTAATTTTATCTTAGAATTACTGTTTTTTTTATTTTCGCGGGTAACACGTTAAAAATTCTAAGAGCATTGAAAGAAAAACATTTGTGGAACAATGTCAGGTTAGGCTGTGGTACTGTCTGGTAACTCTTGGATTTCTAACACATACCATTATGTCCTGTATTTACTGTTATTTCTGCATTGTTCTGTAGTGAAGTAAACTGATTTATTAGAAACTTATATAAACATAGCATTCTTACTAATAGAATTTAATCGTTAAAACATGGTTCAGTATGATCTAAGTTTTTCTATGTGTATAATCAGTAAATGTCTTAGTATAATAGATTGAATGTATATGTGTCATTGCTGAGACAATGTTACATTAATATTGGTTTCAAGTTAATAATATATGTGCATCTCCAACAACGAGTCCACGCACTATTTGAGATTCTCTCGTTGCAAAATACACCAGTCACAATATTTCCAAGTGACAAAGATTTCTTTTAAAAATTACATTTCCCTTGTATCATTCAGCAATTTTTTTCTTATACCATCTTATATACATCTTAAAAGTATTCGATTTCATCACTCTGCTACGTTATGATACTAAATCGTTATAAACATGATAAAATCCGGATGACATTAATTAATATATATGTACCTACAGAATAATAATTTTACAAAATAGTTCTTCTTACTGTACAGAATTACAATTATGTTAAGTCGTAATATTTTATTACAAGAATAAAAATTGCTGGTTATAAAGCATTTCATTTATTTTGTTTGTTCATGTTGATACTTCAAAGAGCCTCAGATGACGCATATTACAGCATGGCGACGGCAACGATGGTTTATTATTAGTGTCTCCTCGCTGCACACTGGCAGCTTGTGCCTACCTATCGTAAAGAGCCATACGGATTCGCTTGGGTTATGGAGAGGACTAAACGAAAGGGCATACATTTTTAAAGTTATACTTTCGAGTAATATGATGACTAAATTATGATTTATAATACTAGTTTGTAATACTGTATATATAAACTAAACAAGATGATAGTGATGACATCCTTGCGGTACATAAATCTGCGAATGAACTCACGTAACTCTGCTTGTTAAGTGGTGTGAGAGGTTTCTAAATGAGTAACACGAAGATACACTTCGTTACTATGGTTAAACCTTTATTAACTTCTCTGCTTTCACTCAATTAGAAGTTTCAAATGATACCCTTGTTAAAGTTTGTGGGAAACTTTCTCATCCATAGTTTTTTTCATTTTATTTATTCATTTAAATTAAGTCAACCTTACTTAAAGATCTTATTTTAAAAGGCTTCAAGTATTCTGAAACACATCTCTTCAATATTGCGAATTAACAATTAATTGGTAAATCTCCTAAATGGAATAATATGATTTTTATTTACGCTCTTCATTAAATAGAGAATCCTAAATCGCTCATTAAATTGCCAGTGGTCTTGACTTGAGGGCTCCGACATTATCGCAACGGCGTCAAGCAATGTCGAACTAGGCGTTCCTTGAATGGGTGATCTTACATTCTTACATATGAGATGCCGACACAACGTTGTTGGTATTTTAAGGCGAATATGGATGGTTATATGAGTGTAGGATGAGTGTGGATGAGTGTAGTCTGGTTACTATCTGAGTTCAACTGTTCCTCAGAAAGGGCAATTTATTAATAGCCCAACAGCCATGGCAACTAAGGGACCTACAGTTTTACGTGGAATCCAAACCACGCAGTGCTGGTCTGATTTTCAGCTAATTGACAAGCCTGATACTCAGTTATCTCCCCACACAACATCCGCAAAATGATTACCACCCAACATGGACACCCCAGACTTCTTTAGTAGTGTCCACGCCGATAGCAACCATCAAGCGGACGCCATGTCGGTATTAAGAGGACCGAGCATCCAACCTATTGCCTACAATCTCCCAAACACTTTTCCTTATGTAGCTGGGTCACAGCACTGCGGGGATCCCGTCCTTCCACTCAATCCGCCTGCCCGGTCACTGGCGATGGTTTGGAAGTCACCCTTAAGCCGTTGGTCTCCAGGCTAAGTGTTAGAGAAGGCTTCTTAGCCCTAACTTCATCTAGATAAATAAGACATCCTTTTTTCAATACTAAGCGATAAGCTTCCCGCCTATTTCCCATACAACTCCAGCACACGGAACTATTTATTTGTGAGGGATGATTGAGCAGTCGTTAAGAGAGCTTAGTTCAATAAAGGCACTCCCCCCACAACCAAAATTTAAATGGTAGGGATAAAGAATATTAACATATATTCTGTGAGGAATAGGAAAATCAGGTATTATTTTGAAGTTCGTAGTACTCTAGTAGACTGACCAGGCTTTAGATGAAAATGAAATGATAATTTCCCAAGACGAATGAAAATCAAAATTAAAAAAAATATATATATATCTGAGTTTGCCTTCAATTATTAAGGGGGTACGGATTAAATACGAGATGCTGAGATAGGTAAACTGAAGGGTGCAAGAATACTTAGACAAAATAATTGTTAAATAACTAGTTCGCAAAAAGACTGAAATTCAACTACAACCATGAAAACCAACCCTCAACTGATCAATTATTTTGAAATCAGTTTAAATTGGCACTAATTCCAAAATTGTTTATTGACTGTGAATAAATACATATCCTCAGTAAATTACAATTTCAAATATGCGTTTGTATTTAGTTTTCTTTTTACTTCGGTATATTTTTTTAAGCTGATTTCAATTTTCTATTATTTAAGTGCAACAACACTTTGGCTTTTAATATATTAACTGACATAAGTAGAGTAGTTATTTTGTGTAAACCTTCATATTACAATTACGATTAGTTGTTTTAATTATTAGCCAAGTCAACCAAATGGGGAGGTATAAAATTTACAAGGGAACTTGTATTACATCTCAGCGAACATTTTTACGATGTTTAAGAATCTTAAGAATGTGAACTATATTGCTCTAACATATCACACACTTCAGTGCCTCCCATATTACAGCTCCCAACTCCAGGGTTGAATGTATGTACATGCACTGCCACAGTGCAGAAGGTATGGATAGCAAACCACCTGCATTATATTTTTTCAAACCAAATCTAGTCTGAAATATTAAAGCCAACTTCAAAACAAGTTAAATTATTCTGAAAGCTAAATAGTAAAAACTATTGTACTTCGAAACAAAACTGGTTTCAAAGTCAACATATTAAAATTTGTGAGAACATCGCCAGACTTTAAAAAAACATTAGACTCCAATTCAATTTAGTCTTATTATACAAAAACCCAAAACTGTGCACTCACTCATCACGAAATCTCCGCAACCACTAAAAAATGTGATTAAAGTATGAAAGATGTTTGCTTTTGCATCATAGAGATTTTCTAAGAAAGTTTTTCTTGAAATTCCATTCCTAAGGGTTAAGAGAGAAACATTGGCATTAATTTAATTATTTATTTCAAACAGCTGATACAACAAACATTATCATGACACAAATGCACGGCTAATTTGGTTTTCATTATGAAATATTTAAGGTTATTACTACCAACTCTGACATAATTGCACTAATTTGCAACTTTCCTAAAGTACACTTAAAGAGGGGTTTCTATAGTATAACACTTGCTATCTAGGAGAACGCCATCATGCTGAGTTTTTATATTTATGTGAAGGTCTAGACAAGACCACACGTAGTAAAGAGTAAGGAAGCGTGGGAAACTACCTGTAGTAAAGCAAGGGCTGTTAGCAGTATATTATAATTTCACTCTATCTTCATTTTATATACCAATTCTTTTTATTTTCAATTATTAATTTAAAATGAAGTTAACATACGACACTGACGTTAAACTGCCTTTCAGTAATAAAGGGATCAGCCATAAACGTTGTTCATGACATTTAATACAGGTTTTGAAGCAGTTTATATTTTTTTATGTTTTTGATTATTAATTTTTAATTATTTAAAATTAAACTATTTAGTAAAAGGTACCTACTTAAATGTCTTTTTAAGAGTTTTTTTTTTTAGATTCAAGAAACAATATTTCGAAAAATAATATTTAAGTAAAGCTACAAACTTAGCCAATAATAACAGAACCAATGAGAGATGTAACTTCAATTCATTTGAAAAAAAAGAAGAAATAACTCAATAAATCATAGTAAATTTGTACGTAGGTAAACTGGGAGAGCTTTACTTAATTATAACCATTATGTAACTTTGGTCATTGTGTACGTAGATGGCATAGAGAGCCTTATGTAACTATGGTCATTGTGTACGTAGTTGGCATATAGAGCCTTATGTAATTATAGTCATTGTGTACGTAGTTGGCATATAGAGCCTTATGTAATTATGGTCATTGTGTACGTAGTTGGCATATAGAGCCTTATGTAATTATGGTCATTGTGTACGTAGATGGCATAGAGAGCCTTATGTAACTATGGTCATTGTGTACGTAGTTGGCATATAGAGCCTTATGTAATTATGGTCATTGTGTACGTAGTTGGCATATAGAGCCTTATGTAATTATGGTCATTGTGTACGTAGTTGGCATATAGAGCCTTATGTAATTATGGTCATTGTGTACGTAGATGGCATAGAGAGCCAGCCTTAAGTATTTATGGTCATTGTGTACGTAGTTGGCATATAGAGCCTTATGTAATTATGGTCATTGTGTACGTAGTTGGCATATAGAGCCTTATGTAACTATGGTCATTGTGTACGTAGTTGGCATATAGAGCCTTATGTAATTATGGTCATTGTGTACGTAGTTGGCATATAGAGCCTTATGTAATTATGGTCATTGTGTACGAAGTTGGCATATAGAGCCTTATGTAACTATGGTCATTGTGTACGTAGTTGGCATATAGAGCCTTATGTAATTATGGTCATTGTGTACGTAGTTGGCATATAGAGCCTTATGTAATTATGGTCATTGTGTACGTAGTTGGCATATAGAGCCTTATGTAATTATGGTCATTGTGTACGTAGTTGGCATAGAGAGCAAGCCTTAAGTTTTTATGGTCATTGTGTACGTAGTTGGCATAGAGAGCCAGCCTTAAGTAATTATGGTCATTTAGTACGTAGTTGGCATAGAGAGCAAGCCTTAAGTAATTATGGTCGTAGTGTAGGCTATGTAGTTAGCATATAGAGCCTTATGTAATTATGGTCATTGTGTACGAAGTTGGCATATAGAGCCTTATGTAATTATGGTCATTGTGTACGTAGTTGGCATATAGAGCCTTATGTAATTATGGTCATTGTGTACGTAGTTGGCATATAGAGCCTTATGTAATTATGGTCATTGTGTACGTAGTTGGCATAGAGAGTAAGCCTTAAGTTTTTATGGTCATTGTGTACGTAGTTGGCATATAGAGCCTTATGTAATTATGGTCATTGTGTACGTAGTTGGCATATAGAGCCTTATGTAATTATGGTCATTGTGTACGTAGTTGGCATATAGAGCCTTATGTAACTATGGTCATTGTGTACGTAGTTGGCATAGAGAGCAAGCCTTAAGTTTTTATGGTCATTGTGTACGTAGTTGGCATAGAGAGCCAGCCTTAAGTAATTATGATCATTTAGTACGTAGTTGGCATAGAGAGCAAGCCTTAAGTAATTATGGTCGTAGTGTAGGCTATGTAGTTAGCATATAGAGCCTTATGTAACTATGGTCATTGTGTACGTAGTTGGCATAGAGAGTAAGCCTTAAGTTTTTATGGTCATTGTGTACGTAGTTGGCATAGAGAGCCAGCCTTAAGTAATTATGGTCATTTAGTACGTAGATGGCATAGAGAGCCTTATGTAACTATGGTCATTGTGTACGTAGTTGGCATATAGAGCCTTATGTAATTATGGTCATTGTGTACGTAGTTGGCATATAGAGCCTTATGTAATTATGGTCATTGTGTACGTAGTTGGCATATAGAGCCTTATGTAATTATGGTCATTGTGTACGTAGTTGGCATAGAGAGCAAGCCTTAAGTTTTTATGGTCATTGTGTACGTAGTTGGCATAGAGAGCCAGCCTTAAGTAATTATGGTCATTTAGTACGTAGTTGGCATAGAGAGCAAGCCTTAAGTAATTATGGTCGTAGTGTAGGCTATGTAGTTAGCATATAGAGCCTTATGTAACTATGGTCATTGTGTACGTAGTTGGCATAGAGAGTAAGCCTTAAGTTTTTATGGTCATTGTGTACGTAGTTGGCATAGAGAGCCAGCCTTAAGTAATTATGGTCATTTAGTACGTAGATGGCATAGAGAGCCTTATGTAACTATGCCTTAAGTAGTTATGGTCATTGAGTACGTAGTTGGTATAGAGAGCAAGCCTTAAGTAATTGTGGTCATAGTGTAGGCTACGTAGTTGGCATATAGAGCCTTATGTAATTATGGTCATTGTGTACTACTTAGTTGGCATAGAGATTCAGCCTTAAGTATTTATGGTCATTATGTACGTAGTTGGCATAGAGAGTCAGCCTTAAGTATTTATGGTCATTGTGTACGTACTTGGCATAGAGGCCAGTCTTAAGTAATTAATGTCATTGTGTACGTAGTTTGCATAGAGAGTCAACCTTAAGTATTTATGGTCATTGTGTACGTACTTGGCATAGAGGCCAGTCTTAAGTAATTAATGTCATTGTGTACGTAGTTGGCATAGAGAGTCAACCTTAAGTAATTATGGTCGTTGTGTACGTAGTGTGCATAGAGAGACAGCCTTAATTAATTAATGGCATTGTTATAGTGGTTATTAATGGCATAGAGAGTCAGCCTTAAGTAATTATGTTCTTTGTGTACGTAGTTAGCGTAGAGAGTCAGCCTTAAGTAATTATGGTCATTGTGTACGTAGTTGGCATAAAGACCCTTTTTTCAATTTTTTCTCAATGAGGTTGGATGAATGGCTTAGGGCCTAATGAATCGTGGTCTTTCCCATTGATTAAAGTAGAAGTGACGAAATCACTTGGCACTGAAAGTTAGTCTCTCTTCCCTAATAAGTTTTGGACCGAGTGTGTTTTAGTGTATCTATTAAGATAGATTATTTCTTAATGATTGGTGAATAGGGGATAGATGAGTTCTAAGTAATCGTTGCCCTAATCTTATTACTTCTGTATCGAAGGTTAGTAATGTATCCTCTAGCGATTTACATTTCTTCTAATGAGTATTGACTCATTAGAAGAATGATAAAAATCTCGTTAGTGGATACATACTACCTTCATATTCTCGTTCAATAGCGTCATATTTTATTCAGTCATCAATCACATTTTATCACCTTGTGTGGTATTAATTTCAACTTTTATATCAAAGACACGAAGATTAAACTGTATTGGCATAGTTACTGACATACTTGTTTAGCATTTATTTATTCATCTAGTCATTAATAAATGGGGCTACGTAAATAAATATTGAGCCTCTTGCTAGCCTAACGGTTAGCACTCCTGACTTCAATGCAGGGGCTTGCGGGTTTAAATCCCGGGAGGTCCAACTACATGGATTTGGACCGTTGTTCCATATCAACGTTTGAATAATCAATAAAATGTTCCACTGGTGTTGAAATACATAAAAAAGAAAAGAACTGTTTGAACAAAAAGAGGATATTTGTCAATTCATTTACATTGATTTTGTAAGGGTTTCACTTTAAAATATTCTGCTCTAATGTAAAACAAACTATACTAATATAAATATTAAACTCATACTCTCACTAGCATTGTTATAAAAACATTTCTGTCCATAACCTTATGTGAAAATTTACTTACATTTTTAACTTTTACAGATTTCTTTTTGTACTCTAGTTGACTCACAAATCTAAAACAATGACAGTATTGTAATAATTTGATTCATGGTCAGTGACTTTGTAATGTTCCAATCGTTCCTAGGGATTACAGTTTTGTTGATCAAAAGCAACAATGAAGCTCAATTGCTGGCCGAGTTACCCTTGAACGGTCCGCGAGGACAACCTCAACTTCATTAGGTCAAACACTATCTATACGCTGAACTGATTGAGTCTATTCAGGAAATATGTGTCGAACGAACTTGTATGAATGGGATGTATGACATTTATTTCTGTTTGTTTTATAAATTCATTATTATTACTTTACCTTTTTTGTTTATTTTTTTATCAAAGTTAACAAATAAATAAATTGTTTCTATTAAAATTGCTCTTTTCGGAATGTTTTTGTTTGTTTTATTTATATTATGTTTATTTGACAAAAACTAACTTATGTGTTTGTATTATTATCATTACATTTGTTTTTCCTCCCCTTCGTTTTACGTAGTTTTAATGGTTCTAAGACTTTTATTCTTACTTGTTCTGTCAGTTATGATGATTATTGGACTGGCTAGTTCTAACATGACTTGGCGATGGTAAAACGTTTTTCATTTAATTTTATTTCAACAGTGGTTTTCTGATTCCTGCAATTACTCAACTGTGACGGCGCAACAACGTGATCTAGGTACAGGTGTGTCCTGCAAGAATTGTATCTAAAATGTCGAAGGAGCTATGTAATGTGCACTGGAGTTATGGCGTCGAGCCGCCAAAATGTTATTGAGCGTGCTGAATCCTTAAACATGATAACAGTTTTAGAAATATACTAATTTTTAACTCATCCTATCCGAAATATATTAAAAGTTTTCCCGATAATGTAATTAACCGGCGTTGTTCTTTTGGACTTAAGTTCCGGGTCTAACATGATTGATGCACGTTATGGAATAGTTTGAATAGCGATATAAAATATACCGTATTTATGATTAATTGATTATTTTTATATATTTTTTATAATATATAAAAATTGTTCTTTTAATGTATATTTTTAGAGTTTCATTTATAAAATAATCTCTTTTCAATTAGTTGAAAGGTTATTTTGTTGTTAATATTTGCAATGTTGCATTATACTTTTTGCTATTGTTTGGGTTTAATAAAGAACTTAATCAGTCATAACTCATATTAAGGACTTTTTATTTCAATTTATTTCATTTCTGGCAAACAGATCAAGACTGTTTCTGGTTCCATACAGCTTTGAGTTGAGTCTTACTGGCAATCTTTAGTCAGTTGTTAATGGCGAATGAGTGTTGTGCTACGGTTTATATTTGTAATAAATTTGTTTAGGTGATAGACTTGGTAAATTAGTAAATTATAGTAACCCAACAACGATTAAACTATTTTCTGTCCCCCTTTTGTCAAAATTTGTTTCAAAAGAGTTACGAATATAGTGAAGTGTAATAAAGGAATAATACCGTAAATTTTATGTTGGACATTATTTTATTGGACACTAGTTTAAAATATCTATAAACAATACATATATTCTAAAAATTAAAATAATATAGAAAAAGATCTCAATTAAGAATCTGCTGCACCTGCCACCAATTTGTATTTGATTATCCACAAGGCCGTAAATTTAAAAAAATCTTTAATTTACTAACGTAAATTTACCCCTGACCTTTTTTCAAAGACAACACAATTGCCTAGTACCCCCGGATATTAGATATTAATTTTATCCTTTTATTTAATTTTTACATACACATAACCATTATTATAAATTAACATTTTTAAGTAGGCCAATATCAGTAGGAAAATGGAATCTCAGGGGGCACTAGTCACACGTGTCCTATAGAGCATGTTCACATTTAAAACACATTTATTAATTATGTAAGCTTGAAACGTTTTCAAGTGAAGTGATGTACAACTTCAAAACGATACACTGCCTGGAGGTCAAACGGGGAAGAGGGATTCAACTGCGTCACCTGTTCAAATCACACATTATTTTTGGAGATAGACGGCCAGACAACAACCATCTTCTAATAATATAGTAACAAACAATATAAAACATTCACCAGTTAGAAGGTCGGAGGCTCCATCGCGAAAAGGGTTTTCACTTCAAACTGTTAAACAAGCCTACTTTAGTACTATAGGACTTGCTGTATCTACTCAATGATAGACGTCATTAGTGGCCTACGGACGACTACAACTGTGAGTGAGTTTGAGAGAGTCCGTATTGGTAGTATCGATCAAATCATCTCGTATGCCGCTACTACCTATAGGTACGACTGGTGATCTCACACTCACTGATAGACGACTACAGCTGTGAAGGTGTGAGTCAGAGTGTCCGTACTGGTAATATCGATTACATCATCTCGCACGCCGCTACTACATATAGGCACGTCCGGTGGTCTCACACTCACTGATAGACGACTACAGCTGTGAAGGTGTGAGTCAGAGTGTCCGTATTGGTAGTATCGATCACATCATCTCGCATGCCGCTACTACCTATAGGCACGACTGGCGATCTCACACTCACTGATAGACGACTACAGCTGTGAAGGTGTGAGTCAGAGTGTCCGTATTGGTAGTATCGATCACATCATCTCGCACGCCGCTACTACATATAGGCACGTCCGGTGGTCTCACACTCACTGATAGACGATGTTATTTGCCTGAGGTCGACTACAGCTGTGAAGGTGTGAGTCAGAGTGTCCGTATTGGTAATATCGATTAAATCATTTCACACGCCGCCAATATAAGTAGGCACGCCTAGTTGTCTCTCACTCACTGATAGACGACGTAAGTTGCCTGAAGTCGACTACAGTAGTGAAGGTGTGAGTCAGAGTGTCCGTATTGGTAGTATCGATTACATCATCTCGCACGCTGCTACTACCTATAGGCACGTCTGTCGATCTCACACTCACTGATAGACGACTACAGCTGTGAAGGTGTGAGTCAGAGTGTCCGTATTGGTAGTATCGATTACATCATCTCGCACGCTGCTACTACCTATAGGCACGTCTGTCGATCTCACACTCACTGATAGACGACTACAGTAGTGAAGGTGTGAGTCAGAGTGTCCGTATTGGTCCGTATGGTCCGTATCAATTACATTATCTCGCACGCCGCTACTACATATAGGCACGCCTAGTTGTCTCTCACTCACTGATAGGCGATGTTAGTTGCCTGAGGTCGACTACAGCTGTGAATGTGTGAGTCAGTGTCCGTATTGGTAGTATCGATTACATCATCTCGCACGCCGCTACTACATATAGGCACGCCTTGCCGTCTCCTACCCAGTGTAATACACGATATATTTTTATTTTGTCAGAACAACTATGCAGTTTAGTATGTATTACTGTATACTACTTTAATATACAAGTTTTTAGGACACATACGATGGCTATTTTGTACAAATTGTTTTTGTTTTTTCATCTTATAACTATTATCTTTGCAATTGTTTGGCAACAATACTTTTGTTTTAACTTGATATTCTTAAATAACAAGAATATTTCTCTTAATTCTTAGAACGTTTTTATAAAATAAAGTTTTTTTTTAATTAATAAAATACGTAACTATCATTACTTACAAATGTCTCATTAAGTATAAATTAATAACTTTATAAATCATAAGTATTGAAGAAAATTTGTCATATCAAATAATCCAAAAAATATGGATGAAAATTTTTGAAATGTACATAAAATAAAGTAACCTACATAGTTATAATATTAATTTGCTAACACAGTAAGTAATTGTTGTTACAAAACCAACACTTAACTAACACAGAACTAACTGTTGTCTCGGCTAGTCAACCCATTGACCTCTCTGGTCTGTGCCGGGTCACGCTGCCATTCTAACACTTTACTATCGAACTAACTGTTTTCTCGGCTAGTCAACCCTTTGACCTCCCCGGTCTGTGCCGGGTCACGCTGCCATTCTAACACTTCTCATTCTGCTGTTGTTTTTTTCTTTATTTTGACGTGCCGTCAATTCTAACCTCTGTCTAAGATCAGCTGAATGTATTACCTGGTGATTTGAGATGAGACGGTCTAGGTTCGCTGGCGAATGTACAGGTCAGCAGATCCTTCAAAGTCCCTCTCATCGTCCGCCCCACGGCCTGGCTGTGTACTGAGGCCTGACAGACCCCTCCCCCTGCACCGCGCCCCGCCAGCCCGAAGAGGCGCGCGCAACCGTTCGATATTGTTCAACCTAAACTCAACTTGGGATAGGTCCGACCTTCTGTAAAGCCAACAGACACTTGACTCATTCACAAGCAAAATTGAAATTCACTCTTGAAAAGGGTTACATTAAAAAACTTTCAAATAGTTTGTCAACTGAATATCAGCTGACAATCTTTAATATAGGATAAAAAAAATTATCTACTTTTTTATTTCAGAGTAGTTACGTTTATAAATTTCTACTTAAATTATGCTGCCTATTAAAATATGTATTTTAAAAACAAAACATTATTTTATTAATTTGCCTTTTATGAGAATATTTACACAACTTTTAAAGTAATTTGTAAATTACTTTAATATTTTCGTATAAGAAATATTTGAAACCGTAACCTCTTACATCTCAATCTTATAAAATATCACTCTTAATTTTCAATTTTATAGTATGTTTCATGACAATTTTGTTTCTCTCCACCTCAGAAAAACAACATAATTAACGAGTTTTTATTTTTATTTGTTAGTTTAGTAGATTGTATGAAATTGAATCTTTGTAATAGAATATTTTCTTCATTTTTTAAAAATTTTTTAACTTATAAAAAGGAGTAAGTTCAACACAGTCACCAACAAAATGCTTCTAGAACAGTAATTCATAACATTTAAATAAAACTCAAAACATTTTAAAGTTGTGTTAAAGCCAATATTCCCTACTGGCTATTGTATCATGATGATTTAATCATGAATATATAATCTTAAAGTGTAAAGAAACTAAAAAGGCTAATCAAAAAAGAAGTAAGAAAGTTGTAAAAATACCTGTTTTTTTAAAGTATCTCTATAAAGCAAATTGTCTATCTATTTACTTAAAATCTCTGTACAATTTCAAAGAATGAAAAAGCTACAATGTTTACAAAGTCTACTAAAATATTATTATTATGATATTTCCAAAACTTAAAGTTGTAATATTCTAAACAAAGAATTGATTATAATATAATAAATCAAATGAACATAAGACATTGTTAGTTTACAAAAAGAATCCATTAAAACGTTTTGATAAAAAGAGTTTTTAATTTCGTTATTTTAAAAATAGAGCGAAAGGTCTTTTAAGATCCAGCAAGCAACGAGAGTAATAATTGCCACTGAGGTAGATGAAGAAATCTAAAAAGCGTGGTATCCACAACACATTTGATCATCATGGGTGTCATGTTTTTTATGATATTAGATACATTTTTGTATTTTAAGTCTTCATTGATAATAACTCAAATTTACAAGACAAGATGCTGGTGGATAAACTATTACAAATCTCATTTAATGTAATCCTCTTAATGAAGAGGGGTGGAACAAGTAATGGAATCGATAACGAACTAATATTGAATTGGAAATGATGAATTTCCAGTAACTTGCTTGTATTTCCTGCTAAATTTTAAAAAAATCAACACAACTAATATTTAAATAACATGGTTCCTGATTAAATATACACGCACACCAGATGAATTGCTTTAAATGTTTTTCAATACTTTTAATAAGTCTTGTTTTCATGATATCTAGAAATTAATTAGTATGTACTTTTTATATCGTACACCTTGGATTCCCTGAAAAAATTTTTAAAATATCAATATAATTACAATAAATAAATAACATGGTTCTTGTTTAAATAGACATACACACCAGATGAATTGCTTTAAATATTTTTCAATACTTTGAATAAGTCTTGTTTTCGTAAAATATTTAAAATAAAAAAGACACCTGTGAATACGTATATGATCTGAACATCATTAGTTAGAAAGAGTCAGGTCAGCTTTTGTTAAGGCAGACATTGACTAGGTTAGTGGGGGGGGGGGGGCTTAGACAGTGGGATTTTATAGAGGTTTATAGAAAGCCTCGTAAGAAAATTCGTAAGAAAATAGGCTTACGATAAAGTATACAATTTCAATTTAAAAAGTGACGGGTTTAGTTTGTTTCCCCAAAACGTAAAATTATGTGATCCAAAAATGATTAAATGGACACATCAGTTTGTTGAAAGACCTCATGAAACTCGAAACCATTGATTATTCAAATGAAAGAAGACAATTAAGAGATACTTTATATTATTTGAAGAGTCATTCAATTATTCGACATCCTTCAGCTACAAATTGTTATTGCTTTTTTAAACAATATTTGTAAAAAATATGAATACCTAAAGTAATGTGATAAATATTAAACCTTGTTTTCGTTTTAATATTATTTATTTTAGAGTAAGAATTACAAAAATATGTCGTGCTCTTAACTTTTCTTAATAACAACTGAACTGACAATTGTGTCTCTATGACAACATAAATAAAAACAAATAATACAGATGGTGCCAAAGTGCTAAATTTTAATTAGTCACTTAACACGCCCTTCTCAAATTTTGCACTTTGACAAATTTTTAGTCCCATTGCATCAACAAGACGATAATGTGAAGGTCCTGGAAGTGGTTTCGTGAGAATGTCAGCAGGCATTATTTTAGACGGAACATGCCTCAATTTTATTTCGTTATTTCTCACCAATTGACGAACAAAATGGTATCTTGTAGCAATATGTTTAGTACGTGAGTGACAAGTAGCATTTTCTGCAATGTACTTTGCTCCACGGTTGTCAGTACCAAGATTTACCATTGACAAATCTTTTAATTTTAATTCTAACATCAAATTTCTTAGGTATAGTGCTTCACGAGATGTTTCTGATAAAGCCATGTACTCTGATTCTGTTGATGATATTGCAACTGACTGCTGTTTCTTCGAACGCCATGATATTGCAGCTCCACTCAACATGAACACATATCCTGTATATGAAATTCGATCATTTTTATCATTTGCATGGTCAGCATCAGAAAATCCTTGGATTCCCAACTGATCTTTCTTGTACACTAATCCATAATTCTGGGTACCTTGTAAATAGCGCAATACACGTTTCGCTGCTGACCAATGAACTTCTTGGTACTTATCGTTAAATTGTGACAGTCTATTGACAGTGAACGTGATATCTGGGCGAGTAGTAATTGCCAAGTACATTAATGATCCAATTAACTGTCGAAATGGCTTTTCTTCATCTTTTCTTCGATGCTGATTTCCTTCTGGTAACTTAGCTTGAGATTCACTAGGAGTTCGTACTGGGTTGCATTCTTCCATGTAAAATCTTTTTAAAAGATCTTTTACATATTTTTGTTGATTTAACTCAATATTTCCATCAACTTGATTAATTTCAATTCCCAGACAATGTCATGCTAAACCCAGATCTTTTATTTCAAATCTCTTTGCAAGTCCAGCTTTAATTCTTTCAATATCTGTCTTATTTCTTGATATATATAAAATATCATCAACGTATACAACCAAAATTGTATATTGATCCTCACTCATATTGTAGTAAAAACATGTGTCACTAGCTGCTGAAGTTAATCCAAGGTTTTCTAATTCTTCATTCAATATTTTATTCCATTGACGACCAGCTTTCCGCAGACCATATAATGCCTTTTTTAATTTACAAACTTTGTTATCTTGTGATAATTTTTGGAGCATCTCGTAAGCAATTTTTCCTAAATTACTGTTTTGACCATCCTTTTCAATAATTTCTTTTAATGCTTCCTTAATAAATTCTGGCAGTTCCATAAATATTTCTTCTTCTAAAAATCCATTTAAATAAGCTGCTACAACATCTATTTGATAAACTGGTAAACCTTCACGTACAGTTAATGCCATCAAAAGTCTGATAGAATCCAATCTAGCTACAGGTGCAAAAGTATCAGTGAAATCTATTCCTTGTCGTTGTGTAAACCCTCGAGCAACAACTCGAGCTTTTCTTCTTTCAAGTGTTCCATCTGGCTTAAATTTGTTTCGAAGTACAATTTTACAAGTAATAACAGCTCTGTCTTTTGGACGATCAACTATTTCCCACGTGTTATTTTTAATCAAACCACGAATTTCTTCAGTAATTGCATCCATCCACTCAAGTGCTTTATCTCTAGCCATCGCTTCTTTCAAGGTTATATCAATAAGATTTGCTTCTTCAATTATTTCTTCTTCATGTTCTGTTGCATCAACAAATATTTCATCATCACTTGGTTCTTCTTGCATTTCGATATCTTCATTATCATCATGTTCCTCTTGGTCTTCGTTTATATTTGCTGCTTGTCCAGTGTTATAAATTTTTCTTGGTCTTCCTCTTCTACCTGTTTTCTCTATCCGTGGTCTTCCCGGTTTTCGACGTGAAATACGATTTGGTGTACAAATTTCTTCATTAATTTCATCATTTTCAATTTCTTCATTTTCATTTTCATTTTGAATTGGCATATGAACACATTCAATATTTTCTTCATTTTTATCGAAAATTTTATCTTCTTTTACTTCATTTAAAAATTGATCTTCAAGAATTTGTACATCTCTAGCAACTACAACCTTTCTTTCAATTGGAATCCATACTCGATAACCTTTTGATTCTTCTGAATAACCGACTAAAATACCTTCTTTTGAACGCGGATCAAACTTTGATTTCCCTAATTGTTTTTCTAAAACAAATGATTTTGCTCCAAAAACTTTTAGATTACTTAAATCAGGTATTACTTTATTCCAAACTTCAAATGGAGAATGATTATCCAAACTAGATGTTGGACATCTGTTTCTTAGATAATTAGAAGTAGCTACTGCCTCAGCCCAAAATCCATGACTCAATCCAGATTGAATTAAAAGACATCGCGCCATTTCAATTAATGTCCTGTTTTTCCGCTCTGCCACTCCGTTTTGGTGTGGTGTATAGGGAACAGTTAGACGTCTGGAAATACCATTCTTCTTTAGGAATTCATCAAACTCTTTATTACAATATTCTGTTCCATTATCGGACATCAAACATTTAATCTTACAATTTGTCTGAGTTTCAACATATGCTTTATATTCTTTAAAAGCTTGAAGAACATCACTTTTAAGACGTAGAAATTTAACATCACACCATCGTGTACTGTCATCGATAAATGTTACGAAATATCGAGCATGTCCTAATGATTCTACTCTTGACGGTCCCCAAACGTCAGTGTGTATTAGTTCTAATTTCGCTGTACATCGTTCAGACTTCTTAGGAAATGGTAATACAGTCATTTTTCCTTTTAAACATATGTCACATGCCTCCAATTTCTTTTCTTCATTTATCTTCATACCACTAACTAGTTCTTTTCTTGAAATTTCTAACAGATCTTCTTTATTTAAATGTCCCAGACGATAATGCCATAACTTCAAACTTGCTGAATTATTATTTATTGCCGCATTTGCTTGCTCTTCACTGCCACAAACATAATATAAATTTCCAACTCTTTGTGCTAACAGTTTTATTTCACCATCTTTTCCAAAAATAGTTGCCCCAGTTTTAGAAAAACTGACAGTATTCCCATGATCCGTAATTCTCGCAACAGATAACAAATTAGTTCTTAATTCTTTTACCAATAACGTATCATTAAGTTTTACCGACCTATTTGATTTTCCATCTGTAGTAAAAACACGAGCAGTTCCTTTTGCTACAATTTCAGTTTGTGCATCGCTGGCCAACAAAACATTTCCATTTGTTGACGTCATATTAATGAATGCTGCTTCATTATTACACATATGAGATGTACAGCCACTATCTAAACACCAGCGACTATCACTTGATACCTGCTTCGTATGAAGAGCCTCTTCCGTTACTTGAAACGCATCTTCGACTTGAGCTTCAACTTTTGATGAATATTCTTGCTTTTCATCATTTGCTCTGTCTGGACAATCATCTGCTTTGTGCCCAATTTTATTACAGATGAAACAATTATACTTAAATGGCTTGTTTAAATTACCATCGTTTCTGCGTTGCCCTCCTTGATATCCACTTCTTTGATATCCACCTCTCTGATATCCATTTCCTTGATTTTTACTACCTTGAGGTCCACTACTTTGAGACGGTTTAAAATTTTTAAAGTTTTGCTTGACCCACATAACCTCTGAATTATCCATGTCACGTTGACTTTGAGCATCATACTTTTCAATAACCTTTTCTCTAAGTATATCTGGTTTAGGCAATTCATTTTGAGACACCATAGCACATCTGAACATTTCAAAACTTGAGGGCAATGCATTAAGAAGTAATGTTGACTGTAAATCATCATGCATTTCGACTCCCATAGCTGACAGCTTAGATATTTTGTCAAAAAATTCCATCAGTTGAGTATGAAAATCACCGTTGTCTATTATCTTGTAAGATGTCACACGTATTTCAATTCCCAGACAATGTCGTGCTAAACCCAGATCTTTTATTTCAAATCTCTTTGCAAGTCCAGCTTTAATTCTTTCAATATCTGTCTTATTTCTTGATATATATAAAATATCATCAACGTATACAACCAAAATTGTATATTGATTCTCACTCATATTGTAGTAAAAACATGTGTCACTAGCTGCTGAAGTTAATCCAAGGTTTTCTAATTCTTCATTCAATATTTTATTCCATTGACGACCAGCTTTCCGCAGACCATATAATGCCTTTTTCAATTTACAAACTTTGTTATCTTGTGATAATTTTTGGAGCATCTCGTAAGCAATTTTTCCTAAATTACTGTTTTGACCATCCTTTTCAATAATTTCTTTTAATGCTTCTTTAATAAATTCTGGCAGTTCCATAAATATTTCTTCTTCTAAAAATCCATTTAAATAAGCTGCTACAACATCTATTTGATAAACTGGTAAACCTTCACGTACAGCTAATGCCATCAAAAGTCTGATAGAATCCAATCTAGCTACAGGTGCAAAAGTATCAGTGAAATCTATTCCTTGTCGTTGTGTAAACCCTCGAGCAACAACTCGAGCTTTTCTTCTTTCAAGTGTTCCATCTGGCTTAAATTTGTTTCGAAGTACAATTTTACAAGTAATAACAGCTCTGTCTTTTGGACGATCAACTATTTCCCACGTGTTATTTTTAATTAAACCACGAATTTCTTCAGTAATTGCATCCATCCACTCAAGTGCTTTATCTCTAGCCATCGCTTCTTTCAAGGTTATATCAATAAGATTTGCTTCTTCAATTATTTCTTCTTCATGTTCTGTTGCATCAACAAATATTTCATCATCACTTGGTTCTTCTTGCATTTCGATATCTTCATTATCATCATGTTCCTCTTGGTCTTCGTTTATATTTGCTGCTTGTCCAGTGTTATAAATTTTTCTTGGTCTTCCTCTTCTACCTAGTACCAAAGAGATCCTATGTAATTATTTATAGTTTATTTATTGAATGACCTGAATTGACTCCAGATCACTCTTGGAACTAAGAGGAGTTTGGAAATGATACAGCCAATGGCGTGACGGATAAGGCTAGCCGCAACTATAGCAAAGCCTACGTCTTGCATTGTTGACATATTTGTCTGATATTATGAATATCAGAGTGAGTAAACACATTATGATCGTGGGCTTCACATCATTGTTTGATATTGTTTATGTATTGATCTTGTCACATTATTTATATGTTGTTATATTATTCTAAGCAATAAAAATACCTCTAAGCGGATTTCTTTCAAGCTCAACATGTAATTATTGTATGTTGTATGTCAAACTCAGTACTCTTGGCAACACCGTGTGTCAGATGTCACTCAAATGCCACTAAGAACGATAATGTTAAGTCGGATAATTCAATAAAACTATAATTGCTCATACAAACAATCTAGATGTTTCATGTGACATAGATTTCTAACAACCTTTGAACTTTTGTAGTATCTGCAAAAGTTTCACATAAGACGATAGTACGTATAATATTACGTATTTCAATTCTAACATGAGATATGACATGAAAACAGGATAATCTTTAGTAGCTTTATTAGTAATTAAATCTTAATAGGATCGATTTGTCTTTAGAAGGGCTAAGGGCCCATAGAACAATCAATCCATTTCATGATATTACACGATTGGCAGACGTAACGTGGAACTCGAACCACGTAATTTATGCCTTATTTTATTGGCTATGTGTTTAAGCTTGAAACAAGTTTACATTTTATAATAAGTCCCCCAATAACTCAACTCAGTAACTGTAGACTTATCAATAAGTATCGATGATGACTATCGAACTTACTAGTGACTCGTCAAAAGTCAAATCAAAAATGAGAAAGTGATTGTAATAGAACCAAACGCACTTCCTCTAGGGTCTGGATTACAACACTACACCTAAGACACTGGTTTATAGTTTTGGCTGGTTGATGATATCATAAGTGGATCGTACATTATTTTAATATATTTAAAACTTAAAGAATCTTCATGCAGGGTTTTGCTACACATTATTTCATAAATGAATGTCTCAAAATTAATAAATAGTTCAATTACAAGTAAAAAGTAGGTAAACAATTCACCTTAAGGTGATAAATATATTTGTTTTAGTTTTACTTATAGATACAAACACATCCAACATGTAACACATTGGCAATCGTTATACGGGGCGAGATGCCATGAACTTCAGACAGGTCTCTAACCTTTCCGCCCTACATAAAGGGCAACAGTCCACCACCCACTGTAAATCTATCAACTGACAAGATTACTACTTATAGATACAAATACATCCAACATGTAACACATTGGCAATCGTTATACGGGACGAGATGCCGTGAACTTCAGACAGGTCCCTAACCTTTCCGCCCAACATAAAGGGCAACAGTCAACCACCCGCTGTAAATCTATCAACTGACAAGACTACTACTTATAGATACAAACACATCCAACATGTAACACATTGGCAATCGTTATACGGGACGAGATGCCGTGAACTTCAGACAGGTCCCTAACCTTTCCGCCCTACATAAAGGGCAACAATCAACCACCCAATGTAAATCTATCAACTGACAAGATTACTACTTATTCAATTGCAAGTGAAATTTTATTCCGTATTTACCAACCATATGAATCTAAGAACATCTGAAAATAATATACATTACTATAGCGTTATGTTTTAGTATTTTAGTACATTCAGATGTCACATAACAGATTACCAACATTAAAAATATTATACCATTATGTAAAAACAAAAAAGTTCATCTTATAAATGTTTCTTTTTGAAATTATATGTCTAATAGTTGATAGGAAACTGAATCTTTATAGATTTAAAATTCTTATTAGTTTAAATTTTAGATAACATTTTCAAAATCATTTAATGTACAGCAACAAAGTGGTAGATTTTTAAAATGTTCCAACTTTAATAATTTTTTTTTCAAAAGGCACTAAAACACAAAAAGCCTCTTTTAGTCAAAAATCTTTGTACATAATTAAATATTTTTAATATTATTTATTTTTTATATAAAGATTTTTTCGAGTAAAGATTTGAGTAATATTTAAATAGTACATAATTATCTGGGGAATGCATTGTGAAACAGCTGGTCATAAATTAAGGAACAACAAATAGCTTCCTTAATTTATGAACATTTTTATTGTATTTTTGAACTAATATTGGTACAATACCACATTGAACTGCCTGTAATTATATAGGCTTAGTAATCTATAGATTACTAACACATTCCAATATTTAAATAGTAATTTACATGTGAATCCAAGTAAAACCAGTTGTATATATTTTACAAACCACAGGAACATTGCTGATAATCCATTAATCATGATGAATGACTTTGAGCTTCCATTTCAAACTGAAACGAAATATCTTGGCCTAATGTTTGATCAAAATTTTAGGTGGATCCCATACATTGACAGCATTTGCTCAAAATTATTTTTATCCAGCAGATATTCTAGCTTAAATAATATTTTTATTATGAGATTGATCCACAGCTCACTTATAGATTCTAGATTGAGATAATGTATAGTGTTATGGGGTTCTGCATCCCGTACTGCTTTATTGAAAGTGTTTCATTTACAGAAGAGAGCAATTGGATTTTGATTTTGATATCACATTATATAAGATATTTATCTGCACCTATCTGCAGCATACTTGTATGAGTGTGTGAATTCGTGTTCTAGTAGACCTTTTTATGATTCCGGATGTTCATATTTTCATAGCCTCCCAACATTTTTGTTTTTCATTGCGTATACGGTATATTGTATCTGCCAGACGCAGTGTGTTGTTGGCTTCACTCAAGCGCACATGTAGAGTTGGAAGATTCATTTAATTGAGTATAATCAGAAAATATATGGTTTCACTCATAACTATTCCACCAAGGAAAGCATAAAAATAAATAACTGGAAACCCATAATACATATTTTTCAGTAGTTTTTTTGTTTGTAAAATAAGTTTTTCTTTGTTTCTTAGTAAGTTATTATAATTATTAAAAACAAACATTTGTAGAGTCATGACGATAATTTTACAAAATACTCAACAACGTTTAAAACTTTTGCACTGGTATGTTCATAGACATCTTTGAGGTTTTTTAAACAAATTTTAGGTACATGCCAATGAGGGCCAATAATAAAGTAAACATCATCCAACATTAGTTCAAGAACCATAACATCAGTGAGGTGTAAGGTTTCCGAAATCGATAATGTTTACTTTTTTTATTGGGTTACGTAACTTGAAGGTCAAACTTGATCAAATTAGGTAGTTAGCTAGTAATCTTGGCCAGTAACCAAATCTTAATTCAGTCCACAGCCAATACAAAACACCTATCAATACACGTGCGCTCATGAAGGTCGAGATTGCTTCTTTACAATTAGTAACGTTCACCGTTATAACTTCTGCAGCAAAAACGTGCGTGCTACAATGCGGTCAACAATAGACTATCAAGCGCACTTGTTTACTGGCATGTTGTGCTGTTGTTGTTGTTTCAGTTTTCAAATTATATTTAAATATAGCTGCTGTATAGAAATACTTGTAATATTAATTAATGATACGATAAGTTACAATTATTAATGAGGGAAATATGTTGAAATTAAATAAAAGTATTATCTTTTTAAAAAGGAATTAGCAAAACTTATAGTGGACTGGAAGATATTGGAATTGCTCAAGTGGTATCCAGATTTCAATTGCATACACTTTAAATTGAGCCGAACGAATTTTTCTTCGCAAAAATGAATCTCCAATTAACCTTAAATCTAACACAAGATCGCAGTGCATGTAATATATTCTTTTAACGATGTTCATCTTTTGAGTCCTACATCGGACACTAGAGTTTCAAAAATCTAACTGTTGTAAATTTGAAATTAAGAAAACATTTTCCAAAATAAAAATTTTGTTAAATATCTTATATTACTACAAAAATGAAACAAATATAAAAATGAGTTCATTTCCTACTACTGGAAAGTCGATTATTAATAATATAAAACGTACCTTCTGGCGTTTCTTATCGCTGTTGAATTTGCGACGCGTTTCGTCAACACAGAGACATCTTCCGGCTTTTTTTGAATATTAACATAACATAGTTATTGCACACAATATGAATAAATTGTTAACCACAGTTTATTTTCGTTGTCATGGTGTATTTTGCCCCGTGACGTCATTACTTAATTCCAGTTGTATTGCAGTGTCGGTTATACATTCCCTTGGGTGTTGATTTTTTTAATTTAGAATATTATCTGGTTTATATATTACTGCCTTGTAAATTTGATAAATCTCAAATGTGGACATTTAACAGTTTTTCTTGCACTTGTGTATTATTTGTAAGTTGTCTGAGATGGAATTATAATTATGCCCACAATGTATAAGATGTTCTGCATAGTTTGACTTTTGGGTGACAGTTTTTTTGGAATGTGTTTTTTTATCTCATACGTAGAAGGAATAAGGAAAACTATGGTGTGATTAAACTTTTCCTAGACCTCTTAGTTCCATTAGTAAGACTTAAAACAGATGTTGAGTTCAATTTGGTTTGGTTTCATGAGGAATCTAATCTGCCCAAACGTGCTGGGTTTGGAAGTTAACATAATCTGTTCTCTAGTAAAGCGAACCTTGTAAAGTAAATCGATAGTTTGTGGAAAACTACTGACAAATAGTAACAAGAGTGGCAACAGAGTTTGGACTTGCGGGACACGGTATTGGTAACTTAAAAGTAGGGGGGACACTTCAAAATTTGTACTATATTTTTCGGAATTAAGCTTTTGTTATCACATTCGCTCAAGCGAACGTTTGTTATAAAATTTGTTATAATTATCTCAAGCGAATCTCAGGATGTTTAGAAATGTCAGTGAAGCGGAGTGTACATGTTAATTTTTTTTTAAGTTTAATTCAATTTTAAACGGATTTCAATCACTACATTATCATACAACTATATTTACACACTCTATTTGACTATATGAAGTCAAACAATAAGTGGGTCCGTTAATTGAATTTGTCTATTTCTGTGTATGTATGTTACCAATTATCTCCAAATAAATATTCCCAATACACTGAACAGAATTGTTGCACACTTACTGGAGTCACAAACACGATGAAATCAAAGTAGATGGGACCTACAATATTCGATTAAACTACTTTTTGAAGGATGTTGTTTGTATTCCTCTTGTTTCAAAACAAACCCAAGCACACAAACAAATTCCTGTGCGTGATTAATTGATTTGTATATATAACATATGCATAGTTTTTACTTTTTAAAACATAAAAAAATCCAAATGGGCCTATTTTTGAGGTATAATTAACTAAAAATCATAATGAAAAATAATAATTATCTGTTTAAAGAAAACATTTTTTATTTTTGCATAAAATAAGTTAATTGGACTCATATTAAAGAAAAGAAAATTCGTTACGTGGCACAATCAAAAATTTTTATTGTTTAAATACTATTCACTTATTAATTGGAGTGTATTCTGGAGCTAGGGGGTGGGGTTGATGCCTGTTGAGGAAGATTGTATATCCTTATTATTGTCTATACTGACGTGCAGTCATGAATGAATGTGCAAGTAAAGCGTAAAATCCAGGTAAAATAACTAATGCAATTGAATTTAAACCACTAAAATAAAAAAATCTTTGGGTTGCTAAGCTTTTCTTTAATTCAATGATTAAATGGTGGATGGGATTTACACCTTGATTATTATTTCATTTCTTCCAACAATTAGATGCTGATTATTATTTATGATATTAATATTCACTTTCTGGTAATTATAACCATTTTGTTGAACAAATGTGTTGACGTATTTCGTATATAAATGTATTTTTAAAACTGATGGGTCATTAATATGATAAATTCACTCAATCATGAATGAGAACTCAACGATTTTATGTAAAAGGCTGCTCAAGTACATGGAGAAATTTTTAGTCATAATTGCTTAATGTTAATGACTAAAATGTAAAAAAAATTAAGCATTTGTACTGTAAAATAGAAAAGCATAAGCCACATTTTGTAAAAGCAATAGTATCTTTTTGATAAGCTATAGTGAGTGACTCGTTTTTTCTTATTTATTTATTTTATTTTGATATGGAAATATTTCAAAAGTAGCTTAATTTTTTTGCATATTTTATAAAATAAAATTATCTGTGTTAAACGCGTATTCATTATGCACATTATAATATATCCGGGTGCCCTCCATATTTTTTCTTTTGCTTTAGAAGAGTAATGTCTGGTTTATAAAGAATTAACATTCAATGTAACCGTTTCGATATACATATATAACACTGAAAATAAAGATGAAACTTTGTTTGAACATGAATTCAATGTAAAATGTTCATTAAATGCACATTTTATCTTATAAACATGTCTGTTGTCACCAACATTAATAACCTTCGTTACAACTACGTACCGGGCGTGTTTACTACGGCTCGCACTTCTAAAATACAACAGACGTGACGAAACCGCGACTGGGCAACTTGTCAAGCAATCCGTCATGGACTCGACTAGCACTGTTGTAGATACTTGAAAAAAAGCAAGTACGCGAGTTTTTTTAATTAACATGAGCCATAAAAGGCACTCTTTGTTTGCGGCTTAAATAACAGAAGGGTAAAAATAGTAGAACATTAAAAAAAGACTCATTAAAACTTTATTTACCAGTTCATATAGGCCCAAAAAAGGCCTATGTGTGAACTTAATTCAATGATTAAAATATCAACCGTTATGTTAGTTGGGGATTAGAACCTTGGACCTTCTCTGTGCAGTCCACTTAGCTACCGATCGACAGCCGGCTGGGGAGATTCAAATATAACAAAATTGTGAATTACATGGTAATTCTATATTACATGTGTATCGAAAAACACACTCCGTTAACTTTATATTTCTGGATATGTCTTAAAATACATTTTTTAACGCTGTACTAAGGCTGAAATTTAATGCTCAACACTGTAGCTACTCTATAAAATATAAAACTAAAAAGTACTTTAAAATAACAGTCTTTTGAATTATTTTTGGAGCTACGAATCTAATGCGTTATTTATTTGAATTTAATAATTTTAAAATACAGCTGAAGCCAATTAGATTATAACATTAATATTAAAACTTAGCAGATAAATATTTACTAAAAGATATATCAATCACAACAGTTCAGGTAAAATTTATAGATCTAATATAAAGAAAAAAACTGATCATACAACAACAGTACAATAAAACAACTAAATTGAATGGAGAAACAAACTATTGAAATAAAAAAACTACTGAGATAAAGACAACAGACCATAGGAAATAACAAGTAAGACTACTACAGAAAATATAAAACTATAATTCAACCAAATTAAAAATATTTCAACATGCAATATAATTTAGTTGAGGAGTTAATATTAAATAATCATTTTTAAATTAATTTTCAATGTGGATAACAATTATAGCCCTGAAATTACGATAAAAACTAATAATATGTCAACTAACAACGAATAAACATTATAGAGTCTAACTAGCGTGTTTAGTGGAGATAGACATTATAGAGTCTAACTAGCGTGTTTAGTGGAGATAGTAACCGACATTATAGAGTCTAACTAGCGTGTTTAGTGGAGATAGTAACCGACATTATAGAGTCTAACTAGCGTGTTTAGTGGAGATAGTAACCGACATTATAGAGTCTAACTAGCGTGTTTAGTGGAGATAGTAACCGACATTATAGAGTCTAACTAGCGTGTTTAGTGGAGATAGTAACCGACATTATAGAGTCTAACTAGCGTGTTTAGTGGAGATAGTAACCGACATTATAGAGTCTAACTAGCGTGTTTAGTGGAGATAGTAACCGACATTATAGAGTCTAACTAGCGTGTTTAGTGGAGATAGTAACCGACATTATAGAGTCTAACTAGCGTGTTTAGTGGAGATAGTAACCGACATTATAGAGTCTAACTAGCGTGTTTAGTGGAGATAGTAACCGACATTATAGAGTCTAACTAGCGTGTTTAGTGGAGATAGTAACCGACATTATAGAGTCTAACTAGCGTGTTTAGTGGAGATAGTAACCGACATTATAGAGTCTAACTAGCGTGTTTAGTGGAGATAGACATTATAGAGTCTAACTAGCGTGTTTAGTGGAGATAGTAACCGACATTATAGAGTCTAACTAGCGTGTTTAGTGGAGATAGTAACCGACATTATAGAGTCTAACTAGCGTGTTTAGTGGAGATAGTAACCGACATTATAGAGTCTAACTAGCGTGTTTAGTGGAGATAGTAACCGACATTATAGAGTCTAACTAGCGTGTTTAGTGGAGATAGTAACCGACATTATAGAGTCTAACTAGCGTGTTTAGTGGAGATAGTAACCGACATTATAGAGTCTAACTAGCGTGTTTAGTGGAGATAGACATTATAGAGTCTAACTAGCGTGTTTAGTGGAGATAGTAACCGACATTATAGAGTCTAACTAGCGTGTTTAGTGGAGATAGACATTATAGAGTCTAACTAGCGTGTTTAGTGGAGATAGACATTATAGAGTCTAACTAGCGTGTTTAGTGGAGATAGACATTATAGAGTCTAACTAGCGTGTTTAGTGGAGATAGACATTATAGAGTCTAACTAGCGTGTTTAGTGGAGATAGACATTATAGAGTCTAACTAGCGTGTTTAGTGGAGATAGACATTATAGAGTCTAACTAGCGTGTTTAGTGGAGATAGACATTATAGAGTCTAACTAGCGTGTTTAGTGGAGATAGTAACCGACGTTAGTGCGACTGAACAAAGCAGTAGAGCGGGAGCTGGCGCGAGGAACAGCCAAGTCCAACACAGATAGCAGGGCACTATCATCTAGCACTCCCTAACGTACTTACCTTATGCCGCTTGGACAAACTGTCGACATTAAAAATATTGAGCAGTTCTGAGTACGGAATTGTGTGTGTAGTGAGTGACCGAATGTTTTGTAGTACAAAAATCTCAAAAACTTCTTTTGTACACTCTCTAATATATCAGAAAGACATCTTAAATGAGGGTACGATACAATATACCCATACTCTAATTTCGATCGTATTAATAAAGCAGCTTAATGGAATCAATTTTTTTTAAAAAATATCCTGTTCTCTTGACGAACCCCAATATTGAAAATTCAGATATTACTAGTATAAATAACATGGTCAGTGAAAGTAAATTTCGTATCAAATGTAATTCCCAAGTTCTTAAAAGTTAATCTTCTGTCTAACTAATGCCCACCAATTCTACAGTATAATAAAAACAAATAGCACTGCCAGCAGTTTTCCTGTTGTATTGAACTATCGCACATTTTTACATTAAACGAAAATTTGTTTACTCCAATCGTTTAGAGCATCTAAATCCTGCTAGATCTTGTGACAATCTGACACATTATTAATGCTATTACTAATCTTTAGGTCATCTGCATACAAGAGGACTTTACTGTGTTTAACGCAAGAAACATTGTCATTTATATAAATAATAAACAATAGTGGTCCTAGGTTTGATCCTTGGAGGACCCCTGAATCCACTACAAACTCTTCCGAACGGAACCCCGCATGACTAACATACTGTTTCCTCTCATACAAATAAGAACAGAAAAAATGGAGAGATTTGGTAGCTATGCCCAAAAAATGTAATTTAGAAACTAGAGACAAATGTTTTACTATATCAAAGGCTTTTTTCAAAATCTGTATAAACTACATCAACTTGAACATTATTGTTAATATTTTGAATTGCAAACTGAAAAATTTGAATTAATTGATCTGTAAGGCAAAAAACCATGTTGGCAATATTTGATATGCAAAAACAATTTATTGTATATAATTGACTCGAACACCTTCGCGGGTGGGGATAGAATCGCAATCGACCTGTAATTTTGAATTTTATGTTCCCCTCCTTTCTTAGAGACAGGAACAACTTACGTACATTTCCATACTTCTGGAAACGAGTTATACTTGATGTACAAATTAAACATGTAATAAAATAGTTTAACAAAGAGGTCGGCACAAGCTTTATAAATATAGGGAGAAATTCCATCAGGACAGGAACAACTTACGTACATTTCCATACTTATGGAAACGAGTTATACTTGATGCACAAATTAAACATGTAATAAAATGGTTTAACAAAGAGAACGGCACAAGCTTTATAAATATAGGGAGAAATTCCATCAGGACAGGAACAACTTACGTACATTTCCATACTTCTGGAAACGAGTTATACTTGATGCACAAATTAAACATGTAATAAAATGGTTTAACAAAGAGGACGGCACAAGCTTTATAAATATAGGGAGAAATTCTATCAGGACAGGAACAACTTACGTACATTTCCATACTTCTGGAAACGAGTTATACTTGATGCACAAATTAAAAATGTAATAAAATAGTTTAACAAAGAGGTCGGCACAAGCTTTATAAATATAGGGAGAAATTCCATCAGGACAGGAACAACTTACGTACATTTCCATACTTCTGGAAACGAGTTATACTTGATGCACAAATTAAACATGTAATAAAATGGTTTAACAAAGAGGTCGGCACAATCTTTATAAATGTAGGGAGAAATTCCATCGGGCCCAAAGACATTTTGCTTTTTAGTTTCTCTAACCCGTTAAGTATATCATCCTGAAAGATTACAGACAGAGCGAATGTGATGGCATTTATAAATGGCGAACGGAGCGCGCCCGAATGCACTTACGCTTGCCGGCGCTGGTGATCCAGGCGTAGTTGAAGTTCATTCTGCCGTTTGAACTGACGAGTCTCGGCCCACAGCATTCTCGTGTCTCTCATCAATAACAGGTTAATGAATATTTGGCTGTTGCTGTTGAATCCTAACTCAGTAGCATAGAAGCCGTTGTTAACGCGGGTCCTGTTAGGCAGCTTTTCCATATCAAGACGCCTGCAGAATTTTACAATAATACCTCGAGGTGCCTGGGGGTTGTTAACATTTTTGGACAGTCGATGTACTGCGTCCACCATGTCTTTCTTCAAATCAAAACTAAGCATCCGTGTGACCCTCTCACTACATCCAAAACATTTTCGTTCTTCTCCTCAGGAACTCCTTGGAACTCGTTGTGCTCTACTCCTTGGAACAGAAAGTGTTGCTGCCCGAGTACTGTACAAGTTGATCTCACTGTACCTTGCAAAGTCATTTATTTGTTTCTTAAGGCTACTATTTTCCGATTCCATATTTTGAATAGTTAATTCATTATCATTTATTTTGGAATTGTTCTCCTTAATTATAACTTCGCAGTCTTTAATTTGGTTAAAACACGTATCACTTGATGAACTGATACCGTTCTTAAATTGCTTTATTTTAGCAATTTAATATCTTTACTCCTTCATCTGAGTAATATCTTTACTAAACTTCCTATTGTCATTTTTAATATCAGTTATGTCATTCATAAGTAAATTCAGTTCTTGATCAATCGTTAATGGTTCACTAGAACTGTTGTTACGAGTATCAGTGCCAAGACTCACTGACCTTGACTTGTCTGCCACGCACTGTAATACAACTACTGAATTACCTGTATAATTAAACACTAAAACACTTATCATGAGTCAATTACTGAAACGTTTAGAATAAAACTTTGCACACTAAAGAACAAGTATACAACACACTCACTTGCGAAATTTCACTACAATTGGTTCATAAGAACCCAGTAAACGAAAAATAAATGTGGGAACCGATCCGACACGAGTCTACTCTATCTGCATGCTTATATAAAGAAATATTATACCTTCTATAAGTTAAACTGATAGAATATATTATATAAGATGGTAATATGAGGCACTAAAAGCAACTTACCTGGTTGGATGTGGAAATTATAGGAACTTTTATGTAGTTACTAGAGCGTTTTTAGAGAAAATGAGTGAGATAAAATATGTAAAGGCTGGCGAGCCCCTTTTAATTAAAAAAAAAAAAACAACTTATTATATTTAACAAGGGGCCAATGGTTATACAGAGATTAGGTTAAAAGAGCATATATAATAAACAAATTTTATAACAGAGGAGTTATTGCTAAATTTTATTAATCGAATGCAGCTGAATCTAAACCAGAACTCATTACAAGCAAACATATAGTCAGTTTTACTGTGCAATAAAATTTGGCAGGAATTGATAAAGAACCACATTTATGTTGTTCTCACTTAGTTTAATTAATTGTGACAGGTGTCAGAAACACGACTGCGTGTCACACGTGAGTGTCCGTCATTACAAGCCCCGCAATCGTAACGTTCAACAATTACGATAAATTTGTTAAATGTTTGTTTTCTGACTCTTTCGTCACAACGCACAAGCCCGACGAATAAATATAAAATTATCGTTTTCAATTAAAATGTTTTTCTTGAGAATAAACAACAACAACAAACTGTCAAAATAAGTAAAAAGAATACTTTGTGAGCAGAAACCATACAAAACAACATACAATCATACAATTTAACAATAATACAAACTATTTTTCCTTAACAGTTTTACAACAAACAACTGGAACAATTATTCAAATTTGACAACACTCTTTACAAAATAATTCCTAAATGGTTTTAAATAAACCTGCATTACTCTAATCTTAATGATTAAAATATATACTGCTTGGATTTGTTAAAAAAATTAGAATTGCAAAATATTACAGCCAAAAGCACGTAATTTATTGAAACTTAATTAAAATTAGATAATGTTTATAACAAATGTTGCTTCTTTCTTTATTATTTTTCAGAAATTTTTTGTTTGTTACTTTAACTCGAAAACTACGCGACCTGGGTGGAAGTATTCCTGTGAGAAGTTAAAAATCGTTAGATTTTTAAAAGTTACAGCGATTAAACTATTTGTCGGCCCAGTAGGTATACAAGTAATGCAACATTTCTGCAAATGGAAACATTTACTAAAATGGGTTGTCAGATGTGAAATATTTTGGCACAATTTTGTGCTTATCGACCCCCACTACGATGTCCAAATATTATTTAATAATCGTTTAGATAAGAATAGTTAAAATTAGAAAAATATTATTGAACTAATATTATTGCTTTTCTTGTTGATTTGCCTTTTTTGTGTTTGAACTACAACCTTGTTCATAGTATGACTATAACATCATAGTGGCTATGAAACTTCCATCCAACCATCCACAAACATTGGTTATGACACTTCCATTCACCCATCCACAAACAGTGATTATGACACTTCCATCCACCCATCCACAAATAGTGGTCATGACACTTCCATTCACCCATCCACAAACAGTGGTTACGACACTTCCATCCACAAACAGAGGTTATGACACTTCCATTCACCCATCCACAAACAGTGATTATGACACTTCCATCCACCCATCCACAAATAGTGGTCATGACACTTCCATTCACCCATCCACAAACAGTGGTTACGACAATTCCATCCACAAACAGTGGTTATGACACTTCCATTCAACCATCCACAAACAGTGGTCATGACACTTCCATCCAAAATTCCACAAACAGTGGTTATGACAATTCCATCCACAAACAGTGGTTATGACACTTCTATTCACTCATCCACAAACAGTGGTTATGACACTTCTATTCACTCATCCACAAACAGTGGTTATGATACTTCCATCCACACACAGTGGTTATGAAACTTCCATCCAACAATCCACAAACAGTGGTTATGACACTTCCATCCACAAACAGTGGTTATGACACTTCCATCCAAACATCCACAAACAGTGGTTATGACACTTCCATCCACAAACAGTGGTTATGACACTTCCATTCACCCATCCACAAACAGTGGTTATGAAACTTCCATCGAACCATCCACAAACAGTGGTTATGACACTTCCATCCACAAACAGTGGTTATGAAACTTCCATCCAACCATCCACAAACAGTGGTTATGACACTTCCATTCACCCATCCACAAACAGTGGTTACGACACTTCCATCCACCCATCCACAAACAGTGGTTATGACACTTTCATCCACCCATCCACAAACAGTGGTTATGACACTTCCATTCACCCATCCACAAACAGTGGTTACGACACTTCCATTCACCCATCCACAAACAGTGGTTACGACACTTCCATGCACAAACAGTGGTTATGACACTTCCATTCACCCATCCACAAACAGTGGTTATGACACTTCCATCCACCCTAAAAGATCTAATAATATCATAGGATATCCATGATTTTCTTACATAATAAAACCCATACACGTACAATGGTATTGACCCACCCAAACACCCATACACGTACAATGATATTGACCTACCCAACCACACATACACGTACAGTGATATTGACCCACCCAACCACATATACACGTACAGTGATATTGACACACCCAACCACACATACACGTACAGTGATATATCGTACAAAATGAATATTTTTGAAATATATTTTTTGATAATGAAAATACATGTCAAACGTTTTCGCAGTTGCGAGTTTTACATTACTTCTTTTCAAGGGTTTAGTTAATAGAAGCTTTATAATTACTATGCTAGAGACGGATTACTGCGGAGGACATAGTTGACTTTCTACCAATACCTTTGTATGGATCTTCAACAATCTGGTGTTCTACAAAAGAATTCAATTATATTCTATTCTATTATTATCTTTATTAGTTATTGTAGAAGATAATTGACATTTAACACATGTTTATAATATAATAAATGCTTACAATGAACATAAGAATCCAGTTATGATAAGTTATAAACAATAAAAATACGAAACGACTAGAAATAAAAACCTGTGTTAGAATGCCTTTGGAATATTTATTTATTTATCTCTATTTTATTTATTTATTTATTGCTTTTACGACCCTATTGGATCACTTTAGTTCAAAACTTGTAGTCGTCCTTAGCTGTTTCATTTGTTTGGCTGTCTCTTCTTTCTTTTTAGCCCATATTTTTTTTAGTCGTTCCGATCTTCGTCTTCTTTCCTCCTCTGAATACACCACATTTCGTCTTGGTCTTGGTTTGTGCGTGAGTGTTATTGTGTTTGTTTTTACCCATTCGCTGTATTTCTGTGATTTTGTTACGAGATCCTCCTTCAAGATTCCTAGTTCTTCCATGTCCTTCTGCACTTCTCTCACCCAGTTTGACTTGATTTTTTTATTCCAGTAAAAGTCGATCAGTCGTTTAGCTAGTCTAGTGTCTTCCGTTCTCAATATGTGTCCCAGGAACGATATCCTTTTCCTTCTGAAGAATTCTGTTAGTGGAGTGATTGTTTTATAGACGGTTTCGTTTGGGATTATTCTCCATTGACCTTCCACTAGGTTCTTCTTGTTTATACACTTTCTTATTATCCTTCTTTCTAATTTTTCTATTGCTTCTATCTCTCCTATTTTGTAAGGTCCGGAGATTGTCTCGCATGCGTATTGTATTTCCGGGAGAATTACCGTTTGGTAATGTCTGATTTTGGTTTTTGTTGATAAGCATCTCTTATTGTATATGTTTTGAGTTGTGAATAGAGACCTCTTCAGTTTGTCAGTTCTTTCTTTCCAGTTGATTTTCTCGTTATTGTTGTGTGTTATTGTTTCCCCCAGATACTTGAATTTTTTCACCAGTTCTACTTTAGTGTTAAAAATTGATATGTGATCAACGCAGAGAGGATCCCTGACCATGATTTTGGTCTTTTCAAACGAGATTTTTAGTCCAATTTTCCCAGCTATCTCTTCTAGTGTCTCAATTTGCGTTCTTGCCTCTTTTATGCTGTTTGCTAATAAAGCCAAGTCGTCCGCAAAACCTAAACAGTTCACTTTGATTTTCGTTCCTACTTTTATTAGTTCTGGGTTAATCTTCCTCCATTCTCTCATCAGATATTCCAGTGCGCAGTTAAATAGAATTGGGGACAACCCGTCCCCCTGTCTTAATCCTGTTTTAATTTCGAACGCGTCTGAGGTTGCTCCTCTGAATTTGACTTTAGATGTTGTGTTCTCCAGTGTAAGCCCAATCATTTTGATCAGTTTGGGGTGTAAGCCTAAATTTCTCAGTATCTTCTTCAAAGATTCTCTATGTATGCTGTCGTAGGCTTTTTGGAAATCGATGAAAGAGATCACTAGTTGTTTGTTTCTCGACTTGTAGTAGTCGATGATTAGCTTTAGGTTTAATATTTGTTCTGGGCAGCTTCTTCCCGGTCTAAATCCCGCCTGATATTCTCCCAGTTCTTTTTCTAGTTGGTCTCTGACCCTGTTATAAATTATTTTGGAGAGAATCTTGTACGTACAGTCCAGTAGGGAGATCCCTCTATAATTGCTTGGGTCGGTCTTACTCCCTTTTTTGTGGATGGGACATATTATTGCTGTTGTCCATCTTGTCGGTAATTTCTCCTCTTTCCAGATCTTTTGAATGTTCTTGTGGAGGCTGGTAACTGCGTTTCCTCCGGCGTACTTCCAGAGCTCTGCTGTCAGTTGGTCTTCTCCGCTAGCTTTGTTGTTTTTTAATTGTTTAATTGCTATTTCTACTTCTGATTTTGATGGTGCTTGTACGTTCTCTTCCGGTGTCCTGACTTCTGTGTTAGTATTTATGTCGAGTATATTGATCGGGTCTTCGCAGTTCAAAAGATTTCGGAAGCTTTCCGCCATAATGTTGGCATTTTCTTCATCGTTGTGTGCCGTTACTCCTTCTTTGTTTTTGAGCATGAGGGTTGGTGGTGTAAAGGTTTTGGTTTTTTTCCTAAATGTTCTATAGTATTGCCGTGAGTTGTTTTTGGCAAAGCTATCTTCTATTTGGTCCAGCAGTCCGTGATGATACTTTCTTTTGCTATTTCTTAACGTTCTTTGAGTTAGTTTCCGTTGTTGGGTCAGCATTGCAAAATTTTCGTCAGTTTTGTTATTTTGGAATTTCTTCCACGCTTCATGTCTCCTGTCGACTGCCTCCTCACACACTTTGTCCACCCACTGGTGTTTTTTTCTCTTTTCGGGTTGTGCTATTTCTGCGGCTATTGTTTTCAACTTCTCTGTCAGTACTTCCAGTTCCGTGTCTGATTGGACTGTGTTTGTTTTCATTGTGTATTGTGTGTTGTTTTGTATTTTTGTTTGGTCGTAGGTTCGTCTCAACCGGTTGGCTCTTTTTTTCTTTTTCCCAGCCGGTGTTATTTTGATTTTTATTTTGGACAGGTAGTGATCAGAACCCAGGTCCTTTCCCCTCAGAACTTTAACGTTGTAGATTTCTCTGTGATGGTCTTTGTCCATACAGACATGGTCAAGTTGGTATTCGCCCTTTTTCCAATCGGTGTGTTTCCACGTTTTCTTCTTGTGTGGTCTTCTTTTGAATCTGGTCGATTCAATCACCATTCTGTGTTCTCTGCAAATTTCTATCAATCTTCTGCCGTTCGTGCTAGTTTTCTTTTGTGCCGGCCAGTCCCCAACAATGTTCCTGAACCTTTTCTCTCTTCCTATCTGCGCATTGAAGTCTCCCATCACGATTTTAGTGTGGTTTGATGGAATATTAGTGAGGATTTGGTCTAGTAGATTCCAGAATCCCTCCACAGGTTCTGGGTCAGTTTTGTTCTTCTCGTTTGTGGGTGCGTGTACGTTGACTAGCGTGTACGTCTTGTTTGCGGACCTGATGGTCAGAGTTGCTATTCTATCCGTGTAGGCCTTGAACTCCTTGACAGAATTTATTATTGTGTTTTTCACTATGAAACCTGTTCCGAACTGTGGTATATTTTTCATTACTCTCTTTCCGGGGATTCCTTGGTAGATTCTGAATCCCTGTGATTCGTATGGTTCCCGCATTGTGTTTCTCATCTCCTGTATGGCGAGTATTGTTATCCTTTGCTCTATGGCAGTGTCCAGTAGAGTTTTGAGTTTTCCAACCTTAGCTAGTGAGTTTATGTTTATTGTGGCGAAGTTTGTAAAGGTGTTGGTCTTCAGTGTTTGTTTCGGTGTATTCAGATGCTCCGATTCATCCGTAAGTTCCTTTGGTTGATTGCTCCCCGGATCTGATGGCAATCTTTCCTGTCTTATTTTGGCAGGCGGGGAATTTTGACTAAAAGAACTTTCCATGTTTTGAACTTTCAAGGATGTATCTTTCCTGTGTGGAGACAAGTCTCCGAGATTACAACTACAAATGTGATTTGTAGAGGAAGGTGATTCAGCCGCACAGTTTGTGAACTTTTGTTTATTACAGCTGTTAAACAATTTTTAAAATTAAACAATTCTCTATTTTATTATTATGTAATTATTTTTTTGTGGTGAAGTATTAGAATGTGGTAGAAATTTATACAGTCATGTACAAGGTGGAAAAAAAAATAATTATGGAAACGCTTTCACAACAACGTTATTTTTTCCATAGATAATTTGCTATTTAGTTTTTTTTTTTTTTTTTTTTTCATAAAATTGTGTTCCATAAATTATAATTATTGATCAGAATAATTTACTTGAGACTCTTAAATAGCGAATAAATAATAATGTTCAAATTAGTTACTTTTTAATTCAAATGCCCGCTATTCTGTAAAGGATAAACCTTTCGGCGTTCGGTTTTCGGCAGTTAATTTTGCTTCAATTTGATACCAAAATTTACGTAGGCTTACATTGAAGATTTTCGTTCAACTCCTAGTGGGCCGTCCCCCTGAAAATATGAAATGTCGCTAATAGCGTCAAAAAGTGTGTTTGTTGCAACCATATTGATGTGCAAGATTTGATTTTTCAAGTGAAGTCATACAAAAGTTCCATATCGTTTTTCCACCTTCTATATATACTGTATACATACCTAACCTCACCACACACTAAACTAATATAATACACACTGCTTACTTTCTCTAGGTCTAAAAAACGTAAACTTAAATCTTCGCCAGATAAATATTTGACATTCTAAAGAAATCAGGTTTTCTGGTTCAGTTCTTTCCTTTATTTGCCAACGTCTTTGTTCTTCAAATATATGGGATCCTCTCAGGGGTGAAGTTCTGTGTTAGACCCGAATCAATAACAGTTTGGCAGACAGGCTTCAAAATTGGATCTGCCCGCCATTTGTCAGCTGTCAACAACCAGTGGGGGGGAAGGTCAACTTTATTCCACACACAACATAATCCCATCGCATTTTTCATCCCTTATTTTATAAAATTGTGAACTTCCAAATAAACTTTTGTTCCAACCCTAAATTTCAGAAAGTTTCATTGACCTGTATCGAACGAAAGTGTTTTCACTATATCTTCAGTTCTTCTTTTTTTATTAAGTCAGTTAATTTTTTTCAAGAAAATTTAAATCTGTTCTTGATTATAAATATTAGAGCTATAATTTACTCAAAGTTATAAACGGTTTGTGTTCAAAGAATGTATATTCTGCCCAATACCGATGTGAAAAGTACAATGGGCTTAGTAAGAATGTTGGCAACGAAATGGACTCGTTATAGGCCTGCAACCGTCAATAAGTTAAAACTAGTTCTGTGATTAACTCGTAGCGTTTGCATATGCAAAATCACGAAAATAACACCAAATACCTCTAAATAAAATTCTGCATGTCATATTTGTTTCTAAAATAAAATTGTCAAAATCTTCAGTTGAGTACGCTACACATGTAGGTTTTTTTTTTTAAATTTAAGATGGTTTTCAGTTTTAAGATGACGGACCTTTAAAATTTGTGTTCCAGGAACGGCGGCAAACCTGCGAGTAAAGCAGATGTGAACGAGTAGAAGAAAGAACCTTTTTTATCTGTTTGATCACATTCCAATATTTCTTTGAGTCCCCATTAGAGTAGGATAATAATTCATTTTTAATGTCTTATCTGTGTAGACGAAACATTTTAACTACTAAATAAACATTTATAGTTACCTTTCACGTTCTTATCATTTTTATTTTTACATTACTACTTATAAATATGATTTTTGCGATTGATTTGAGCAATTAATTTATCCGTAATCCATGCAGAATACTTTCTATTTTTACTAGTTTTTCTCTAGTCTTTAAGATGCTGAGTTGTATTAATTACATTGTATCTCATAAAAATTGGTAACGCGCGTATTTACATCACAGCAATTTAATAGTTTACTCCAATCAGCCACCTTCGCCGGCTATGCAACATTACCTAATACTTTATAATAAATACAATCCTTAATTTTACATTCCACTCCTTTTACAAATATACTTAACGCAAAATTGTCAGTTACGTCTAACTCTAAGACTTTATATTTATAATAATTGTTTTTGATTTTTTATCATTACACGGTCATATACGAATTTGAATTATTTACCACCCTAGTAGGAATGTTTTTACATCAGCAAATAATAAATTCAAATATTCTTGTCTAGAACTTTTATTTTTTAAGAACCATATATTTAAATACTCACCATTATGCACGGATCTCTAGATGAATCTAATAACATTTGTAAAGCATCCTTGAACTAACCAAAATTGTACTTCCATGACCTAAAATGCCAAATATTTACCAGTAATAAAATTCATACGCAAGCTTCTCATGTCAATGCTAAAAATATTTAATGCAACATCATTACTATTTGCAATTTCTCTGGCCATTAACAAACAATCATACTCATGATTGTTTACGCAATTACTTATTTATAATCAGTTCCCTGAAATGTCACACGCAGTTAGCTTATTTATATCATTATTTACGATATATCATTTAATACGAATTTTGCCTTCATTTTCAGATTTCCTCACATGACTTCCTTCATTTATCCATATATATTTGTAACATTTCCGGCGTTTTCCTGATATAGTATTATTCAGTGGGGAGTCAAATGTGCATTGGCATAAACATTTGTACTGGCTTTTCCTTTAAAAATACATTTGCTTCAATTTTTCCTGTTCACAGTTTTTTTAACACGCTGTCTCTTAGTGGTAAACTCAGTAATTTTACTATCAAAATATCAATGATTGTGAAATAAAATCTATTGCCTTTTGAAGATCAACTATTACTAAAGTTTTTTTCATTCACGTGTATTTGGGTGGGTGGGTCATAGCCACCTTACATGTATTGCCACGTGTGTTGTACGTGGGTACCTCTCTTATGCATATTATTTTTTCATGAACGTGTATTTGGGTGGGTGGGTCATAACCACCTTACACGTATTGCCCCGTATGTTGTACGTGGGTACCTCTCTTATGCATATTAGTTTTTCATGAACGTGTATTTGGGTGGGTGGGTCATAGCCACCTTACACGTATTGCCACCTGTGTTGTACGTAGATACCTCTCTTATGCATATTAGTTTTTCATGAACGTGTATTTGGGTGGGTGGGTCATATCCACCTTACATGTATTGCCACGTGTGTTGTACGTAGATACCTCTCTTATGCATATTAGTTTTTCATGAACGTGTATTTAGGTGGGTGGGTCATAGCCACCTTACATGTATTGCCCCGTGTGTTGTACGTAGGTACCTCTCTTATGCATATTAGTTTTTCATGAACGTGTATTTGGGTGGGTGGGTCATAGCCACCTTACATGTATTGCCACGTGTATTGTACGTGGGTATCTCTCTTATGCATATTAGTTTTTCATGAACGTGTATTTGGGTGGGTGGGTCATAGCCACCTTACATGTATTGCCAAGTGTGTTGTACGTGGGTATCTCTCTTATGCATATTAGTTTTTCATGAACGTGTATTTGGGTGGGTAGGTCATAGCCACCTTACATGTATTGCCACGTGTGTTGTACGTGGGTACCTCTCTTATGCATATTAGTTTTTCATGAACGTGTATTTGGGTGGGTAGGTCATAGCCACCTTACATGTATTGCCCCGTGTGTTGTACGTAGGTACCTCTCTTATGCATATTAGTTTTTCATGAACGTGTATTTGGGTGGGTGGGTCATAGCCACCTTACATGTATTGCCACGTGTATTGTACGTGGGTATCTCTCTTATGCATATTAGTTTTTCATGAACGTGTATTTAGGTGGGTGGGTCATAGCCACCTTACATGTATTGCCACGTGTGTTGTACGTGGGTACCTCTCTTATGCATATTAGTTTTTCATGAACGTGTATTTGGGTGGGTGGGTCATAGCCACCTTACATGTATTGCCACGTGTGTTGTACGTGGGTATCTCTCTTATGCATATTAGTTTTTAAGATTTACAAAGGCGTTTTTATTACATGAAGAACGATCTTAACCCAAAGGAGCTACATGATGTCAGCTATAATATTTAGAACACTTTTTATACTTATAGGTGTTCTTGTATAAAAAAAACATACTTGTTATACTTTTTATACTTCGAAATCTTTTTACACTTTATTTACACAATCGCAAAACGGTTTTATCGTCAAACATGCTAGGAATAATATATGAGTTTGGCACATCTCGTACCTAGCAAGTTATATTACAACTTGCCAGGTCCAACGTCACTGGAACGCCAGGTTACACTTTGAAGGCCAGGAATTTATTGATCATCCCAGATTTTGGGGAAAGGTTTATTCTTGGGGATCGGACGTTTGGCACACATTTTTGGACCTTCTGCCCATGGCAGTTTTGGCACAATCATTAGAGCGGAATAAGTAGGGTCAACTCGCCTGCTTGGAAAAGGCATGTTTGGCACAGTCGCTCGACCAGGTAGACGCCATCGAACGAGGGAAAACGGGAATTTTATTATTCCCGTCAACTCTGCGTGGCAGTCATTTGCCCGTGATATAACAAATTTTTAAATTTAAACCTCACTAGGTTAGGTTAGGTTAGGTTAGGTTAGATCATGATCTATTTGGGTAGCATCCGTGTTCCAATTGGGTAGCATCCGTGATCTACTTGGGTAGCAGCCGTGATCTACTCGGGTAGCATCCGTGATCTACTTGGGTAGCAGCCGTGATCTACTCGGGTAGCATCCGTGATCTACCTGGGTAGCAGCTGTGATCTACCGCAGGTTAGGTTAGGTTAGGTTAGGTTAGGTTAGGTTAGGTTAGATCATAATCTATTTGGGTAGCATCCGTGTTCCAATTGGGTAGCATCCGTGATCTACTTGGGTAGCAGCCGTGATCTACTCGGGTAGCATCCGTGATCTACTTGGGTAGCAGCCGTGATCTACTCGGGTAGCATCCGTGATCTACCTGGGTAGCAGCTGTGATCTACCGCAGGTTAGGTTGGGTTAGGTTAGGTTAGGTTAGGTTAGGTTAGTTGCTTACTTCAATAAGCACCACAGCAGGAAATTTGCGGGGGCAAAAAAGTTCCCATTTTCCCGCATTCTGGCCACCTGGCTGCTACTACCTGGCCGGGCGGTGTGTGCCAAACGTGCCTTTCTGAAACTTACAAGTTGACCCTTCTTAATCCCCTCTAATGACTGTGCCAAAAGTGCCATTCCAAATCGACCAAAAATGTGTGCCAAACGTTCTACGGCCTTATTCTTAACTTCGTGTATTTATATTAAGAAATAAAATTAAAAAATGTCAGGCGTTCGTAAATATAATGGAAAACCTCGTGATGTTCAAAATGCACTTTACAATTTAATATTTTGCTACGCTGATTTTACTAACATAAAATGCATTCAGATCCCACCTTTAAACTGTATTAGTAGTTCATAGGTACCATTTTAATAGACGAGTAAAATTTTAATACATCCCGAACTTTAAAAAAATATGGATATTGTTCAAACATAAGAAACACGGCTTTAGAATGTTATAATCTCATAGATTCAACTCCACAAAATTGTCTGCACAGTTGTTGTCAGCACAACTAATGTCTGCTATATGTGAAGGTGATCAATGATCATAAAGATCAACCCCACAAAATTAGTAATAAATCTTTAGGAAATTATTTCACTTAAAACATTTTTATATGCTAATTAAAAACTATTCACTTAAAACTAATCTAATTTATAATATAAAGGATTTCTTTTATAGCTGAATTTTATAGACTACCACATCATATCGCATTATTGATCACCATGGAAGTGTATATGTGAAATATATATATATATATATATATATATATATATATATATATATATATATATAAAAAATAATGTTTTAATGAGAAGATTTTTAGGCTATATAGTGTGGTTCACATTGTCACAAATAAACAAAGGCACACAGTAAAAACATTTAAAAATATTTTAGAAAATACCTACTGCTTCAACATTTACTCGTACTTGAATGGAACATAATTTTAGATCAACCTCTAGAATTGCAATGTCTCTTGAAATTGAGAAAAAGTATATGGACCCAAAATCAAAACGTCTGACAATATTGAAAAACACTTAAAAGTATGTATGTATGTATATATATATATATATATATATATATATACTCTTATTTTGAATACGAATACACCTCCAACTACTAGAACAATAAAATATTGGACTCAGTGGTCTAAAAAAAGAATCATCCGCAGAACTTTCCCTCAGAAATTTAGATAAATGAATATTTCATTCTTCAAGTCTTAGAATCCTACTATTGCTACAATAATACTTCTTACAATTAGGTAAACCATTAACATTCTTCTCGACAGCAACATATTGTTTGAGAGAACATATTTCCCATTACGAAACAAAAGTTAGTAATGATGTGGAACAGACCGTGAGAGATGTGAAGACTAGCCAACACTCCTCACACGACTGTCACACTGACAGTGACAAGTCATCTATTACACCACACCTTTTAACATTTCAATGTTATTAATTATAGATTAATTGTATTGAAAGAATCTCGGAAATGATAAAACCGCTAATTTTACCACTACGAATGCTGATTTTGCCTGCAGACACACACTTAAATATTAGATCTACAGACTCTTAGACGAATGTTAGAGTCCCAGACTATGACTATATTGTAAGAGCTACAGAATATTATACTCTAATGTTAGAGTTACAGACTACCAGACTCTAATGTTAGAGCTACAGACTCCCAGACTGTTACAGCTGCAGACTCACAGGATGTAATAGTAGAGCTTCAGACTCACAGACTAATGTTAGAGCTGGCAACATCCAGACTATACTCGCACAACTGCAGATTCTTAAACTCTAATGTTAGACATGTGGACTTTCAGTCTCTGTTATACTGCAGTCTCATGCACTAATGTTAGAGCTGTAGACACTAATACTTTATTGTTAGATCTCAGAATTTAATTTGTAAGACGATTTTTACGAGGAAAATACAATAAAAGATAATATATAAAAAAGGAAATCAACTTGGATCGATTAAGCCTAATTTTAAAACCGAATCGTTAATGTGTTTCTTAATTATTTAATTTTAATAGCTTAAACGTATGTTCTTATAAAAGTTAGTCATTGAAACAAAATTATATCTCAATTATGACACAATACTTGTTTTCTCTCTTTAGAACACAATGCGGGAAGTACAATGTGCTATCAAAGACAAAGTAAACAGGAAGTTGAAGTCGGGCTGAATATGCGGGATGGTCTGATGTAGGTCGAGAAGAGAAGAGACTCAAGCCAAAGAGCTATAAATGTGTAAGCCAGAATTCGTGTTAACTATGTATTGTCCTCAGTATCTTGGGACTATTCTGATACACATATCACGAGCAGCAAAGAAGTTCGAATGTACAATTAGTATAGCTTAGAAACAAAGTAACCTTCTTACACTTTGTTCAGGTAAGAAATTTATTATTTTGGATGGTGGCCAATCCTAAATAACGCACATATGCCAAATTCCACTTTTACTTTCGGTGGTACACACAGTCTCTAGCGTTTCTTAAGTCCCTCCAAGTCATTAACACTATACGTGTATGGGTGGGTGGTGGTTGGGGAGGGGCTGTTCAGGTTAGAAACACTATAGATTTGAGTGTTAAGGAAACATTTTAACCGACTTTTGGCTCTGATTTGTATAAGTTGGCATCCCTGATGTTAGTTACAGCCAAATGTCAATCGTCTAAAGCCAGGCAAATAGAAAACAATACGACTGATTAAAACAACGTTTATAATGGTTATATTGGCATAGATCATTTGGTGACTGAACTGATTAGGTGTTTAATTGAGTTGAAACATTGGATAAAATGTATTAATCTTATGCAATACATTTAAAAATCAGACATTTACATAGTGAGAATATTCTTAATAATGTGGACCAGTCTGGATAATTATCTATATGAACTCTGAATCTAACTCAAAACTTATCTCAAATATTTAATTATATGGACTTACAAAACTATAACCTAATTTAAAACAACTTCTCTTCGGATCAATATATCTTAAAAAGCAATGTCATCTAAATAGATTTAATTAGATGATAAGCACTTGTCAGATACAGATACACCAATCTTCTAATCATCGTATTGATTTATGAAAAAAAAGATAAAGAAAGAAAAGACTTTATGCCGACCTAATAAAATCTATAGAGCGTAATTTCGTCAATTCCGAAGTGGCACCAGGTTTTGAGGCAATAAACATATAAAAGCAGGCTCCAATAGTAAATATAAAACACTCGTGTCTTTTGTGAGGCCAAAGTTGTTTCATGAGGATGTGGACTGTGGAGAGGCACTGCTGCCACCAACCTTCTCACAGGTAGATAAGGCATGCGGCGGACATGTTAAGTTCCCTGTCAAGGAGTTATCTGAAGGCCCGTTACACTCAAGTTGATAAGTGTATATCTTGAACACGCTGACAACCGACGATCCTCATCAATTGTTCTACAGACACGACTGTAATTATTAAAAAAGTTACTTAGAAAAACTTCACCCGCTAGCTCACATGGGCCTGACTTTAAAGAGTGAAGTACCACGCATTAGCGCAGTTGGAATTCGAACCTTGCACTCTGCAGCCGGAAGCCTTAGTCACCAAGCCGGTACTTTTAAACTTAATTTTGACTAATACAGTCAGTAAAATATATGTACCGCAATTTTTAAGGTGTAATATAGAATTGTTGGTACTCTGTTATGTCAAATTGTTCATGTAAACGATAAAATCTCTAATTTCTAAGAGGAATCATGTGTTCTAGCTTTCTCCTCCCCTCTACATGAGTTATTGTTCGACTACAAGTAGGTGCAACATCTCATTCCTGGTCATTCAATAGACTTTGAGACACTCTCGAATATTCTGGTCGTAGAAAGGACATCCCTGACGTATCCTTAGTGTATGGCCTTCTTTCGTTAATGTCATGAATGCACTTTCAATTTCATCTCTCATTTTATCAAGAATTTACTATAAAAATAATAATTTTATATCAAATTTTATTTCATTTCAGTATTGGTAGCGTGTTAAAAAATAATCTGGTGATACTATATCAGGAGAAAATGGGTTCATACAAAATTTTATTTTTAGAATTATTAAGTACGTTTTCTTTTGTATACCAATAGACTGAACTAACATCCTGATATAGCTTGTTATTACTAGCTGATATAGACACTGAAATTACTAGGATAACCCGTGGAGTAACTTATGTGCTTGATACAAAAACTGAACTAAGATCCTGATATAGCTTGTTATTACTAGCTGATATATACACTGAAATTACTAGGATAACCCGTGGAATAACTTATGTGCTTGATAAAAAAACTGAACTAACATCCTGATATAGCTTGTTATTACTAGCTGATATAGACACTGAAATTACTAGGATAACCCGTTGAGTATCTTATGTGCTTGATACAAAAACTGAACTAACGTCCTGATATAGCTTGTTGTGCCGTGTAAATAATGCTTGTTTATGTATGTTAAGTTTATAAGTATATAAGTTATACCTGCTTTGTTAAGAAAGTATATTAACCAAAAAATGCATATTATATTTTGGTTAATATATACCAGACCGGTTAATATATATAGACCGGAATTATTTTTTTCTGAATGAACGGAAAACTAAAATACAACGAATAATTCAAATTGAACTCAGTTTGTAAAAAAAGTCGTAGAAATTATTTAAAACATTCTTATAACGTCAAGATACACGGAGGTAACAGATGAGATACTAGTGAATACTCTTCTAACGTCAAGATACATGGAGGTAACAGATGGGATACTAGTGACTACTCTTCTAACGTCAAGATACATGGAGGTAACAGATGGGATACTAGTGACTACTCTTCTAACGTCAAGATACATGGAGGAAACAGATGGGATACTAGTGATTACTCTTCTAACGTCAAGATAAATGGAGGAAACAGATGGGATACTAGTGACTGCTCTTCTAACGTCAAGATACATGGAGGAAACAGATGGGATACTAGTGACTGCTCTTCTAACGTCAAGATAAATGGAGGAAACAGATGGGATACTAGTGACTGCTCTTCTAACGTCAACATACATGAAAGAAACAGATGGGATACTAGTGAATACTCTTCTAACGTCAAGATACATGGAGGAAACAGATGGGATACTAGTGACTGCTCTTCTAACGTCAACATACATGGAGGAAACAGATGGGATACTAGTGACTGCTCTTCTAACGTCAAGATACATGGAGGAAACAGATGGGATACTAGTGACTACTCTTCTAACGTCAAGATACATGGAGGAAACAGATGGGATACTAGTGACTGCTCTTCTAACGTCAAGATACATGGAGGAAACAGATGGGATACTAGTGACTACTCTTCTAACGTCAAGATACATGGAGGTAACAGATGGGATACTAGTGACTACTCTTCTAACGTCAAGATACATGGAGGAAACAGATGGGATACTAGTGACTGCTCTTCTAACGTCAAGATAAATGGAGGAAACAGATGGGATACTAGTGACTGCTCTTCTAACGTCAAGATACATGGAGGAAACAGATGGGATACTAGTGACTGCTCTTCTAACGTCAAGATAAATGGAGGAAACAGATGGGATACTAGTGACTGCTCTTCTAACGTCAACATACATGAAAGAAACAGATGGGATACTAGTGAATACTCTTCTAACGTCAAGATACATGGAAGAAACAGATGGGATACTAGTGACTGCTCTTCTAACGTCAACATACATGGAGGAAACAGATGGGATACTAGTGACTGCTCTTCTAACGTCAAGATACATGGAGGAAACAGATGGGATACTAGTGACTACTCTTCTAACGTCAAGATACATGGAGGAAACAGATGGGATACTAGTGACTGCTCTTCTAACGTCAAGATAAATGGAGGAAACAGATGGGATACTAGTGACTGCTCTTCTAACGTCAAGATAAATGGAGGAAACAGATGGGATACTAGTGACTGCTCTTCTAACGTCAACATACATTGAGGAAACAGATGGGATACTAGTGACTACTCTTCTAACGTCAAGATAAATGGAGGAAAAAGATGGGATACTAGTGACTGCTCTTCTAACGTCAACATACATGGAGGAAACAGATGGGATACTAGTGACTACTCTTCTAACGTCAAGATAAATGGAGGAAACAGATGGGATACTAGTGATTACTCTTCTAACGTCAAGATACATGGAGGAAACAGATGGGATACTAGTGACTGCTCTTCTAACGTCAAGATAAATGGAGGAAACAGATGGGATACTAGTGACTGCTCTTCTAACGTCAAGATAAAAGGAGGAAACAGATGGGATACTAGTGACTGCTCTTCTAACGTCAAGATAAATGGAGGAAACAGATGGGATACTAGTGACTGCTCTTCTAACGTCAACATACATGGAGGAAACAGATGGGATACTAGTGACTACTCTTCTAACGTCAAGATACATGGAGGAAACAGATGGGATACTAGTGACTACTCTTCTAACGTCAAGATACATGGAGAAACAGATGGGATACTAGTGACTGCTCTTCTAACGTCAAGATAAATGGAGGAAACAGATGGGATACTAGTGACTACTCTTCTAACGTCAAGATACATGGAGGAAACAGATGGGATACTAGTGACTACTCTTCTAACGTCAAGATACATGGAGAAACAGATGGGATACTAGTGACTGCTCTTCTAACGTCAAGATAAATGGAGGAAACAGATAGGATACTAGTGACTGCTCTTCTAACGTCAAGATAAATGGAGGAAACAGATGGGATACTAGTGACTGCTCTTCTAACGTCAAGATAAATGGAGGAAACAGATGGGATACTAGTGACTGCTCTTCTAACGTCAAGATAAATGGAGGAAACAGATGGGATACTAGTGACTGCTCTTCTAACGTCAAGATAAATGGAGGAAACAGATGGGATACTAGTGACTGCTCTTCTAACGTCAACATACATGGAGGAAACAGATGGGATACTAGTGACTACTCTTCTAACGTCAAGATAAATGGAGGAAACAGATGGGATACTAGTGACTGCTCTTCTAACGTCAACATACATGGAGGAAACAGATGGGATACTAGTGACTACTCTTCTAACGTCAAGATAAATGGAGGAAACAGATGGGATACTAGTGATTACTCTTCTAACGTCAAGATACATGGAGGAAACAGATGGGATACTAGTGACTGCTCTTCTAACGTCAAAATAAATGGAGGAAACAGATGGGATACTAGTGACTACTCTTCTAACGTCAAGATACATGGAGGAAACAGATGGGATACTAGTGACTGCTCTTCTAACGTCAAGATACATGGAGGAAACAGATGGGATACTAGTGACTGCTCTTCTAACGTCAAGATAAATGGAGGAAACAGATGGGATACTAGTGACTGCTCTTCTAACGTCAAGATACATGGAGGAAACATATGGGATACTAGTGACTGCTCTTCTAACGTCAACATACATGGAGGAAACAGATGGGATACTAGTGACTACTCTTCTAACGTCAAGATAAATGGAGGAAACAGATGGGATACTAGTGACTGCTCTTCTAACGTCAACATACATGGAGGAAACAGATGGGATACTAGTGACTGCTCTTCTAACGTCAACATACATGGAGGAAACAGATGGGATACTAGTGACTACTCTTCTAACGTCAAGATAAATGGAGGAAACAGATGAGATACTAGTGATTACTCTTCTAACGTCAAGATACATGGAGGAAACAGATGGGATACTAGTGACTGCTCTTCTAACGTCAAGATAAATGGAGGAAACAGATGGGATACTAGTGACTGCTCTTCTAACGTCAAGATAAAAGGAGGAAACAGATGGGATACTAGTGACTGCTCTTCTAACGTCAAGATAAATGGAGGAAACAGATGGGATACTAGTAAATGCTCTTCTAATGTCAAGATAATTGGAGGAAACAGATGGGATACTAGTGACTGCTCTTCTAACGTCAAGATACATAGAGGAAACAGATGGGATACTAGTGACTACTCTTCTAACGTCAAGATACATGGAGAAACAGATGGGATACTAGTGACTGCTCTTCTAACGTCAAGATAAATGGAGGAAACAGATGGGATACTAGTGACTACTCTTCTAACGTCAAGATACATGGAGGAAACAGATGGGATACTAGTGACTACTCTTCTAACGTCAAGATACATGGAGAAACAGATGGGATACTAGTGACTGCTCTTCTAACGTCAAGATAAATGGAGGAAACAGATGGGATACTAGTGACTGCTCTTCTAACGTCAAGATAAATGGAGGAAACAGATGGGATACTAGTGACTGCTCTTCTAACGTCAAGATAAATGGAGGAAACAGATGGGATACTAGTGACTGCTCTTCTAACGTCAACATACATGGAGGAAACAGATGGGATACTAGTGACTACTCTTCTAACGTCAAGATAAATGGAGGAAACAGATGGGATACTAGTGACTGCTCTTCTAACGTCAACATACATGGAGGAAACAGATGGGATACTAGTGACTACTCTTCTAACGTCAAGATAAATGGAGGAAACAGATGGGATACTAGTGATTACTCTTCTAACGTCAAGATACATGGAGGAAACAGATGGGATACTAGTGACTGCTCTTCTAACGTCAAGATAAATGGAGGAAACAGATGGGATACTAGTGACTACTCTTCTAACGTCAAGATACATGGAGGAAACAGATGGGATACTAGTGACTGCTCTTCTAACGTCAAGATAAATGGAGGAAACAGATGGGATACTAGTGACTGCTCTTCTAACGTCAAGATAAATGGAGGAAACAGATGGGATACTAGTGACTGCTCTTCTAACGTCAACATACATTGAGGAAACAGATGGGATACTAGTGACTACTCTTCTAACGTCAAGATAAATGGAGGAAAAAGATGGGATACTAGTGACTGCTCTTCTAACGTCAACATACATGGAGGAAACAGATGGGATACTAGTGACTACTCTTCTAACGTCAAGATAAATGGAGGAAACAGATGGGATACTAGTGATTACTCTTCTAACGTCAAGATACATGGAGGAAACAGATGGGATACTAGTGACTGCTCTTCTAACGTCAAGATAAATGGAGGAAACAGATGGGATACTAGTGACTGCTCTTCTAACGTCAAGATAAAAGGAGGAAACAGATGGGATACTAGTGACTGCTCTTCTAACGTCAAGATAAATGGAGGAAACAGATGGGATACTAGTGACTGCTCTTCTAACGTCAACATACATGGAGGAAACAGATGGGATACTAGTGACTACTCTTCTAACGTCAAGATACATGGAGGAAACAGATGGGATACTAGTGACTACTCTTCTAACGTCAAGATACATGGAGAAACAGATGGGATACTAGTGACTGCTCTTCTAACGTCAAGATAAATGGAGGAAACAGATGGGATACTAGTGACTACTCTTCTAACGTCAAGATACATGGAGGAAACAGATGGGATACTAGTGACTACTCTTCTAACGTCAAGATACATGGAGAAACAGATGGGATACTAGTGACTGCTCTTCTAACGTCAAGATAAATGGAGGAAACAGATAGGATACTAGTGACTGCTCTTCTAACGTCAAGATAAATGGAGGAAACAGATGGGATACTAGTGACTGCTCTTCTAACGTCAAGATAAATGGAGGAAACAGATGGGATACTAGTGACTGCTCTTCTAACGTCAAGATAAATGGAGGAAACAGATGGGATACTAGTGACTGCTCTTCTAACGTCAAGATAAATGGAGGAAACAGATGGGATACTAGTGACTGCTCTTCTAACGTCAACATACATGGAGGAAACAGATGGGATACTAGTGACTACTCTTCTAACGTCAAGATAAATGGAGGAAACAGATGGGATACTAGTGACTGCTCTTCTAACGTCAACATACATGGAGGAAACAGATGGGATACTAGTGACTACTCTTCTAACGTCAAGATAAATGGAGGAAACAGATGGGATACTAGTGATTACTCTTCTAACGTCAAGATACATGGAGGAAACAGATGGGATACTAGTGACTGCTCTTCTAACGTCAAAATAAATGGAGGAAACAGATGGGATACTAGTGACTACTCTTCTAACGTCAAGATACATGGAGGAAACAGATGGGATACTAGTGACTGCTCTTCTAACGTCAAGATACATGGAGGAAACAGATGGGATACTAGTGACTGCTCTTCTAACGTCAAGATAAATGGAGGAAACAGATGGGATACTAGTGACTGCTCTTCTAACGTCAAGATACATGGAGGAAACATATGGGATACTAGTGACTGCTCTTCTAACGTCAACATACATGGAGGAAACAGATGGGATACTAGTGACTACTCTTCTAACGTCAAGATAAATGGAGGAAACAGATGGGATACTAGTGACTGCTCTTCTAACGTCAACATACATGGAGGAAACAGATGGGATACTAGTGACTGCTCTTCTAACGTCAACATACATGGAGGAAACAGATGGGATACTAGTGACTACTCTTCTAACGTCAAGATAAATGGAGGAAACAGATGAGATACTAGTGATTACTCTTCTAACGTCAAGATACATGGAGGAAACAGATGGGATACTAGTGACTGCTCTTCTAACGTCAAGATAAATGGAGGAAACAGATGGGATACTAGTGACTGCTCTTCTAACGTCAAGATAAAAGGAGGAAACAGATGGGATACTAGTGACTGCTCTTCTAACGTCAAGATAAATGGAGGAAACAGATGGGATACTAGTAAATGCTCTTCTAATGTCAAGATAATTGGAGGAAACAGATGGGATACTAGTGACTGCTCTTCTAACGTCAAGATACATAGAGGAAACAGATGGGATACTAGTGACTACTCTTCTAACGTCAAGATACATGGAGAAACAGATGGGATACTAGTGACTGCTCTTCTAACGTCAAGATAAATGGAGGAAACAGATGGGATACTAGTGACTACTCTTCTAACGTCAAGATACATGGAGGAAACAGATGGGATACTAGTGACTACTCTTCTAACGTCAAGATACATGGAGAAACAGATGGGATACTAGTGACTGCTCTTCTAACGTCAAGATAAATGGAGGAAACAGATGGGATACTAGTGACTGCTCTTCTAACGTCAAGATAAATGGAGGAAACAGATGGGATACTAGTGACTGCTCTTCTAACGTCAAGATAAATGGAGGAAACAGATGGGATACTAGTGACTGCTCTTCTAACGTCAACATACATGGAGGAAACAGATGGGATACTAGTGACTACTCTTCTAACGTCAAGATAAATGGAGGAAACAGATGGGATACTAGTGACTGCTCTTCTAACGTCAACATACATGGAGGAAACAGATGGGATACTAGTGACTACTCTTCTAACGTCAAGATAAATGGAGGAAACAGATGGGATACTAGTGATTACTCTTCTAACGTCAAGATACATGGAGGAAACAGATGGGATACTAGTGACTGCTCTTCTAACGTCAAGATAAATGGAGGAAACAGATGGGATACTAGTGACTACTCTTCTAACGTCAAGATACATGGAGGAAACAGATGGGATACTAGTGACTGCTCTTCTAACGTCAACATACATGGAGGAAACAGATGGGATACTAGTGACTTCTCTTCTAACGTCAACATACATGGAGGAAACAGATGGGATACTAGTGACTGCTCTTCTAACGTCAACATACATGGAGGAAACAGATGGGATACTAGTGACTACTCTTCTAACGTCAAGATAAATGGAGGAAACAGATGGGATACTAGTGACTGCTCTTCTAACGTCAACATACATGGAGGAAACAGATGGGATACTAGTGACTACTCTTCTAACGTCAAGATAAATGGAGGAAACAGATGGGATACTAGTGATTACTCTTCTAACGTCAAGATACATGGAGGAAACAGATGGGATACTAGTGACTGCTCTTCTAACGTCAAGATACATGGAGGAAACAGATGGGATACTAGTGACTGCTCTTCTAACGTCAAGATAAATGGAGGAAACAGATGGGATACTAGTGACTGCTCTTCTAACGTCAAGATACATGGAGGAAACATATGGGATACTAGTGACTGCTCTTCTAACGTCAACATACATGGAGGAAACAGATGGGATACTAGTGACTACTCTTTTAACGTCAAGATAAATGGAGGAAACAGATGGGATACTAGTGACTGCTCTTCTAACGTCAACATACATGGAGGAAACAGATGGGATACTAGTGACTGCTCTTCTAACGTCAACATACATGGAGGAAACAGATGGGATACTAGTGACTACTCTTCTAACGTCAAGATAAATGGAGGAAACAGATGAGATACTAGTGATTACTCTTCTTACGTCAAGATACATGGAGGAAACAGATGGGATACTAGTGACTGCTCTTCTAACGTCAAGATAAATGGAGGAAACAGATGGGATACTAGTGACTGCTCTTCTAACGTCAAGATAAAAGGAGGAAACAGATGGGATACTAGTGACTGCTCTTCTAACGTCAAGATAAATGGAGGAAACAGATGGGATACTAGTGACTGCTCTTCTAACGTCAAGATAAATGGAGTCAACAGATGGGATACTAGTGACTGCTCTTCTAACGTCAAGATAAATAGAGGAAACAGATGGGATACTAGTGACTGCTCTTCTAACGTCAAGATAAATGGAGGAAACAGATGGGATACTAGTGACTGCTCTTCTAACGTCAAGATAAATGGAGGAAACAGATGGGATACTAGTGACTGCTCTTCTAACGTCAACATACATGGAGGAAACAGATGGGATACTAGTGACAACTCTTCTAACGTCAATATAAATGGAGGAAACAGATGGGATACTAGTGACTGCTCTTCTAACGTCAACATACATGGAGGAAACAGATGGGATACTAGTGACTACTCTTCTAACGTCAAGATAAATGGAGGAAACAGATGGGATACTAGTGATTACTCTTCTAACGTCAAGATACATGGAGGAAACAGATGGGATACTAGTGACTGCTCTTCTAACGTCAAGATACATGGAGGAAACAGATGGGATACTAGTGACTACTCTTCTAACGTCAAGATACATGGAGGAAACAGATGGGATACTAGTGACTGCTCTTCTAACGTCAACATACATGGAGGAAACAGATGGGATACTAGTGACTGCTTTTCTAACGTCAACATACATGGAGGAAACAGATGGGATACTAGTGAATACTCTTCTAACGTCAAGATACATGGAGGAAACAGATGGGATACTAGTGACTGCTCTTCTAACGTCAAGATAAATGGAGGAAACAGATGGGATACTAGTGACTGCTCTTCTAACGTTAAGATAAATGGAGGAAACAGATGGGATACTAGTGACTGCTCTTCTAACGTCAACATACATGGAGGAAACAGATGGGATACTAGTGACTGCTCTTCTAACGTCAAGATACATGGAGGAAACAGATGGGATACTAGTGACTACTCTTCTAACGTCAAGATACATGGAGGAAACAGATGGGATACTAGTGACTGCTCTTCTAACGTCAACATACATGGAGGAAACAGATGGGATACTAGTGACTGCTCTTCTAACGTCAACATACATGGAGGAAACAGATGGGATACTAGTGACTACTCTTCTAACGTCAAGATACATGGAGGAAACAGATGGGATACTAGTGACTGCTCTTCTAACGTCAACATACATGGAGGAAACAGATGGGATACTAGTGACTGCTCTTCTAACGTCAAGATAAATGGAGGAAACAGATGGGATACTAGTAATTACTCTTCTAACGTCAAAAAACATGGAGGAAACAGATGGGATACTAGTGACTGCTCTTCTAACGTCAAGATAAATGGAGGAAACAAATGGGATACTAGTGACTACTCTTCTAACGTCAAGATACATGGAGGAAACAGATGGGATACTAGTGACTACTCTTCTAACGTCAAGATACATGGAGAAACAGATGGGATACTAGTGACTGCTCTTCTAACGTCAAGATAAATGGAGGAAACAGATAGGATACTAGTGACTGCTCTTCTAACGTCAAGATAAATGGAGGAAACAGATGGGATACTAGTGACTGCTCTTCTAACGTCAAGATAAATGGAGGAAACAGATGGGATACTAGTGACTGCTCTTCTAACGTCAAGATAAATGGAGGAAACAGATGGGATACTAGTGACTGCTCTTCTAACGTCAAGATACATGGAAGAAACAGATGGGATACTAGTGACTACTCTTCCAACGTCAAGATACATGGAGAAACAGATGGGATACTAGTGACTGCTCTTCTAACGTCAAGATAAATGGAGGAAACAGATGGGATACTAGTGACTACTCTTCTAACGTCAAGATACATGGAGGAAACAGATGGGATACTAGTGACTGCTCTTCTAACGTCAAGATACATGGAGAAACAGATGGGATACTAGTGACTGCTCTTCTAACGTCAAGATAAATGGAGGAAACAGATGGGATACTAGTGACTGCTCTTCTAACGTCAAGATAAATGGAGGAAACAGATGGGATACTAGTGACTGCTCTTCTAAAGTCAAGATAAAAGGAGGAAACAGATGGGATACTAGTGACTGCTCTTCTAACGTCAAGATAAATGGAGGAAACAGATGGGATACTAGTGACTGCTCTTCTAACGTCAAGATAAATGGAGGAAACAGATGGGATACTAGTGACTGCTCTACTAACGTCAAGATACATGGAGGAAACAGATGGGATACTAGTGACTACTCTTCTAACGTCAAGATACATGGAGAAACAGATGGGATACTAGTGACTGCTCTTCTAACGTCAAGATAAATGGAGGAAACAGATGGGATACTAGTGACTACTCTTCTAACGTCAAGATACATGGAGGAAACATATGGGATACTAGTGACTACTCTTCTAACGTCAAGATACATGGAGAAACAGATGGGATACTAGTGACTGCTCTTCTAACGTCAAGATAAATGGAGGAAACTGATGGGATACTAGTGACTGCTCTTCTAACGTCAAGATAAATGGAGGAAACAGATGGGATACTAGTGACTGCTCTTCTAACGTCAAGATAAATGGAGGAAACAGATGGGATACTAGTGACTGCTCTTCTAACGTCAACATACATGGAGGAAACAGATGGGATACTAGTGACTACTCTGCTAACGTCAAGATAAATGGAGGAAACAGATGGGATACTAGTGACTGCTCTTCTAACGTCAACATACATGGAGGAAAGAGATGGGATACTAGTGACTACTCTTCTAACGTCAAGATAAATGGAGGAAACAGATGGGATACTAGTGATTACTCTTCTAACGTCAAGATACATGGAGGAAACAGATGGGATACTAGTGACTGCTCTTCTAACGTCAAGATAAATGGAGGAAACAGATGGGATACTAGTGACTACTCTTCTAACGTCAAGATACATGGAGGAAACAGATGGGATACTAGTGACTGCTCTTCTAACGTCAACATACATGGAGGAAACAGATGGGATACTAGTGACTGCTCTTGTAACGTCAACATACATGGAGGAAACAGATGGGATACTAGTGACTGCTCTTCTAACGTCAACATACATGGAGGAAACAGATGGGATACTAGTGACTACTCTTCTAACGTCAAGATAAATGGAGGAAACAGATGGGATACTAGTGACTGCTCTTCTAACGTCAACATACATGGAGGAAACAGATGGGATACTAGTGACTACTCTTCTAACGTCAAGATAAATGGAGGAAACAGATGGGATACTAGTGATTACTCTTCTAACGTCAAGATACATGGAGGAAACAGATGGGTTACTAGTGACTGCTCTTCTAACGTCAAGATACATGGAGGAAACAGATGGGATACTAGTGACTACTCTTCTAACGTCAAGATACATAGAGGAAACAGATGGGATACTAGTGACTGCTCTTTTAACGTCAACATACATGGAGGAAACAGATGGGATACTAGTGACTGCTCTTCTAACGTCAACATACATGGAGGAAACAGATGGGATACTAGTGACTACACTTCTAACGTCAAGATACATGGAGGAAACAGATGGGATACTAGTGACTTCTCTTTTAACGTCAAGATAAATGGAGGAAACAGATGGGATACTAGTGACTGCTCTTCTAACGTCAAGATAAATGGAGGAAACAGATGGGATACTAGTGACTGCTCTTCTAACGTCAACATACATGGAGGAAACAGATGGGATACTAGTGACTACTCTTCTAACGTCAAGATAAATGGAGGAAACAGATGGGATACTAGTGACTACTCTTCTAACGTCAACATACATGGAGGAAACAGATGGGATACTAGTGAATACTCTTCTAACGTCAAGATACATGGAGGACACAGATGGGATACTAGTGACTACTCTTCTAACGTCAAGATACATGGAGGAAACAGATGGGATACTAGTGACTGCTCTTCTAACGTCAAGATACATGGAGGAAACATATGGGATACTAGTGACTACTCTTCTAACGTCAAGATAAATGGAGGAAACAGATGTGATACTAGTGACTGCTCTTCTAACGTCAACATACATGGAGGAAACAGATAGGATACTAGTGACTACTCTTCTAACGTCAAGATAAATGGAGGAAATAGATGGGATACTAGTGATTACTCTTCTAACGTCAAGATACATGGAGGAAACAGATGGGATACTAGTGACTGCTCTTCTAACGTCATGATAAATGGAGGAAACCGATGGGATACTAGTGACTGCTCTTCTAACGTCAAGATAAATGGAGGAAACAGATGGGATACTAGTGACTGCTCTTCTAACGTCAAGATAAATGGAGGAAACAGATAGGATACTAGTGACTGCTCTTCTAACGTCAACATACATGGAGGAAACAGATTGGATACTAGTGACTACTCTTCTAACGTCAAGATAAATGGAGGAAACAGATGGGATACTAGTGACTGCTCTTCTAACGTCAAGATAAATGGAGGAAACAGATGGGATACTAGTGACTGCTCTTCTAACGTCAAGATAAATGGAGGAAACAGATGGGATACTAGTGACTGCTCTTCTAACGTCAAGATAAATGGAGGAAACAGATGGGATACTAGTGACTGCTCTTCTAACGTCAAGATAAATGGAGGAAACAGATGGGATACTAGTGACTGCTCTTCTAACGTCAACATACATGGAGGAAACAGATGGGATACTAGTGACTACTCTTCTAACGTCAATATAAATGGAGGAAACAGATAGGATACTAGTGACTGCTCTTCTAACGTCAACATACATGGAGGAAACAGATGGGATACTAGTGACTACTCTTCTAACGTCAAGATAAATGGAGGAAACAGATGGGATACTAGTGATTACTCTTCTAACGTCAAGATACATGGAGGAAACAGATGGGATACTAGTGATTACTCTTCTAACGTCAAGATACATGGAGGAAACAGATGGGATACTAGTGACTACTCTTCTAACGTCAAGATACATGGAGGAAACAGATGGGATACTAGTGACTGCTCTTCTAACGTCAACATACATTGAGGAAACAGATGGGATACTAGTGATTGCTCTTCTAACGTCAACATACATGGAGGAAACAGATGGGATACTAGTGACTACTCTTCTAACGTCAAGATACATGGAGGAAACAGATGGGATACTAGTGACTGCTCTTCTAACGTCAAGATAAATGGAGGAAACAGATGGGATACTAGTGACTGCTCTTCTAACGTCAAGATAAATGGAGGAAACAGATGGGATACTAGTGACTGCTCTTGTAACGTCAACATACATGGAGGAAACAGATGGGATACTAGAGACTACTCTTCTAACGTCAAGATAAATGGAGGAAACAGATGGGATACTAGTGATTACTCTTCTAACGTCAAGATACATGGAGGAACAGATGGGATACTAGTGACTGCTCTTCTAACGTCAAGATACATGGAGGAAACAGATGGGATACTAGTGACTACTCTTCTAACGTCAAGATACATTGAGGAAACAGATGGGATACTAGTGACTGCTCTTCTAACGTCAACATACATGGAGGAAACAGATGAGATACTAGTGACTGCTCTTCTAACGTCAACATACATGGAGGAAACAGATGGGATACAAGTGACTACTCTTCTAACGTCAAGATACATGGAGGAAACAGATGGGATACTAGTGACTGCTCTTCTAACGTCAACATACATGGAGGAAACAGATGGGATACTAGTGACTGCTCTTCTAACGTCAAGATAAATGGAGGAAACAGATGGGATACTAGTAATTACTCTTCTAACGTCAAGATACATGGAGGAAACAGATGAGATACTAGTGATTATTCTTCTAACGTCAAGATACATGAAGGAAACAGATGGGATACTAGTAATTACTCTTCTAACGTCAACATACATGGAGGAAACAGATGGGATACTAGTGATTACTCTTCTAACGTCAACATACATGGAGGAAACAGATGGGATACTAGTGACTGCTCTTCTAACGTCAAGATAAATGGAGGAAACAGATGGTATACTAGTGACTGCTCTTCTAACGTCAAGATAAATGGAGGAAACAGATGGGATACTAGTGACTGCTCTTCTAACGTCAAGTAAAATGGAGGAAACAGATGGGATACTAGTGACTGCTCTTCTAACGTCAACATACATGGAGGAAACAGATGGGATACTAGTGACTACTCTTCTAACGTCAAGATAAATGGAGGAAACAGATGGGATACTAGTGACTGCTCTTCTAACGTCAACATACATGGAGGAAACAGATGGGATACTAGTGACTACTCTTCTAACGTCAAGATAAATGGAGGAAACAGATGGGATACTAGTGATTACTCTTCTAACGTCAAGATACATGGAGGAAACAGATGGGATACTAGTGACTGCTCTTCTAACGTCAAGATACATGGAGGAAACAGATGGGATACTAGTGACTACTCTTCTAACGTCAAGATACATGGAGGAAACAGATGGGATACTAGTGACTGCTCTTCTAACGTCAACATACATGGAGGAAACAGATGGGATACTAGTGACTGCGCTTCTAACGTCAACATACATGGAGGAAACAGATGGGATACTAGTGATTACTCTTCTAACGTCAAGATACATGGAGGAAACAGATGGGATACTAGTGACTGCTCTTCTAACGTCAAGATACATGGAGGAAACAGATGGGATACTAGTGACTACTCTTCTAACGTCAATATACATGGAGGAAACAGATGGGATACTAGTGACTACTCTTCTAACGTCAAGATACATGGAGGAAACAGATGGGATACTAGTGACTACTCTTCTAACGTCAAGATACATGGAGGAAACAGATGGGATACTAGTGACTACTCTTCTAACGTCAAGATAATTGGAGGAAACAGATGGGATACTAGTAATTACTCTTCTAACGTCAAGATAAATGGAGGAAACAGATGGGATACTAGTGACTACTCTTCTAACGTCAAGATAAATGGAGGAAACAGATGGGATACTAGTGACTACTCTTCTAACGTCAAGATACATGGAGGAAACAGATGGGATACTAGTGACTACTCTTCTAACGTCAAGATACATGGAGGAAACAGATGGGATACTAGTGACTACTCTTCTAACGTCAAGATACATGGAGGAAACATATGGGATACTAGTGACTACTCTTCTAACGTCAAGATACATGGAGGAAACAGATGGGATACTAGTGACTACTCTTCTAACGTCAAGATACATGGAGGAAACAGATGGGATACTAGTAATTACTCTTCTAACGTCAAGATAAATGGAGGAAACAGATGGGATACTAGTGACTACTCTTCTAACGTCAACATACATGGAGGAAACAGATGGGATACTAGTGATTACTCTTCTAACGTCAACATACATGGAGGAAACAGATGGGATACTAGTGACTACTCTTCTAACGTCAAGATACATGGAGGAAACAGATGGGATACGCTTCTAACGTCAAGATACACGGAGGAAACAGATGGGATACTTGTGACTACTCTTCTAACGTCAAGATACATGGAGGACACAGATGGGATACTAGTGACTGCTCTTCTAACGTCAAGATACACGGAGGAAACAGATGGGATACTAGTGATTACTCTTCTAACGTCAAGATACATGAAGGAAACAGATGGGATACTAGTGACTACTCTTCTAACGTCAAGATACATGGAGGAAACAGATGGGATACTAGTGACTGCTCTTCTAACGTCAAGATACATGGAGGAAACAGATGGGATACTAGTGACTACTCTTCTAACGTCAAGATACATGGAGGAAACAGATGGGATACTAGTGACTGCTCTTCTAACGTCAAGATACACGGAGGAAACAGATGGGATACTAGTGATTACTCTTCTAACGTCAAGATACATGGAGGAAACAGATGGGATACTTAGAAGTGGAAATGGGATACTTCCCTAAATTCCAAACGAGTTAATTCCGAAATTCCCTCGCCATTGCCACAACGTACATGCTAAAATCAACAGTGGTCGTCGGGTTGAATGATTGACCTCCTCTGATATTAGCATCCAAGTTAAACTAGTTTACATATTTTTAACAATGAAATCAGACACGGATCCACGTGCAATGTGTCTTATCTGTTGACTATTATCGCCCTTGGCACCTAGGTATTAGTAACGGTTTTTTTGTAGTCAATATTCTTTATTCAATTCACTGTCTAGAAAATCTGTCTCATTCAGTGTTTCTTGATTGCCAGTGTCTGCTAAGTTAGAGATTGTCCACTCAACAATTTTTCCTACTATATATTATGCTCTTCCATCTTTTACTCGTTGTCTGTCCCAGGGAAAATTTAATGGTTCTCACTAGATTGCAGAATAGAGCTCTGAGATTTGTTTACAATCTAAAAAAATTTGATCACATTAGTGAATTTAGGTTAAGCTCTAAGGTCCTATCAATTAAAGGTTGCTGTGACTTGCAGACTGTTCAACTTATCTACAAAGTTCTTCAGACTGGCAAGCCTAAATATCTCAGGCAAAAGCTTATTTTCAGGGATGAAATAAACACCCGAAGCACTCGACAGGACAGCCTACTTCATTTGCCAAAGGTCCGTCTAGAAATTGGCAAAAATGCTTTTAGGTACTTTGGACCGGAAATATATAATGCTTTGCCCCCTGCTTTGAAAAGTCTTAGTTACCGCTTATTTAAAAGTCATATCAAAGAGATTGTCATATAATTTATTTATTTTTAGTTTAGAATAATGTTTATTTACCTGTATGCTATGACAAGAGTTGCCTTGTAAATCAGAGTATTGTATCTTTGAAAAACGCTTGCAAAATAAAGACATTTATTGTAACCAGACTACATTTATTTTCTTTATTATATTCATCTTAACATACACTCAACAATGACGGCCAGAGGTACATATACTATGACAACCCAGTCAATAATAACGGGTTTTCGTTCTCTTTCGGTAAATATGACTGACCAATCTATAATCAACCCTTCTTCTTATCAAGAATCACTATTTTCCAGTTATAACTATAATTTGACCGCCACCGGCAGACCTACCGCATCCTCTCGGAAATGTCCCTGGATTAGTCTGACGACCCGTGACACTCGTCTCTCAATTACTCGACAATTACCATAGCGACGCATTTCAATTGAACTACTTCCACCATGCCTTCAGGCGCCGCTCATCTGCATTTGGCACGTTCACACAACACAGACTACGTCACCAGCACTAATACGGTTGATGAGTTTTTCGGGGCATACAAAGTTAGCAATTATTGTGTCCTTAAACTCAAACAGACATCATGTCTTGACTTCTCCTAATTTGACATGGTACTGATTTGTAAAAATGACCTACCAAATTCAGTATTGCTCATTCAATAAAATTTCACGAGGAATAAAATGGACGTGAGGCAACTAGAAGTTTGCCAAAAGACGAGTCCTGTATTGTATAGCGTAGATAGTTGTCAGAAATCATATCGTATAATGATAGTAGGACGGTTGTTAGTAGTCTTAATCCGTGAAAACACTCTTGTGGTTTCTAGGAGTCACACGTATTTAGATGGCTATCACGGCTGTTAATAGTCATATTCGAGCAAATATGGGTTCTTATGGCTTTCAGGAGTCATATCGTGTATATATGGGTAGGACGGCTGTTAGCAGTCGTATCCGTACATAGAGGGGCTCGTATGGTGCCAGAAGTCGTATCGTGTATATATGTCTAAGGACGGCTGTTAGTAGTCGTATCTGGAATAGTATTCGTATGGTTTCTAGGGGTCATAACGTGTATATAGAGGATAGGACGGCTGTTAGCAGTCGCGTCTGAGAAAAGAGGGGCAAGTATGATTTTCAGGAGTCATCTTGTGTATATATGGCTAGGATGGCCGTTAGCAGTTGTATCCGTGAATAGAGGGGCTCGTATGATGGCCAACAGTCATACTGCCAACATCTGAGAAGCCTCTTTTGTAGAACGACCCTCCTCGTCGTTGTATTGGCGCTGAATACCTTCTGATATAATGTGTCTGTATATGATTTGGCACAAATGGAATGAACAGCCACGAACAATTGGTCCAAATCGATCTGTTACATAATTAACAATAGCGAGCTCAAAATCTGAAATTATTGTTTGAGGTTGGGTAATGTGGATTTTGAGCAGTAATATGGTAATGGGGAGTAACATTTTGAGCAGTTGATGTAGTTACTTGGAGAACCTTATCGTATGACTCGCGAGTTTTGTTTTTCAGGAGTGCATACACAAATGGAAAGGCTACGTTTCGTATTTCACCATTGATGACTTGTTGTACTGATCCCATAATGATGAATAGTTGATAAAAAACAGTCGATACTACTTTAAAGGTTCCGTCTACGAATCTGTTCGACTTTATGCCTAGATGCGTATGTTTTCTCTGGTAGAGAACACATCCTTTCGTTATTTTCGTAATTTTCTACTTCAAACGAAACATAAATAATAAAACTTTGTTCTACGAAAATGATCAGGAATGTCTTGCTATACTCGTGAATTACGAGGCATTCTTCAAGAAGGTTCACGCTGGATGATTTGATTGATATTTGCGATCAGGTAGTTCTGCCAACACAGCTAAAGGTACTTCTTGCAAGCATCGCATGATTCTTGATGGAGGTGAATCAGGATGTTCAGCAGCATATCCTTTATTCTGGAGATTACTTATATGGATTCAACTTCTTCTCTGTTTAGTGGATGCGTATGATCATCAGGATTGGCACCTGTTTTAATAATAATCGTATCGCCATCATTTGACATCGTTGCACATGCATGTGTCCTCTTACATCGCCAGTATCTCATTGTATTTTTTCCATACGAGTGTTTATAATATAGAAATCAATTATGATGTAAGTAAATGGTTTTTCCGAACTGAATAATTTCGGGTTGTTCGCCCATGATATTGAATTTTGATTTACAAAAATACAAAAGTTTAGTTATGTTTTGTTATGATTCACGTTGCTATGAATACTATATCAGGTTTTATATATACATTTGAATTGAATTGGAAATCGTAAAAGATTGGAAAGGTTGATTTGATGTGGAAAATATCTATGGGCATATTGATATTGGAGAAAACAATGTTTTGGGAAATAATTTATTGACATTTTTTTTTTGTTTTTTTTTTTTAGAAATTTTGATACCTGCCCCAAGAGTCATATCAAAGTCCCCCATCATAGTATAGATGGCTAGGACGGCTGTCAGTAGTTGAATCCGTGAATGGACTCGTATGGCTTCCAACAGTCCTATCGTGTATATATGGCCAGGACGGCTGTCAGTAGTTGAATCTGTGAACAGAGGGGATGGCTTCCAACAGTCATATCGTGTATATATAGCTAGGACGGCTGTCAGTAGTTGAATCCGTGAATGGACTCGTATGGCTTCCAACAGTCCTATCGTGTATATATAGCCAGGACGGCTGTCAGTAGTTGAATCCGTGAATGGACTCGTATGGCTTCCAACAGTCCTATCGTGTATATATAGCCAGGACGGCTGTCAGTAGTTGAATCCGTGAATGGACTCGTATGGCTTCCAACAGTCCTATCGTGTATATATAGCTAGGACGGCTGTCAGTAGTTGAATCCGTGAATAGAGGGGCTCGTATGGCTTCCAACAATCCTATCGTGTGTATCCTATCGTGGCTTTTGTGGTTTCCAGGAGGCATATCGTGTGTAACGGCCCTCTAGACCCATTCACTCGCTATAAGGCTTCTGTTACTATGGTGAGCATAACTGTTTACATTTCAAAGACTCATTTGAATACCGGATTAAAAATCTGTTTACACTACGTTCCATTCTAAATTAGTACAACGAGAGGGAAAAGAGCTTCTAAGCTTAATTTATGAATATTTGCAGATTATTTATCTGACCCTTAATGTATGTTGGGTGCTCAAGGGAGAGCCTTTACCATCAGGGTCAAGATGCTTGGCGTGACCTGTCAACAATCAGATGTGCTTCCATTGCTGTAACGAGGTAAGTTCTTCTTTAACGACAGTTTATAAAACTGAACAAATTAAACACAAATTAATCAAGACTGCTTACGTTATAAAGCTTTTTTTTCTGTTGCAACTCCAAAAATGCCTCATTTTCCTAATTCCATTATTACGGGAAATGGTGAACAATTAAAATTTAACTTTTTTTTAAAACATTAAGATATAAGTTGAAATATGTCTAAACAGCTTCCATCGAACTCTCTACCACATTACAAGGAATAAAAACATTTTTTATTGGTAATAGTTTCAAATTTGTGAAACTCGGAATAGGTGGTGAGTGAATTACAATGATAATTATTAAAGTACATACATTTTCATATGTTTTCATAATGTCTTTTAATTCATAAAAACAAAATTGTTATATCTTTTTAAATGTCTTAAAACTGATTAACACTATGACAAAAACACTAACATAACAAAAAATTAATACTATATTTCAAAAGACGATAAAATCAAATCTAAAATAAACTTAAACGTACAGTGTTTGACAACAATATTAATATTGCTTAAACACAAGAATAAGATTATTCTTATAAGTTATTATTTATTGCCACGTACAGCTGTACTGTTAATAGATTGACTTTGTTCTTTTGTTAACAATAGTAACGCAAGACTTTCGTTACGATTGTTAACAATCAACAACAGGGACCTCAAACAAGGATAAATAAATATCCTTATAACTAAGAAGAATTAGTTATATAGCATTAAATTCTTTGAGTGGTTGTACTTTCTGACTGGATCATCCTTTTGACCTCAGGTTTGCACTTTTGTATTGTACAAACAAAGACATTTAAATTTAGGTATAACTCAAGGTAGGCTTACATTGCCAGTGGCCTTGACCGACATTTACGCAAGATAACAGGGTCAAGCAGCATCAAGCGTGGCTGTCCCTTGGATGGGTGATCGTTTGAGTGATCCCGTCCTTACATGCAACCCGCCTGCCCGTTCACTGGTGGTGGTTCGGAAGTCACCCTTAAGCCGTTGGTTCTAGGTTAAGTGTCAAGGAGGGCTTCTTAGTCCTAACTTCACCTAGTAAAATAAGACGACTTTTAACTTTTACATTTCTAAGTTTTCCTTCGTAGGCTATACGAAAAATGAGAAAAATATGTCTAAATGTTTGCTATAGGGACATAAGTACGTATTTTCGTTAGATTTCTTTCCATAGTTTTTAAATTAATATATTCCAGACTGTTGCCCAATCCTATTTATATGAAATAACTACAATTCTTTAGTTAATGAAACAGGGGAAGGCGATATTGAATATAGACTAGAGCATCGATCTATTCATGGGCAGGGCAAGACACTCCCAGACGTATTGTCAAAGTCACGCTAATTCATTAGGGTTGGGTTGGAAAACAACTTCCATTTTTAACCAACTGTTAAGTTAGAATCCTAATTGCAAAGTTGGCGTTTCTCTTGAGAGACTTCATCATGAGGGCGTTGAAGAGTTCACAACTTTGCAAAAGGTCTTGGACTACTTCTAACATATCAGCATTAGCAATTGTATTTTTTCATAACATTAGTATATTAATTATTTATAATGTTATCGATACTGTCTAAGACAATATGGATATCAAATATAAACATTAGCCACCGTGTTATAGAAAAGTCCTAAACTCATTTTTACGTGGTTTTTTTTTATTAATTAAATATTATTCAATGTTGAATATATATGAGAAGATCTATAAATTTCTCTCATTTAAATGAATTCCTCTCATGGAGAGGAAGAGCTAATGGTAATCCACCATTAGCTCTTCTTTGAATGGATCAACGTATTAGAGCTTCGGTCACTCAAAAATCACGAATCTGGGGTAATAGAGCACTCTTAATTAGGCTTAATCACACACTATCTACGGTCGTAACCATTATTGTTGAATTCCTTTCGTGCATATCGTAAGTGCAGTCACTATCATTAATAGTCCTTTGTTTGAAAGTAGCAGCCTACGGAACGTTTTTAACTATTAGAAGAATGGACTTAATTCTTAAATTGGCCTATAATCAAACAATGGACATGACTCATGGCCAAAGAGCATTATTACTTTCTGAACATACATCATGTAGGAATGGGCGTGGTTCCTAACGGAATCATGTAGGAATGGGTATAACTCCTTTCCGATATAGCTTACTAGTGGGCATAGCTTACTAAGGAACTAATAGAATAACTCTCTATTCATGTAAGAACGAGAATAACTCTCTAAGGAATTCATGTCGGAACGGCCATAACTCTAAGGAATCCATGTCCCACCTGAGTAACGGGATTTTTCCTTACTAAATCCTTGTGCAAATCTATCATCTCAAGTGCATAACTCATACTCAAATAAATGACTCCAGTCGGTTTAATACAGTTTATAATAGTTTGTAATTTAGTACTGAGACCCATCCCCCCCACCAACATTGGAAAGCGTGCCAACTGGGGGATGGCTCAAAATCAGTCAAGCGATGGGATCACGGGCGGCAGTTGGAGGGTCAAAATAAAACTCGGCAGCTAAGCAAAACTAATTTATTATCAAGAAAACAAAACTGGCAGGCAGAAGGCCACAATGTTAATAGGCAGCAGGCCCCAATAAATAGTTCTGCTCCTTTTTTCTTTTTCTTTTCTTTATGTTTCATAAATTATCACCCCCAGCTCAGCCACCGGGAAACAAAAATGGAACGCACTGACCTGAGGACAGAAGAACAACACCCAGATGTAGGAATGGCAGCGTAGTCGAGACATAGGCTCTATGACATGGTCCTCAGGCCAGGCTGGCAGTGTAGATGGTCGACCTTCCCCGGACGGAAGGCTGACTCGAGGACCCTGGAGTTTTGAGTCTCTAGCCGGACATGATTTTACTCGAGGCGGAGAACGAATCAAATGACGGCCAACCTGACAGACCAGAGCTGGAACAAGGAACGAACGAGTCCGAGCCAACGGCCACCAAAGTAAGCGAATCGCCGGGCACGAGCGGTCTCAGGCAGCCCGGCAGACCACGACGAAAGTAACGAAACGTACCGGTCAAACGACCCGGTACAACCTCCCTCTGCAAAACCTCAACACACCCAGGCAGGGGAGAAAACTCGGTACCTCAGGGAACCAAACAGAAGAAGAAGAAACCTCCAAAGAGTGGTGCTCCAAGGACGCCAAAGAGAACCTAAGAGGGGAAACCCCTCGAACAGGGAGGGAACTACCCTGACGGTCGGGCCCGACCAGCAAAGAGAGAAGGAGACTCTCTCAGAACAGCCACCTAGGGCGCGGAGGTGATCAATCTCCTTGCCCCAAGAACCCCCCAGGAATACCAACTCCTGGATCAACCGTTCCCCGGAAAGCCTTAAGCTGGGACACATGGGCTTTCCTGAACACCCTGCCTGACTGGGGATCAACCAGCAGAGCAGTCACCGGTTACAAAAACCTGTCGATGCGGTGGGGACCAGACCACCGATAGCACAACTTTGCAGCTCTTCGTTCCGCGGCCGAACTGACCGGGTGAGCCTGACAAAGAACCAGATCTCCAACCTGAAAAGGGTTAGGAGTACGACCCTTATCATACCTCCTCCTTACTCTCTTTCTAGCACGTAGCAGGTTGCGCCGAGCAGCCCGCCACGTGGACACTACGTCAGTGGCACCTGGCGTAGGTAGAAGATCCTCTAGCCTCCACAAGTTGGACAAAGGGTTGTTAGGAGGGTAGCCATGTAGAATTTCGAAGGGAGTGGCATTGTGACTCTCATGCTTGAAGAATTGAAAGCAAGCTGGAGCCAAGAGAGACTCTCATCCCAGGTGTTCTGCTTCCCAGCATGGAAAGTAATAAGGGCAGACCGAAGATTGCGGTTGAACCGCTCTGCATGAGAAGGCTTTGTGTAATAAGGAGAGGTAGTCACATGCCTGATACCATTGCCAAAACAGAACCTACGAAACTCGTGTGAGGTAAACTGGCTACCGTTGTCGGACACAAGAGTAGAAGGCACACCAAAGTGCTGGAAGAGTTGGGACTGGAGAGCACGGATGGTGAGCTTAGCCGTAGCACTCCGAAGTGGGAAAAGCCAAACAAACTTCGAGAAAGCATCCACTTAAACAAGTAGGTAGGAGCTACCTGACTTGCTACGGGGAAAGGACCCACGTAGTCGATGAACACCTTCTCAAAAGGACGCTCGGCCACTTCAGAAGATAACAACCCTAACTTTGCATTCTAACTAGGCTTGCTGAGAGAGCCCAGGTGACAAGCCCGCACTCTGCCAGCAACATCCCGGTCCATGCCCTTCCAGATGAAATACCTACGAATCTTAGCGATGGTCTTATGAATGCCAAGATGACCGCCCACAAGAGAAGAGTGAAAATATTGAAAGACCATCGGTACTAGATGACTAGGCAGCACTACACGGGGTTCACCCCTCTGTCGAGGACGGCAACAGAGTACCCCTTTGGACAGAAAATAGGGAGGGTGGGCACCTCCCTCTTGAAGCTCACCTAAGATGACTGACAGCTCAGGATCTTTCTGCTGATGGGACAGTAGGTCGTCAAAAACCAGAGGAAAATCCAGAAGAACAGCACCACACTGAGCAACAGCCTCAGTCGGTGGATCACTGGGTTCGTGATACATGCGGGAAAGAGCATCCGCGATGACATTCTGGGTACCCCTAAGATGTTGGACTCGGAACTTAAAAGCCGAAATTTTGACCACCCAGCGACCAATTTTCCTAAGCTGTCTGGGATGGGCAAGAAGCCAAGATAGTGCCTGATTGTCAGTCTCCAGCAAGAACTCAGCGTGTTCCAAGAAACGCCGAAACTTGTCCGTACCAAAGACAACAGCCAGACACTCTAACTCATAGATGGAGGAAGCTTTCTTTTCCTAGTGAGACAACGTCCTCGAAGCAAAAGCGATGGGCTGCCTGACCCCATCAAACTCCTGAGAAAGAACAGCAGCAATGGCGGAGGAGGAGGCATCAGTCTGAAGAACGAATTCTCTGCTAAAATCAGGCATACGCAGGACAGGAGGTTGCATGATGGCCTCCTTGAGAGCATCAAAGGCAGTCTGCTGAGCTTGGCCCCACACAAAAGGGACGCCTTTCTTTCGCAACTCGTTCAACGGGGCAGCAAGCTCGGCCACGTTAGGGATGAACCGACGGTAAAAATTCACCATCCCCACAAAACGGGCAATCCCCTTGGCATCTCTGGGAGGAGGAAAATCCCGAATGCCCTGGGTCCTCGCAGGATCTATGCAGACGCCTCGAGAAGATATGAGATGACCCAGAAAAGAAATCTCAGGACGAGCAAAAGTGACTTTCTCTGGATTGACGGTAAGGCTAGCTGATTTAAGGTGACTAAGAACTTCCTCCAGATGTTGCATGTGTTCCCCGAAAGTCTCACTGTAGACAAGAAGGTCGTCCAGGTAATTGAAGACAAACTTGAATTTCACATCATGGAAGATGGAATCAAGCAGATGAGTGAGAGACTGGGCACCCACAGCAAGACCCATAGGAACCCTAGTGAACTGATAGAGATTCCAGGGAACACAGAAGCTAGTCATAGGCCGTGATTCCTTCTTCAATGGAATCTGATGGTAGGTCTGGTTCAAATCAAAAACACTGAAAAACTTAGCCTTACCGAACCAATCAAACGCAGAATGCAAATCAGGCAGAGGTACCGAGTCAATAGCGACCTTAGCGTTGAGCCTTCGATAATCCATCACAAGCCTAGATTTACCATTAGGCTTGGGCACAAGAAAAGCTGGACTGGCATAAGCGGAACGAGACGGTTCAATCATACCCTTGCTCAGAAGATCTTCAATTATAGCCCTCATAACCTCCATCTTTGGGGGAGCAAGTTTGTACGGATGACTTCTAACAGGCTGAGAATCAGTGAGGTGGATCTCATACTCCAGAAGAGAAGTGACCCCAAGCTCAGGCGTAAGCACATCAGGAAACCGCAAACACAGCCTCCTAATGGCCTCCACCTGCTCAGGGGGGAGATGACCAACTGGATCCACCTTGGGTTGTTCGGGCTCACAACCCACCTCTCTGACTGCAGGAGGGCAGTCAGAATCACCTACTAGAGGCACCAAAACTCGCCGATTGAACTTGAAAAATATCTGGCGCTTCTGGAGGTCAAGCACCATACCACTTTTAGAAACAAAGTCTGCCCCTATGATACAAGAAACCGCCAGGTCCTTGGCAACAAGAAAACCCCACCTCCAGGAAAATCCTTCGATCTTAAAATGTAATGACGCCTTCAGAAGAATAGGTAGAGGAGTTTGGGATGCCGTCCAGCAAGTAATAGAAGAAGGATCGGTGTGCCTGACAAGTCCTAAGGCGTCAAGGGACTCAAAAAGAGAAAGGCTGATGATACTGCATGCCGAACCAGAATCAAGAAGGGCTCGACACACCGTACCACCAAAAGAAACAAAAACGCCAGGACACACCGAGGTGACCGCACTAAGTCCCAGGGAAGCCACGCCAGCAAGGCCCGAAGAATCCCCGACACTCCTGCTATGGGCACGTGTCAGAGGCAAATGGCCACGGTCACTCGCAACAACGCGGGGAGCTACTGTGGAGGCAACCCCCCGCGCTGAGCGTTTCCCGCCCCACGACCTCGAGCACGTGGGCCTTCACGACGAATGTGACCAGGTTGGCCACAAGCAAAACACACAACAGGAGGCCAAGAACCCCGACTCCCCACTGGCTGACTCACCCCCAAAGACATAGCCGGTCGACGGGTGGGGAGAGCACGATGACTCTCATAATCCCTCCCTTGCTGGTCTGAGAACTGCACGCTGCGCGAAACAATGCACAGCTGATGCAGCTCCCGAAAAGACGAAGGCACACCAGCAAAAACTAGCCTACACCGTTCTTCAGGAGAAATGCCATCCAGGATGACACGAACGGTTTCAGCTTCCGAAAGTGTGAGGCGCAACGCTTGACGAGGTTCCTTGATAGACGAAACATAGGCTGCCAGAGACTCGCCCCTACCCTGCGACCGATAAAATCTGTCCATGACCAGCCTCTCCCTGAGTCGAATGGGAAGAAACGATGACAGTAACTCTCGATGGAACGAGTCCACCGAGGCATCACCGGCCAAGACAGAACTCAGCAACTCCCCAACAGGACCTCGGCAATAAGGGAAAATCAGACGAAGCAAGTCCCCAGCCTGCATGCCGGGCATCTCACTAAGTCTGAGAAAGGCCACTAGAAACTTCAGACTTTCCTCAGGATCCATCCCATTGATCACAGGGAGATTCTGAATCATGGGCGTGAGAGGGTTAGGTAGCTTGTGGTAGCTCAGCTGCAGAAGAGCAGATGAACACAAAGGAGCCGAAGCAGAAGGAATGGCAGCTGGAGCCGAACCACAAGCGACCGCAACAGAAACGCCTGCAGGCTCAGAAGGAGCCTCAGGCACAGTGAGAGCCGTTGTCTCAGTCTGCGGCCTCGACACGTTAGGTGACAGCGAGAAATTAAGCCGCTGACCCAAACCCGTAGGAGTCGTGGAACCGGAGAGTGCCTGAAAAATCTCTTCAAGCCTAGACACACTCTCCAAGATCCACGCCCTATCCGACGGTTCCAACCCCGATACCCGGTTGACCATCCGTAAGCGGGCAAGCAGATGCCCCAAACGTGCAAGGCGGCAGGCCCGGTCACGACCCACTGGAGGTTCCAACTGCAGATCTTCTAACACCCCTTCCCAATCTTCCACCTTACGTTTACAACCCAACAACTCATCACCAACCTCCAGAAGATCAGACCACTCCACCGCCGTACCCGCGGACAACTGCTCCCGCAGCAACCTCCGGAGATTCAAAACATCACCCTCCGGAGTCACCCCACGTGACCTCAACTCAAAAATCAATTCCTCCTTCACTAGGAGGGCAACATTCTGCAGATAGGCCATCGCGAACGCAACAAATCTCAACAGTACACAAAAAACGACAACTCCAGGGTCCAAGACGAACAAAACTCTCAGCCTACCGAGCCACTGCCGACCACTCCAATCCACCCATGAAACCCATCCAAAACAGTAACCAAGCGGATTGCCTAAAGTTTTTTTTTTTTTTTTTTTTTTTTTTTTTTTTTTTTTTTGTATGAGTAAAATTATTTATTTATTTGGTTTTTTAATTGTTTTTGTTTTTCAAATAATTATTTTTTTTTTTTTTTTTTTCTTTACGTATTACCAAGACCACCAGACGGTAGGACGGCCAACAATGACCTACTAACTGGCAAACACCAACCGTCAACAACCAAGAGATTTTTTTTTTTTTTTTTTTTTTTATTTTAGGCAACCACACTCTGCTAACAATTGAGACCCATCCCCCCCACCAAAATTGGAAAGCGTGCCAACTGGGGGATGGCTCAAAATCAGTCAAGCGATGGGATCACGGGCGGCAGTTGGAGGGTCAAAATAAAACTCGGCAGCTGAGCAAAACTAATTTATTATCAAGAAAACAAAACTGGCAGGCAGAAGGCCACAATGTTAATAGGCAGCAGGCCCCCAATAAATAGTTCTGCTCCTTTTTTTTCTTTTTCTTTTCTTTATGTTTCATAAATTATCACCCCCAGCTCAGCCGCCGGGAAACAAAAATGGAACGCACTGACCTGAGGACAGAAGAACAACACCCAGATGTAGGAATGGCAGCGTAGTCGAGACATAGGCTCTATGACATGGTCCTCAGGCCAGGCTGGCAGTGTAGATGGTCGACCTTCCCCGGACGGAAGGCTGAGGGAAAACGTCCCACTCGAGGACCCTGGAGTTTTGAGTCTCTAGCCGGACATGATTTTACTCGAGGCGGAGAACGAATCAAATGACGGCCAACCTGACAGACCAGAGCTGGAAAAAGGAACGGACGAGTCCGAGCCAACGGCCACCAAAGTAAGCGAATCGCCGGGCACGAGCGGTCTCAGGCAGCCCGGCAGACCACGACGAAAGTAACGAAACGTACCGGTCAAACGACCCGGTACAGTACCACACAAAATAGATTGAAAAATACTCTCACTATCTGCCGCTGACCCTGTACGGGATAAGTATCTAATAAGGTTTAGGGACAAGTTTTGATAGGAAGCGTAATTGAAAACAGTTTATTACTATAGAAAGTGGAGGGTGAGATCTTATTCAAGTTCCTAGTACTGGATGGTACAAGTGCCTTGTTAATGAGAAGCGTTACGTTGTGTCATCTGCTCCAGAATTATATGTTCTATATTGTGGTGGACAGAAACTTTAATACCGTAACAATTCCAATAGTATGTGACTAATTAAATTTACCTTACGAGCTCATGAACTGTATGTTTTTAACATTGTTTTTAAGTGAGGCCATAAAACTTCTTTTCTTGAATGCTTTCTTATCACCATGACGGATCTTTTCAACATACAAAAGAAAATTCTGCGCTCATATAGTATGGTCGTTTGACGGAAGTTCACATCATTCGGTTGGAAACACGAGTCGTTGAAACTGGAGGAAGAGATAAATTCTGATTCATACAGCTGTTACTAACACTTTTAATAGGGATTAGTTTAAATGTAAAGTCACCATTATAGGTTAGGTGTTAGAGATGACTGTGTAAACCTAACCTGTCTTTATTATATAGACATTATATTATTTTATTTTATAATCTAAATGAATTAAAACAGACATTATAAGTCATTTAGATACTCTTTGTGCTCTAAATGTTTTAAACTGCTCAGTATTTTATAAAACAACAGAAGTAATCATTTTCAAAGTACCATTTATCTATCTATTAACAAGAATATACAATATATTGGGTTGCCAAATAGATTTTTTCTTTGCCTAATTTTTGAAGAGATAATCCACGTGTGTTACTGTAGTTAGTTTTTGCCACCCAATTACATATTATGATGTATTTTTGTTTAGTGACAATAAAGTCACCTAAAATTAACACTGCACAATTTCACAGATACTGAACTCAGACCACACAGGTGGTGTCTGTTAGGTTTTTCCTTCGCTATGTCAATCTGTTTTAACGGAAATTAATGCAAATAGTAATAAATAAATAATAAATAAAAATGCCTTTATTTACATAAGCGTTTCTCAGTTTTACACTGCTTTTCAGAGCAACTCGAGTCAAAAATAAAACTAACATGAACAGTGAATAACTAATCCTAAAGCAACAAGTGAGACATATTATATAACTAGACAACTAAACATTAACAACTTCTAATCAACTATTTCACCATTTATTAGCATTTCCCTAAGCTTTACCTTAAATGTTTCATGTGAGTAAGGCTTGAAGTTATCGGGGAGGTCATTGTACAATGTCGGGCCGAAATAAGTATAGCTTTTCCTCCCAGCTTCAAGCCTAACCTTTGGAAAATGAAGTTTTCCTCCGTTACGTGTGCTGCGCTGTGAGACCTCATCCCGGAATGAGAGTCTCTCGCTTAGATACTGGGGCTCATTGAGCTTTAAAACTTTGTGAGTCATGCAGCAGGTCAGCATCCTGCATACGGCCTTCATGGGAAGGAGGTTTACAGACTGCCTGAAAAGACTAACGTGGTCGTACCGCCTTAAGTTAAAAATAAAACGTACGGCAGAGTTTTGGATTTTTTGAATCCTTTCTGTATCCTCTTTGGAAATACTATTACCGTATGCAGGATAGCAATAATAAAATACTGATAATACGAGAGACTGCATGAGTCGTAGTTTTGCAGATTCAGGTAGCAGGCTTCTAAATCTATATAGCCCCCTCAGTTTGCCCAAGGCACGCTGGGAGGCGTAGGTAACGTGATCAGAGAAAGTGAGGCCACTGTCTAGAATGATACCAAGGGTCTTAACTCTGTCACATACTGTCAGACGATGGCCATCGAGTGACACGCCAAACCCAGACTCACCGAGACCCTGCACCACATTCTTTGGGGCAACGTGGACAACCACACACTTGTCTAAATTGAGTTTGAGACCGTTCACAACTGACCAACTAGAGATCTTATCCAAATCAGAGTTAATTTGATCAATGGCAGGTTTTATACTGCTTTGGTCATAAGATAAGTGTAGCTGAGAATCATCTGCGTACAGGTGCACAGAACAGTGTTGTACACACTTAGTGAAATCAGCTGTGTACAAATTGAATAAAATTGGTCCCAAACAACTACCTTGAGGTACACCCCGCTGTTTTTCTAGGGGCCTTGATGTCTCACTCCCAAGCTTTGTTACTTGCAGCCTGTCACCTAAGTAAGATCTCATCCAATCAATTACTTTGTCGCTAAAATGGTAATACTTCATTTTCGCTAGTAGCATATCATGGTTGATGGAATCAAAAGCTTTTGAGTAGTCTAATAAGACAAGGGAGCTGTATCTGCCCTTGTCCCTAGCATCTATTATATCAGTAAACATGTTTGTAAGTGCAGTACATGTGCTATGATTCTGTCTAAAGCCTGATTGGAGTTTTGGCAATATGTGTTCTGTCTCAATGAATACTGTTATTTGATCCACTACAACCTTTTCAAGAATCTTAGACATCGCTGGTAGGATTGAGATTGGTCTTAAATCGTGCATACTTGATGGTGTTGTTACCTTAGGTAAGGGGCGTACAATGCTCAGTTTCCACGCTTCAGGAAACACTCCACTGCAGAGTGATTCATTTATAAGATGTGTAATGGCCTTTAAGGCAAATGGACTCATAGCTAGCAACATTTGAATCGAGATGTCATCATACAGCGAATTGTTGCTCTCTTCTTATTATTTTTATATTTTAAAGCGTATAATTACATATTTTATTTTTAACGATCATAGTGCTAATCTAAAATGTTCTAGTATACTAAATAGCTTGCACGATAGCAGTTTAGCAAGCCTAGACTCTAGTTACTAAGAAACCCATGTAAGTGTAACAATTTTACTATATAAGAGATTGAGCAAAATTCTGTAGTAACATTTAATGATGTTAAAAGTATCGAGAGAAGCGTACTTAATCGTTTCAGTTCTATTTTTGTCACTATACAAAACATTTATTAATTTTTTTATCATGGGGCTCAAATTAATTATTTTTTTTGTTCTTGAAATTTATTAATTTTAAGTACGCTGGCTAGATTACTGGAAAAGGGGCCAGTGATATTTCCTCTCAAATATTGTATAAGTAAAGATGTTTTTTTTAAGGAAAATACACAATTAATTAATTGTTTTTATTTATTTTACTCGTTATTTTCATAACCAGAGAAAGACCACACCTCGAACTCTTAAAATTTTCAAATATAACCTACCTCGACTTCGAGTTTTACCTCATTATGAATATATTTGTTATTAGAACACATAAAATAAGGGATCGTCAATCAACACAAATATATTACAATATAAGAACAAAATGTACAAATACCATGGTAATATTTGTACATTTTGTACTTATATTGTAACAGATTTGTGTTGTGTGACGTTAATTTGAACTGTATTTCTACCAGTACGTAACATGTTGATCAATAAACTATTAATTATAACAGAAAAAATACGGCCCTGAATTATAAAGAAGGATTGAAGTATCAAATATTTAATGTAATAGATATAATAGACAAGATAATTATTTTTGTACATATATAATTAATTGACAGCGTGTAGAAAATTCAGTCATTTTTACACACACAAAATATTTAATGAGTGCATTTAATATTTTTAGTAAATAAAACTATTTGTGTAAATTATTCCATCAAGAGTTCTAATAATCATTCTTATTTTAATAATGAACGAAGTGCGTTGTTTCTTCATTGAAGTTACTTTGTTTAGTGAGATACAACAAGAAGTAAATGGAAGTGCGAGAGTAACTGAGCAATGTAGGAATGATAGAACTGATTAGGGAATTTAAGGATTCCCAGGAATTTTGATGGCGTAATTTTGAAGCACATAAAATTGTAGATTGTTTAGAATATTGTTGATTGTTTACAATTATTATGAAATATTAGATTATAAAAATAATTATAACTATAATACACTTGTGATAATAATATTTTCTAAAAGTACTCTAATTTATGAAAATTATTTAAAATATTAATTAAATATTCCTTTTGAGACTCAAGTTGGAGTTGTTAGTTTCGGGCTAGTTACTGTAAGCTAGTTAAAGATCAGAACTACAAGAAAGTAATTCGAACTATTCATTTATATTTAACTTTTCACAGTTCAGTGCCAGAAACATCACTGCTCAGGTATTTTTATTGATTTATGATATTATGTTATATTGATTTGTGTAGTTTGTGTTGTATAGAATTTGTGTACTATTTTGTGTTAATATCTTTTGAAGCACTTGGTTATTTCTATTGTAATTAGTTTGATAATATATTTTAATATGTTATTGTTCTGTTAATTATTAAGTCTGTCTTATTGATAAATAAATTATTTAGTATTTCACAGCCAAGCGAATTCCCGCCCAGTTAGCGATCCTGGCCGTACCCGATTCCTACCCAAAGGTTCTGAAGTCTAGAGAGGGGTAGATATCGTGACACCATCCGTGATCATAAAAATAAAATATAGTATAATATTTTGAAATATTTCGAAAAGTGACACAAAACTTAATGAAAATGTTCATTATATTTATCTTTATAGTTTTATTTTTATTGAATATATTATCAACTCTTACCCATCTATATAATGTATGTATCATATTGTATTGAATTTGATACAAATATTAATTTTAACATGATACTCCGAGTAACTGTATGATTTGTACGCTCGGGCATGTATAAATATTAGATCCATGCACATTAATTACAGGCCGTTATGGGTCTAAAACAATATCTTGTTAAAAATGTTATATCCTTTAAATATAATCAAATGTAAAATAACTTATAAATAATTTTTACTTTAAATATAAAATTGGTATAATAAATACAATATTCTATCTTTTCGTACTCGTCACAATCGTCATCCTCAGGATGGCCGAGTCTTGCCGCTTGACGTACAAAGTGAAATGAAAGTGTTGGCAAGTTAAAATACCATATAAAGCAATTCTTTAACCTTCCCACAAAGATAAATAAGTATTTTAGGACTATTAAAATATGTATAGTTTATTTTTTGCACATTACACAGCTTAGAAATTACCTTACACAAAGGTGCCTGAAAATTATCATACATTTATGAAATGTTAAAAGAAAAATGTAAAATGTACTAAACAAATGGAATATATGTTGCTTTTGTTTAACTCATGCAAATATTTCATCAAGTTAATTTTAAAAGTTTAATTTAAATCTATGTTGCAGTCGTGGGTAGTGATAATAGGATTATTTACAGAGCCAAACCAACAATGTGTTAATCGTCTTGAAAATTACTGTCGTAATTAACTCGAAACGTCTAAAAACTATATATCTCCATTATCATATTAGGACATTTTTAGTTGCTATTTTTATTACTGTAAATACTACACACGATCCAACTCACAGCTTTCTTATTATTGTAACCATTATTATTGATGTCTGAGCATCCAGTTGTACCATAACATGAACAGAAACTGAGAGGTTATACATTTTCATATCACTGCATGCTTAGTATCTGAGCATCCAGTTGTTACCGTTACATGAATAGGAACTGAGAGGTTATACATTTTCATATCACTGCATGCTTAGTATCTGAGCATCCAGTTGTTACCGTTACATGAATAAGAACTGAGAGGTTATACATTTTCATATCTATATAGGAGCATACTCGTACATTTGTTACCGTATTTTGAACAGAAACTGAGAGGTTATACATTTTCATATCACTGCATGCTTAGTATCTGAGCATCCAGTTGTTACCGTTACATGAATAGGAACTGAGAGGTTATACATTTTCATATCACTGCATGCTTAGTATCTGAGCATCCAGTTGTTACCGTTACATGAATAGGAACTGAGAGGTTATACATTTTCATATCACTGCATGCTTAGTATCTGAGCATCCAGTTGTTACCGTTACATGAATAGGAACTGAGAGGTTATACATTTTCATATCTATATAGGAGCATACTCGTACATTTGTTACCGTATTTTGAACAGAAACTGAGAGGTTATACATTTTCATATCACTGCATGTTTAGTATCTGAGCATCCAGTTGTTACCGTTACATGAATAGGAACTGAGAGGTTATACATTTTCATATCTATATAGGAGCATACTCGTACATTTGTTACCGTATTTTGAACAGAAACTGAGAGGTTATACATTTTCATATCACTGCATGTTTAGTATCTGAGCATCCAGTTGTTACCGTTACATGAATAGGAACTGAGAGGTTATACATTTTCATATCTATATAGGAGCATACTCGTACATTTGTTACCGTATTTTGAACAGAAACTGAGAGGTTATACATTTTCATATCACTGCATGCTTAGTATCTGAGCATCCAGTTGTTACTGTAACATGAATAGGAACTGAGAGTTTATACATTTTCATATCACTGCATGCTTAGTATCTGAGCATCCAGTTGTTACCGTTACATGAACAGGAACTGAGAGGTTATACATTTTCATATCACTGCATGCTTAGTATCTGAGCATCCAGTTGTTACCGTTACATGAATAGGAACTGAGAGTTTATACATTTTCATATCACTGCATGCTTAGTATCTGAGCATCCAGTTGTTACTGTAACATGAACAGGAGCTGAGAGGTTATACATTTTCATATCACTGCATGCTTAGTATCTGAGCATCCAGTTGTTACTGTAACATGAACAGGAGCTGAGAGGTTATACATTTTCATATCACTGCATGCTTAGTATCTGAGCATCCAGTTGTTACTGTAACATGAACAGGAGTTGAGAGGTTATACATTTTCATATCACTGCATGCTTAGTATCTGAGCATCCAGTTGTTACCGTTACATGAATAGGAACTGAGAGGTTATACATTTTCATATCACTGCATGCTTAGTATCTGAGCATCCAGTTGTTACCGTTACATGAACAGGAACTGAGGGTTATACATTTTCTTATCGTATTGACTCATCAAAAAGTCAACTCTGCCAACTTGAACACCGATCAAACGAAACGTTCCTTCGTTCCTGGTTACTAAACTACCGTGTAGGTATAAGATGTGCGAAACGTTCCTTTAATGAAATAAAATAACAAAACATGTTTTTATTTAATTTATTTCTTATTTTTATATATAGTTGAATATATTCGGACATTTTGGACGTGTTGGTATTAATACAATACAAGTGACATCACACACAAATTGTTACATTATAAGTATATGAAAGTATAATATACATCTTTGTATTATATTGCAGTACATTTTTACATTGTGTGGCGTTCAGTTGCTTTGCGTTTTATTTTAATAAGAAATCCAGAGGATAAGGATGTGAGTTCATACATATCTTATGAAAACAATACATTGCTTACATATTCATCCAACCTTACTTTGCTGGAGAAAGAGGCAGCGATTTATCCATGTGTGCGTGAAGTTTGGATTTCAAATATCAATTTGGTGACATTTTATTTATAGCAACTGTTATTTTTATTAATACTAGGGGGCACCCCTGCACGCTTCGCGTGCCAACCCCGTCATCACTCTCTACGCTCGTGAGGTATGCTCGGCCTGCGGCCTCACTCTCTGCTACAGTCTCATTTTTGGATCTTGGCATGTCGCCTCGTGAGGAAGATCGATCTGCGACCTTACCAGGACTCTTAAGCAGTATTCTATGAACTATAAATAAAAAAATACCTTTTTAGGAGGCATGTCATAAAAAGTAAACTGCAAAACAAATAATTATTTATTTTTTATTTTCACGTTCACCACATGTTTTAATTACCGAGGAAAAAAGGTTAACACCAAATACAGATCACCTGATCAAGTAAAAGTAGTGTGTGCTACACTCTCAAGGTGAAATGTAGAACTACAATAAATCAAAACATATACAGTACTGTTGTTGTGAGAACTTCAATCTGCTTATGGCATGTGAAACTACATTAAACCACACAGTCATATGTTTTTTGTAAACAATTCAGATTCTCCATTTGAATAACATGGGATCTTTAGGAGCCCGTGGGACGGGACCCTGTGGACGGATCTGCATCAAACTTCACAGAAACCATCTCGGGAGTATACAGGACAACATCCTAAAGTTTCATGGCGATCGGTTGGATGGTTTGGCAGCGCATAAACTTCAAACATATATATATATATATATATATATATATATATATATATATATATATAAACATCCTCTTTTATAAATATAGATATACAAACATCCTCTTTTATAAATATAGATAACGTTTTACTTTATTACACTACTCAGGAGGTGTCTAAAAATAGTTGGTAACACCCATAAAGTGACGGAACAATTTTTGTATCGTCGTTTTGTCTGACAATGCGGCCCTGTTGGGAGAATAAATTAGCTGGTATCTGCCAACATGTTTATTTAACAGCTGTTAGTTCCACATAAAATTTGGTTTTTATTTAGAAACGTTTTTAAACTCACGGCCATGCTGATTTTCAGATCCTTAGTTTCTCTCTAACACAACTAAAAACATTTCATGTTTAATTCTTATTTCTTTAATGACGTAAAACTATTGAAAGTGGATCTATAACACCTAAAGTTCGGGCTCAAAGTTGACATCTTTAGTGTAAAGTTAAATAATGCACACAGTAGTGTTTACAATAATGGCCTATTTTAATACGAACAGTGAAATAGGCCATGACCATTGAATACACACTCTGTATTGGAATAACAATTAAAAGTCTACTTGCGCTATTTCTTTCTCTCATGAATATGTAACTTTCAATTAGCCTAGAAAGTTTAATTATAGAGAAAGTAAGTTTGTTTTTACTGGAGGCGTCATGAAGTGAATCAACCAAACATTCAAATCCAAATTCAAATTGTTTTTATTTGTTGTTGACAATAAACATTGAATAACAAACGTCAAATGAAAATGTCCATTCAAATATATTATTGTATTTTTGTCAAAAACTATAACAAATATACTAAATACTTCATATATTTTACGAAAACTTAAATATATTTAATTGTGTATATCAATAAATTACAAACAACTTAAAATTTTTTTAGTCTGGTTTCTTCCAAAATTTATATATTTAGACCTAACAAAAAAGTTCAAACTGTAAAACATAATTCTTTTCTCAAATCAAATAATAGAGATCACATTTTAAAGAAGAATTGAAATACACCTAAAAACTCATACAATTATATAGTTAACTAATAAAAAATATATCCGTATTGAGCCTGAATATTACAAAGGCATGCAACATTTACAAAAATACTTGATATAATAGAAATCGTTAGTAAATTTAATCTAAACGCCAAGTAAGTTTGTTGCTTCAAAAAAAACATAATAATAGGTACAAAAATTACAATAGTTGGGACTGGAAAACATAAAAATAGTAACTTTCTACTAACACAATCTTCTAAGGTATTCGCAAATTGAAGGAAATGTTACTCTCAAATTCATGGCATTGCGTGTTATTCTTAAAAAATGGTGGGGCGGATGAGTATCCGAAAACATTTAAAATTTGTTTAAAAACCCAATATTTTGATATTACTTGCAAATAATTTTAGCCACAATACGAATAAAACACTCAGTATTTTATATAAAGCAAATCCGAGATGACTGATATGGCAATAGTGGGCAAGGTCTATGAACAATGTAAGGTAATAGTGGGCAAGGTCTAAGAACAATGTAAGGTAATAGTGGGTAAGGTCTAAGAACAATGTAAGGTAATAGTGGGCAAGGTCTAAGAACAATGTAAGGTAATAGTGAGCAAGGGCTAAGAACAATGTAAGGTAATAGTGGGCAAGGTCTAAGAACAATGTAAGGTAATAGTGAGCAAGGGCTAAGAACAATGTAAGGTAATAGTGGGCAATGTCTAAGAACAATGTAAGGTAATAGTGAAAAAGGGCTAAGAACAATGTAAGGTAATAGTTGTGTTACAAGTTACCTTGTAACACTACCCCTCCACACTAACCCACTTGGTGGATAGTGGACAAGGTCTAAGAACAATGTAAGGTAATAGTGAGTAAGGGCTAAGAACAATGTAAGGTAATAGTGAAAAAGGGCTAAGAACAATGTAAGGTAATAGTTGTGTTACAAGTTACCTTGTAACACTACCCCTCCACACTAACCCACTTGGTGGATAGTGGACAAGGTCTAAGAACAATGTAAGGTAATAGTGAGTAAGGGCTAAGAACAATGTAAGGGAATAATGGGCAAGGGCTAAGAACAATGTAAGGGAATAGTTTACAAGGGCTAAGAACAATGTAAGGGAATAATTTACAAGGGCTAAGAACAATGTATGGGAATAATGACCCAAGGGAATTACTAACTCTTTTTGTATCACTGAATGTTTGAAAATGTGACTAAGGAATGTAAACAGCTGAAAAAGGGTCTGATCACAACAAATACATAGTTCTACCAGGCCGAGAATGAAGAACGGAACAGTAATTGAATGTCCCCCAGTAAGCAAGTTTCCCCTGAAATATATCTGAGCAAATTATATACAAATGTGTAGGCCAAATTCATTTTTGTAAAAAGCTACGAATATAATGTAGAATTGTTTATGGTAAAAAGTGAGTGATAGATATTTTTACTGTAAAATATTTCCAAATTAATAGAATCGTTAATTGAAGACTATGGCATGACTCATAAAAGTCTCTTTTGCATTATGAAAACTTTATATGAGTCACTTGAGTTACCCCAAAACATCACACCATGTGATAACAAGGAATGAAAATATGAACAGTAAACCTGCTTTATGGTGTGTGATTCAACTACTTAAGATAGTGAAATTATTGAAAAGAAAGTAAGTTTTGCTGAGTAAAGGTAATAATTGGTTAACATGCTCACGCCATGTAAAGGAGTTTAGCTGACGATACCACGTTACAGTCAGATGGAAGATAGGATGAATCATTTTGACGGGACCTTATAGTATTCAAATGGAAATTGATTAGTTGTGTCTTATCAGAATTCAGCTTAAGTCCATTAACGGGGAACCATTTGAGCTTCTCAAATTCGCAATACCATTTTCAAATACCGTTGTTAATAGATTTATTATAAAACCATAACCTTAAAGTTTATATAATTGAGCTATTTTTATTTTAATGGAATTAAGTATTGTAATGATTGTATTGTCAATTCTTTTAAATGATATAAAAAATATGTTTAAGGGTAATTTTTAAACTCATATTGCCAGACTTCGTTTTGTTTATCTAGTCAACGAAGGCACCTTGAATCATTTTCTAGTAAAGATGAGTATTTTTTGCCCATACATAATTTTCATTGTATCAACATAAGGTTGATATATTTTTCAATCGTAGATAATTTTTGTTAGACTGATACATTTTTCATTAGTTCAGAATCCAAAGTCGATCACATATTATTACAAGAGAATATTATATAGTTTAAACAGTATGCTCGGTACTATAGATTTTAAGACTGATAATCGTAATTTGTAATTGTAACCCACTCAAAGAATTTAAATATTTTCATGTATATAATAAATGAACCCTTTTGGTGAACATGTTTGTCACTGTTCATTGCGCAATTAATCATTTGACAAGCACGTTGTTTTCATAAGTAACAAGTACACGTGTCATATTGCAAGGGAGTCTGTATGCAACAGATTTTGTTCATTTTTATGAAAAATAATTTGGAATGTGGTTAGTGTGTATGTAGTAGTAAATGTAACGTTTAATGCGGGGCGAGTGTCATAGGCTACAGCGGGGAACGACACGAGTGACAGCCTCTCGTGGTTAGTACGCACAGTCACCCTTGTGCACGCACTTACCGAAACCGCCGGTGTGTCCATTGCGGTGCATGTCTCGATAGCTGCCTCTGGTGGCAGAATCGCGGCGATCATGTCCCAAACCACGACTACAACTGCCGCCAAAGTCCCGCTCCCTCTCTCCCCGCCCACGACGCACGCGCCGGTCTCTCACCATTCATCAATAACTTACACATCCACTGCCCTACCGCACTCTAGTGTTTGACGGGACTGTCATAAAAAAAATTAGTCGACCAAATACAGTACGTTGAAAATGAAGAAAACGTGAAATTTAAAATTGAAATTACAACTAAAACAGTCAAGCACTGTTGACTGTTTTAGTTGTGTAATACTAAACTGTATTATTGTGTTATTTACATGTTAGTATTGTAAAGCTAATCACCTTACTGGAATTGTGATTAGCTCTAATTCCTAAGAAGTATTGTATTTTTTGTATGTTTTTTTTTCTTGAAGGAATAAAATAAAAATTATTATTATTATTATTACGAAATTAAACGCTTATCAGTATAATAAATTAGTAAATTAGGAAGAAATATTTTAAAATCATGTACCATAGGAGTAGGACGAAAGAATTGGCACACTAGTAATCAAACAACACTCATTGAATTAAAAGACAGAGAAAAAAGGAACAGATGCCACTTTCTGGATTTTTATAGCCGCAACGAACGCCTCAGTGGCAAATGTGTATCGATCATAACTAATGTACGTCTTTTAAATCTCTAGTAATACAGTAATTACTTCATTTATCCTGAAAGAATTGAGGGGAATAATGTAAGGACTGGCAAGGTGCTGGCCCTGTCATCTGCATGGCAAACTGGAGGCATTATTTAGCGCACTATTCAATGCCACCTCTGTTTATTTCTTCTCTGTGATTAAACTAATTTTAAAATTTTCACTATTTCTAATAAATTGTTTTCTTTGTGTAAGGCTTTCCAGTAGCAAGGGATCATCAGACACCAAGAAATTAAACGAAATTTGTTAATTAAATTAGTTGTTTATAAACTTATGTTATTAGTTAACAAATTAACCAATGTCATTGTTAGATGATTTCAAATAATAACATTAATTATAAGACTATTTTTCTTGTTTAAAATATGATTTTCGAGTTTTTTTCAAATGTATATAATACCACTGTATGTGTATCGGTGGGTGGGTGGGTCAATACCACTGTACATGTATGGGTGGGTGGTTGGGTCAATACCACAGTATGTGTATGGGTGTTATTGACCCACCCGCCCGCCCGTACACGTTCAGTGGTATTGACCACCCACCCGCCTATACACGTAAAGTGGTGTTGACCACCCGCACCCTTTACACATATAGTGTTATTGACTCACCCGCACGCTTAGACACATACAGTGTTATTGACCCACCCGCCCACCCATACATGTACAGTGGTATTGACCCAACCCACCCACCGATACACATACAGTGGTAAGACACATACAAAAGTAAGACATTTTGAACAACTCCCCTTTCTGGCTGGGGTCAGAATAAAATACCTTTTGGTATCTAAGATTCTACTCTGCTGATGAGTTCCTAACTTAGGTGCCACTGATGCTACTAATTTTCTTCCATTACGACTGACATTAGTGTTCAAGAATGAATGTATTGATAAATGTTCAGCTTATGTAAGTCTGAGAATTGAATTAATGTGTTGATTTATTAATTAACGACGCTTATAATACAATAAGAGTATTGTTTACTGCGAAATTCAGATAATGCTTCTTATTCATATCATAATTAATTCTGAAATCTTAACATTTTTTATGAAAGTATCTCCACAAATTATTTTATTGAGAATGTAGAAAATGACATGAGAAACTAACAAAAGGAAAATGTTAACTATCCATAGCATAACAGCTCACAATAAAAGAATACGGTACATCAAAAGTAAACAAGCATATGAGCTTACTCATGGATCTGATCAGACCTGACTGACACGTAACGTTTTATTGTACGTCTTATCGTTCATAGGAAACGAACGTCAAGACGTCTCTTTTCTTCTGTGTTCACACGGCAACGTCTTTCCATACGTTTTTGCGGAGCTCAGTTATGTCAACGTTTAGGTTATGTTTACATTATACTTCTAAATGGAAAAAGCACATACATTATTCTCGACTATTTTAACTCTTGTTCGTTCCAACGACTTAAAAACGAAAGGAGATGCAAGTCAATATGGTACGAACAAATAAAACGGGACAGGAAAGTTAGTATACCTACTAGTGATCTATTTCTGGCAGTATAACAAACAAGGACAAGCGTTCACACGCTCCATCTTATCGTTGTAGTTATCACAAAACAATGCTCGCCTTTTAGGGGGTGTTTACACGCTTATTGTACGTCAAGTTGGCCGACAAATGCTTCCGCTATAACGTAGCGTGTATACAGCAAAAGGTACGTTTTGTCGAAGCGGAATGAAAACCAAAGACGAATATGAAAACTGACTCATTCACTCACTGATGTTGTGGAGTTTGTTGGCCCCTGTTGTCATACGCAGCTTTAGCCAAGGCCATTTGCTGCAGTAGCTCTTTTTTTTAACTCCGCAGTAGTTCTCATAACTCCGCCAGTTGTGGTATACAGTTTTTTTTTTTTTTTTTTACATCCCACCGTTAGTGGGCGAAGCTAAGGTGAAGGAAGTTTTGACAATGTCCTAAGAGGGTGTACACAGGCCCCTTTATAACAATTACATTATGAACAGGCCGGAAAGGTCTGCTAGTAGCGTATTATCTTAGCAGCTTACTAGTCTAAAACTATGTGGTTACAACCCATGGAGGGCGTCATTATATTTTAAGGGGTTTATACAATTTCCTAAGGGGTGTTCTCAGGCCCCAGACAAACAATAGCTAGTAGGCCGGAAGGGCCTACTAGCGGAGTCATAATTCTATCCTACGGCGGATCATCCAAGATGGCGATGGGCCTCGGTCGGTGGAATTCTGGGGTTCCATTCCATCTGGCTATGTCTGCGATGTAGGGAAAGTGGCGGCCTTCCGGAAGATCCGCTCGTCCATGGACCGAACGTGCTCTTCCATGCCTGGAAGCTGGAGACCCTCCCGTATGACGTCGTTCCTTACAAACCATGGGCTCCTTGTTATCCAACGTAGAGCCTTCAACTGCACAGCCTCTATTTTCCTACGGGTGGTCTTGAAGGTCAGAGCCTCACCAAGCAGGAGCAGCGTAGAGGAGCGGCGATCGCACAATCAGTAGGAAGATGGTCGTCTACATACGGGAGGGCAGGGGGCTTATGAAAACTGACAATGCGAGCATTGTTTTATGAAAACTGCAACGATAAGACACAGCGTGTAAACACTTATCCTTATTTGTCAAATCGCATATCGCCAGGAATAGAAATCACTATACAACAAAATTCTTGTCCTGTTCTATTTGGTTTTTAAGATTTTTTTATTTAAAACAAAGTTATTTGGTTTCGTTTAGTAAAAGTATGTCACAACTTAATATATCATCAGACCATTATTACTTGACCATTGTAACTTGCATCTCCTTCTCTTATTAAGTCGTTGAACACGAACGAGAGTCAAAATAGTCGAGAATAATATAAGTGCTTCTTCCATTCCAGAATTATAATATACACATAACCTAAATATTGACCGTGGACCGAACTGAGCTCAGCTAAAACGTAAGAAAAGATGCTGCCGTGTAAACACAGGAGAAAAGGGACGTTTTGATGTACGTTTTATATGAACTAAAAGACGCACAATAAGACGTTGCGTGTAAACTCCCCTTTTACACATGCTGTCAACAAACGAAAAAACTATTTAAGTGTGATATTTCAATATGATTATCTTACTTTTTTATTTATGCTTGAAGCTACTGGCTCACAGGTTTTTGCGTCGTTGACACATAATAAAGCAAAGAATAAAGTAGAGTACCGTAGTCATAATGCTTTCTATCACGGTCGTCTCTAGTATAGACGGCCGTGATTATATCCTTTAGTGGTAGTTGAAACCAACTCCACTTTTAATAAAGCAAACAGCGTGGTCCCTTTTAAGGAAACTCTCTTCTGGTATATCTCCAAATCAAATAGGAGGGCTCCAATCGAAGGTTTATAATATAGCTAAACGGATAGTCAGCTTATCGAAGTCAGCCTACCATCCTTCTGACAAACATGTGCTTTACAAGCCAAATGAAATTAAAATGAGCCAACAGGCATCCCTGGAAGTCTCCAGAAATTTCACGGAGGAAGAGATAGATAGAGCGATTTCCGCTATACAAGAAGGGAAAGCAGCCGGTCTTGACAATATCTTTCCGGAATTTCTCATGCACGCTGGTAGATATAAGAATTTCCATCACTATACGTAGCCACCATGAATATCACTGTACGTGTATGGGTCAATAACACTACGTGTTAGGTCCAGCACCCAACTAGAGAACTGTTGCTAGTATCACCACGCACTCCCATCTCTTAACTTAGTCACTTATTTTTCAGCTTTTACAGAAATATACAGTTACAGTTTTATGAATTTGGAAAACAATGTTTGTCACTTAGAGCATTATGGGGTTGTTGAAGATTTCTACTGTTCAATAAGAAGGCTTCAAACTGTTTACAATAAGATACTAGATTTATGCAATTGACCAAAAGCATTTAAGCGTTCAAAGGTAGTAGCTGTTCTGAAGCCTGGCAAAGACCCTGAACGAGTGGAAAGTTACCGCCTTATATATCTTCTTAGTGTTTGTTATAAGTTGCTGGAAAAACTGTTATACAACAGAATATGGCCCATTCTTCATTCGAATGTTTCTTCAATAACTGATTTCTTCATAAATCAGGAATTATTTCTTGAAGGTCAAATATGACGACTATTTGTATAAAAATTAATTATATATTTGTATTCATATGAAATAAAACTAAATAAAAGAAGAAGAAAAAAAAAGAATGTTCCAGCTAAGCAGGCTGGTTTTCACCCTGGCCGAAGTTGTTGCGACAAGATCCTCCTTCCCCGTACCTTTCTTTTGCGACTTTTGGAGTCGGTGCTTAGTGCCAGGCAAATGAATGTTTATCTCGGTCATGTCTTTTATACAGCTGACGAATGGTCTGCCACAAGGGTCCGTACTTGCTCCAATTTTATTTAACGTTTATACCACCCAATCACCAAATCCAGAAAATTTATATATGCAGAGAATATTGCTTTAGCTTATAAACACAAGGATTTCGCAGCTACTGAAAAAACACTCACAAACGATCTTGCAACCCTCGAAGAATATTTTAGAACCTGGAAGCTTAATCCTAATCCTTAATCCTTAATCCTAAACCACCAATAACTGAAGTAGTCTGCTTCCACTTAAGTGATCCATATTCGCACATATCTTGACGATCGGCGTCTTAAGAATATATAAATAAATAAATAATCAACTAGCTAATCGGAAATTAAACATCTTTTCAAATTGTGTAAAACTCCACCACAATGATCATATTACACAGTGCCTGGTATTAACGTTAGATCGATCGCTGATGTTTATCTGATGTCTATCTCGAGCTTACTACTCTGTGGGTGAGTATCTTTCCAGTCGTTAGAGGCGAGCTTACTCTTGGCCCAGAGATTGATTCAGCTGTGTGAAGGGAGGGAAGATCATGATAGGTTAATTGCATAAATGAGTGGGTGAATGAGGTAAACAACCTGTATGTTTGAAAGAGGTATGAATGTGTTTTGCATGTCACAATGTTAAATTATTATAAATTATTATTATTATTATTATAAATTATTGACTCATTGTATATAACATTGTTGTTATCTATGCAATAAAGATATATTATTATATTATTATTATATTATTATTATACTACGAATCTACTTACGGTAACTAGAACGTATATGTTTTAGTAATAGATGTTAAGTTACCTCTGTTTTGTTCCGCCACCAATCTTGTGTTATTATAGCACTACCGGTTTCGAAGGATGTCCTTCATCTTCAGGTGCTCTTTCTTGGGCTTCACTTATCACTCTAAAGTTCAAATTTCTTTCTTATTTCCAAATTCTTTTAGTAAGGTAAGGTTGGCAACACAACTCTCTCCATGAATCACCAACCCCTTATAAATCTACCGTTGGCGGTTCACACTCAAAATGTCAAGTGAAAGAATTTGAACTTAGTGTGTTAAATGAAGCCCAAGAAAGTGCACCTGAAGATGAAGGACATCCTTCGAAACCGGTAGTGCTACAATAACACAAGATTAGTGGCGGAACAAAACAGAGGTAACTATCTTACCACCTATTGTGAAATACAACCAATCGGGATAATACCGATAGCATAACAATGGATATGTTTTAGGTATCGTGGCTATACTAATGTCCAATATATGTGGTATCGGAAGAAATTAAATGAATCTTTAATTTAATCACAAACAGCTGTTCTGACATTGTTTGTGAATTAAGTGCTTTTCTTTTTTATGATCTAATTTAAGTTTTAATTATGTATTTTTTTACTTATTTTTGATTATTTTCTTTTAAAGTGATATTTAATAATCAGTTTTTTAATTCTTTATCAATTTATATACATTTTATTGTCAAATAATAATTATTTGTGCTTTCGAAAATTTTGTTACCTGAACATAACCTAAACATATGTAGAGTGGCTCCGAAAGAGCCATGGCAAAACATATTTGTCCAATTTGTGTTATTACTGTTCTGCAAGAAGAAAAGTGTATTCAATGTGATGGGCCCTGTGCTCGCTGGTTTCATGCTGATTGTGCTGGGCTATCAAATACTGAATATGCTAGATTGATAAACCCTCGCACCTGTGGTAACCGTAAATGGCTATGCAGACGTTATGATTGTGTTGATGGTGGTGTTAAGCAACCTGTTATTGATTCTCGATTTGACATACTTTCTTCCCAAATGTCTCTTGTTTTAACCAAATTGGATAGCTTGAGCAACATTTCTTCGAATATAAGCACTATAAAAAATGAGCTGGTATCAGTAAATGAAAAATTGGACAATTTTGAGCCCCGTATTGCCAATATTGAAACACGAGTGGATAACTTGGAAGATCAGTTGAAGGTCATACATAATGAAAATTCTGTAAATCAACTTAGCTTTGATAATGTTCTCGAGGAGCTTCAAGAGCGTAACATAAGGAAGAAAAATATCGTTTTCAATGCTCCGGAATCAAAGGACAGTCACCCTAACTCTGTCAAGACTTATGAGATAAATCTTGTCACCGCGATTGTTAATAGCTCAGTGCCTGGTTTCGACACCACTAGAATCCCGAAGTCATTCCGGTTGGGTACTAGGAACAATAATAAGAACAGGCCAATTAAGTTGATTTTTACTTCTGAGGAAATTGCTCTTCAGGTATTGAATAACTTCTCTTCTGAAAAGCTTGTCTTGGAGAACCCTGATCTAAATGACGTGAAGCTATCTAGGGATCGCTCTCCATTGTAACTCTCTTCTCTGAAAAAGCTACGCCTTGTGCTTGAGTCTCGTCAAAAGGATGGTGAAAGTGATTTGACAATAAAATATAGGAATGGTGTCCCAAAAATAGTCAAATCCAAGAGTCTTCAAAAAAACTAGAAACTTTCAACGGCAATGCATGTAGGTTATATTATCAGAATATTAATGGTATGCGTTCCAAACTAACTGAATTTATGTTAAATGTTAATCTTAGTCAAATTGATATTGTTGCACTAACCGAAACCAATCTGGATCCTAGTATTAGTGATGCTGAGTTGGGCCTTACTCAGTACTCTGTCTTTCGTTGTGATAGATCCCCCAACACGAGCACCAAATTAAGTGGAGGGGGTGTACTCCTAGCTGTTCATAAGAATCTCAATGCCACTTCTATTAAATTTCCTTGTGATTCTATCGAAGCAACCAGTGTGGTTTTAAAATTGGGTCACAGTCTACTACTCATGTGCTCATGTTACATTCCCCCGAATCAGCCAATCGATGTCTATCAGTCTCTGTGTGATGCCCTGGAACAGTTACATTTCCAGGTTGGTCTCGATCACAGTCTTGTCATTCTTGGAGACTTCAATCTGAACAGCGCTAGTAGTACTAGGGTGATTTCTGACTTAGTTTATGACACAGCTAACGCTCTTGGTTTAAATCAGCATAATCAAATTTTTAACGATCATGGCTCCCAACTCGATTTAATTTTCTCTGATCTCCCTTGCGCTGTCTCACGGACTGGGGATCCTATAGTGGCTGAAGACACCTACCACCCTGCCTTGGATATTTACTTCAATGTACCTCTATCTGCCGTTGCTCCTCAATTTACTTTCGCCCCTAGTTAAACAAATGCGATATGCAGCAACTGAGAGCTGAAATCAATAATTTGGATTTGGATTTGGAGAAGTCTGAGGGCGGCAGTGAAACTAATTTTAATAAATACATCACTGAGCTAAGTAGCATGATTAAAAGAAATTCTCCTCTGAAACGTGTTGGTAGATCTCCTATCCCTCGTTGGTTTAGCTATGAGCTAAAATCTATGGTGATTAACAAAAAAACATTGCATAGAATTTATAAGACCACAGGTTTGGGAAGTGACTACATGGCCTTTGCTAGAGCTAGAACTGCATGTAAAGCCCTTGCTGTTGGATGTTACAACTCTTACATTTCACATGTTGATGGTGCTCTCTCCTCTGGGAATCCTAAGGTTTTTTGGAGTCACATCAAGAACCTTAGGCGCAGTGACACTACTCCCATTAGTATGACTCTAGGCGACAGGGAATCTTCTGATCCAACTGAAATGTGCAATTTATTTGCTTGTCACTTCTCCAGTGTCTACTCTGAACCTGTTCAAGGCACTGTTGTTCTTCCCCTAAGAGACAACAATGTTTTCATGTCAAAGGTTGAATGCAGCGCTGAAGAGATAAAAAAAAGATTGATTCGCTTGACGTATCAAAAGGTGTTGGACCTGACTGTATCCCTTCGGTCATCATGCGTCAATGCAACGACCTGTTGTGTAGCCCACTCTCTAAGCTCTTCAACCTTAGTCTCCAAGAAGGTTTCTTTCCTTCGTCTCTGAAAACTAGTTACGTGGTTCCAATTTTTAAAGATGGAAGAAGAGATTCAGCATCCTGCTATAGACCCATTATCATACAGTCACCGATTGCCAAGATATTTGAATCAATAGTCCTCGATCGCCTTAAGCCACTCTTTGCTTCAATTTTGATACCGGAACAACACGGTTTTACTAGTGGCCGCTCGACTATTACTAATCTTGTCCAGTACGATGAATATATTCTGACTGCCTTCGATAAATACTCTCAAGTAGATGCAGTGTACCTAGACTTTAGCAAGGCATTCGACAAGGTTAGTCACTCCTTGCTTATATCTAAGCTTGAGTCTTATGGCATTTTTGACCCTCTCCTATCTTGGTTGAACAGCTATCTGACAGGGAGATCATCCATAGTTAGGTTCGGTGGTGGCTTTTCTAATCCCTTCAGTGTCAAATCAGGGGTTCCTCAAGGCTCCTTATTAGGTCCCTACCTTTTCAACCTGTTTATAAACGACATTGGTGAGGTCATTGAGAGCAATTTTCTACTCTTCGCTGATGACATTAAGCTCTTCAGAGTTATTGACAGAGTCGAGGACAACAATGTTTTGCAGCGTTCACTAGATGGTGTTGCTAAGTGGTGTGAAGACAATCTTATGCAGCTTAATAAGTCTAAATGTTGGGTGGTGTCCTTTCATAGAGGTGATAATAATCTCAAAGCAGATTATTGTATCCAGAGCACTAGATTGCAGCACGTTCAGTTTATCAAGGATTTGGGAGTGCATTTAAGTCAAACTCTTTCTCCTGAACGTTATATTGATGTAATCTCTGGCAGAGCTAGTAGGCTACTGGGGCTTCTATCACGAGCTGCTAGAAGTGGTTTATCCATACACTCCATTACAACTCTGTATAAATCTCTTCTGCGTCCTAATCTTGAGTATGCTTCTGTTGTTTGGAAACCATTCTATCTTCATCACACCATCAGATTGGAAAGAATACAGAGAAGATTTATTAGACTTGTTGGTTCAAGATTGGGGTTTCCGTTCTACGATGTTCCTGTTGAAGATTTGATGAAACAACTTGACCTTTGCCCTTATCTGTACCTCTCCTTCCTTATCAAGCTGATAAATGGGAACATCGACTGTCCTGCTCTGCTTTCCAAGATTGAGTTCAGGATTCCACGCGTCACTAGGTCAACTGAGCTTTTTGTTCACAAACACCACCGTACCAACTACCTGAAGTTTGGACCTGTGGCAAGATTGCATCAACTTGGAAACTCCGTCCCTACTGAAGTTGATTTCTTCAATGACAGTCTTAGCACTCTAAAACGGAAATTGGTTGCCTCTTCAACATAGGACGTGCAACCTACCTAGCACACATCCCTAGTTACCTCCACACTTGTTACCCACTTTTACCACTTTTTAGCTTGTTTTTCTTTTGATACTATTACTCAATTATTTTGTTTCTTTACATTGTCTACTTAATTGTACCACTATGTCTTTCTTGTATTATTGTATTATTGTTTTTTTTCTGTCATCAAATTTATGTATGTAATGGCATTGCCGTTGAAATAAATAAAATAAAAATAAAAATAAAATAAAAAAATCACTAGTGGCTTGTAGGGGCCAAAGCCCCTAAATAAATAAAATACAAATGTTACTGTTAAATATTTGTTAATGTATAAAATGGAATTATTGTTTTGTAAAACTCATTATCATACATAACATTAATATAGTTTTATTGTTATGTTAAAACTTCTCTGTACACTTCATTTTTTTCTGTAAGAGTTGTCTATTTCGTTGTTTTGGTCAACTGTATTTTCAATAAACAATACTTTAATTCCGTGTGGGAATTTTACTCTACTTTTTTTACACTTTTATTTCTGGATCAATATTTTACATATTATACACAGAAAATGTAACAGGTGGAATAATAACATTATCGGGTTCGCTCATATATGAGTCACCCTGTAACATGAATAACAATCAGTAAACAAAAAATATATATAACATATTTAAGTAAGTTAAATAAACAAATAAGTATTACATAGACATGACTATAAATCAGTCTATCACGTCTTGAGGAAGTCTGCCTTTCAAACGCCTGTGCAAAGTAGGTTCTCCAATGTGAAAGCAAATAGCTCCTGGAACATTTTCTAAGTTTGCCATGAACTTACGACAACTTCTTTTAATAAAAGCATCAATGGTATCGAGTCCAAATTCTACATGCAGACGAGAGTTACGTATATACCATGGACTATCAATTCCTAAAACTTTGTTTTTAAAAATTTGAATCTTTTTCAGTTTGCCGGAAGAAATGCACATTCCCCAAACTGGATAGGCATACATAATTAACGGCCGAAGAATTATTTTATATATTAAAAATGTGCATTCTGGTTTTAAAGATGACTTTCTGTTTATTATAGGAAATAACATGGATAGACGTGCGTATGCTTGAGTGAGTTTGTTGTTTACGTGAAGATTCCAGTTTAATTTTTTATCGAGTTAAACACCTAAGTATTTTATGCCTTGATCATCAGGGTTCCAAGGAATTGAAGTATTTTCAATAGCAACTTCAGGTGGCAAAATATACTTCCTCAAAGAGAAAACCTTTGTTTCACATTTCAATGGATTTAACGATAGTCTCAAGCTTTTAAACCAATCGGTCAGAGATGTTACACTGAATTGTAAAGAATTTACGGCTTGGTTGATGTCAATGTGCTGGGTAATAAGAACCGTGTCATCAGCATAAAGAGCAATAGTAGCCTGAGGAAGCTCAGGAATATCAGACATGTATAAGTTAAAAAGAAGAGGTCCCAGTATTGAGCCTTGAGGAACACCTGCTCCTATTGGACGAACTGAGGAAAGTGTGCAGTTGAGTTTGACACAAAAAGTCCTATCAGACAAAACGATTGCAACAAAGCTCTCAGATACAAAGGAAGTCCAAACTGATACAATTTATATAACAGGCCACCATGCCAAACCTTATCAAATGCACTTGTTATGTCCAAAAATGCTGCCGATGAATGAAGCTTCTTCTCAAATCTTCTACATATGATTTCATTGATTCGTAGAAGTTGATGAGATGTAGAATGCCTTGTACGAAATCCAAACTGATAAGGGGGAATGATATTAGAAGAATCCAAGTGTTTTAGCAGTCTCTTATGTATAATGTTTTCAAATAATTTTGATATTGATGAAAGGAGACTAATCGGACGGTAACTGCTAGGAAAATGTTTAGGTTTGTTGGGCTTGTGTATAACAATTATTTGAGCAAGTTTCCAGTTTTTGGGAAAGTAACCAACAGAAATACAAGCATTGAAAATAGATGCCAGTATTGAAAGAGCTTTGGTAGAAAAATTCTTCAAAACTATGTTAGGTACCAAGTCCTGCCCTGGAGATTTTCTGTTGGGGAGATTTTTAATAATATTTTTAATTTCTGAGGGTGAGGTAAATTTCACATGCTGCTCTGCACTGCTAGGGGTTGTGGACAAAAATCCTCAACATTTCTGTTAGTTTTAAAATCATGAACAACATTAGGAATGAATGCATTCTCAAAAAAATCGGCAAACACATTACTTTTTTCGGAATCACTTTCAAAAATTAAATGATTTTGTTTTAGTGGAGGCACAATTGTCGGTGATTGTAAAAGCCCCTTTGTTGCTTTCCACATATAAGAATCACCAGGATCAATATCAGAAACGTAATGTTTATAAGAATTAATCCTATATTTATCAAGTTCGCTACGTACTTTACGAATTAGTTCATTTAGCTGCATCTTTAAGTGAGGGTACCTGTATCTCTGCCACTGACGTCTCACTCTATTTTTAAATCTAATTAATTGCATAATCCTCATAGGAGGATGAAGAAAAGTGTTTCGTGTAGGGGGAAAAGTCCGGATAGTTGCATTTTTGAAGTAAATACAATATATAGTTTGCCCATGTGTACAAGTTTGTTAAGGTAAACATCAGCTTCTCACAGGTTTAGCCTTGGGCCTCGTTAATTAGTAGGGTATAAAACATTAACAGCTGGAATATTGAACGCATACTACTCAATCAATCAAAACAAAAGTTAGAAACCCTATAAGATTAAGATGGGAACTTTGAGGGCCAATGGGGCGGAGTCTTTAATGCGGATCGTGAAACTTTTATTTTTTACATCAGAGCTTTAAAATAAGCCATTTCCGAGGGCCGTAGGTAGAATGTGATGCAACGTTACATGTTCTATTGGTTTCACAGAACCTGTGTGGGCATGACAAAGTCTGATTATAATCAACTTATTAATAATATAAGACATTTATGGACTTACAACAGAGTAGACTGTACGGGTGACAATACTCAGTATCTTGAGCAGATCCTGGTCCAGTGTATCTCTCAACTCACAAATAAAATAGATAAGTTAAGTAACGTCCCTGAAGATGTTAAATATATTAAGGCCAACCTGCAGGATCTGAAAACCAGGATTGAACCAAGAGTAGAAGATTTGAATGATATAGTCATCAGACTAGAGGTAAATGTGAAGGCATCGAACGAGCAGGCTATTGAGATTATTTGAAAAAAATCAGCTATTTCTACTGGTAATAGTGCTTCAACTGAATTTTTATGGAGGAAGCAATGGGACGCACGAGGAGAGCTCGTAATGTTATGGCATTTGGCTTACCTGAGAGTAAATCGGTGAATACTAAAGAACGAAGGGATCATGAATTTGTGTTAATAAGAGAATATTTCAATAAATTTTTCCTCTATTCGAATAATTAGACTTGGGAGAGAATTTAAAATGGGAGCCAGACCAGTCAAAAGTACTTTTTCCAGTGAATAGGATGCGGTGGGATTTCTAAAAAATACTCTAAGGACCATCCAGACCTTGCTGGTGTGTCTATCACACATGATCAAACACCACTACAGCGGGAATATGTGAAAAACTTCAGGGAACAAAATTAAAAGAGAGGTCTGATAAGGGTGAAAAAGATATTACAATCCGATTTGTAAGTGGTATACAACAATTGTCACAACTAAGAAAAAAACGGATAGGCCTCAACACTCTGCAAACATTCGTGTTAAGTGGATACTTCCAGAACGTCTTAGGTCTTCGAACTTCTTCCGCTGCTTTGAACTATGACATACTGGTTTTTGTTGAAACTAACCTTGGTGACAACGTGGAGAATTCAGAGCTCCATTTCATCGTCATTCGGTTTTCCGCTGTGACCACATTTTATAAAGTATAGTCTCTAAAACCGTATCATTGCTATAACTTATTAATAACACTTTGTTACTGTGCTTACTATAGCTGCCAATATTTTCTTTACTTAATACATGTATATGTATGTAATTTTTTGATGGTCATTAGCATATGTTCTTTACAATTATTAAAATTTCATTTAAGTACTTGTACTCTTGTAATTTTTGCCATATTGTTACCATGCGTTTATTGTTTTTAATGTATAAATGGTGTAAACCATGTATAAATAAATTATTATATGTATCATATGGTTTGTTGTCAGCTACCATTTGTTAATTTTGAAGCTGCGATGTATATTTGGATCAATATCCAAAAGTCATGATTGTAGTAAGCGATCTCCTGTCACAAAGCTAAGTCCAATCCATCGAGCCATCTAAGACCTGCCTCACTGATTTTGGTATGCTGTCCAATCCCTCCGTAAAAGATCGCAGGGGACACTATGTAACTGTATGATCCATTGTTTGGATAGACTCCCTGTAATCACATGACTGATCTAGTTCAATCCCCATTTATACTTCCAGTAATTTTTGAGTAGTGCCTCCTGGCGTCTTATCTCTGGAGACATATTATATATTGCACAGCACCGGGAGACAAGGAAGTGGAGTTGACATGAGAGTCTCATGACCCTATATTAAGTTGGACATCGACCGCTTTAGTCCAACACTATTTAGCCATACGGGAGCACTGTACTCAGTAGCTAAATATACCAGTGACAAAGCAGTTGTACGCAGGACGTGTGCGTTGGCTCCCGAGGTTGTTCTGGCAATATGATGTAATACATTTGCCCTGGTTTTAATTTTAACTGCTGTTTTTTAAAGATAGCTTTATGATGGAGTTTTACACCATATAGAAAGATGTCCAGTTTTCGATTATGCAATCTGTTACTTCGATTAGGCAGGCTACTTCGGTTTTTGATCGGTTAGGATTTAGCTTCCAGGTTCTATAATATTCTTCGAGGGCTGCAAGTTCACTTGTGAGTGTATTTTCAGTAGTTGTGAAGTTCTTATGTTGGTAAGCTAAAACAATATCATCCGCATATATAAATATTCTAGACTTTGTGATTGGGATGTCAGCGGTATACACGTTGAATAAAATTTGAGTAAGTACAGACCCCTGTGCCAGCCTTCAGCTTCCTACAGACCCCTCTTCAGCTGTATAAAAGAGCTTTCTTCACGACCGAGATAAAATTTTAAAGAAAGGGACAGGGAAGGAGGCTGTAGAACGTAAACAACAAACCTTTGCTCCAAACTGTGTCATAAACTGCTATAATATAATTAAAAGATGCAGATGTTTTCAACTTATTTTTAAAACCATTTCCGATAAATGGTGTCAAAGCTAGGATCTGGTCACTACAACTTCGGCCAGGGCGAAAACCAGCTTGCTCAACTGGACATTAGAATCAAGAATGGGTGATATTCTATTGTATAACAGCCTGTCTAGCATCTTATAACAAACACTAAGAAGAGATATTGGGCGATAACTTTCCACTCGTTCAGGGTATTTTCCAGGCTTTAGAACAGCTACTACTTTTGATCGTTTGAATGCTTTTGGCAAATTTCTTGTAGCTAATATCTTATTGTAGACTGTTTGAAGCCATTGTTTCCCTTTGCTACCAGCATGTTTAAGACATTCCGAAAAGATACCGTCAAGACCGGCTGCTTTTCCTGCTACTATTTCTCCGTGAAATGTAATTTGATTATTTTAATAAATTAATAAAAATAAAGGAATGTAGCGCTTGGAATGTTGACACAACCGACTTGCCTTACCAAATTAAATACAGAGTGAGTTTTATGTCCTGGCACACCTGGATATAATTTAAACGGCCCGAGATATCTATGTGAAACCTTGACCCTACCTATTATAACATATTTTCTTAATTTTTCAAGTTGTTGAAAATTTTGCCCCCCTTTTCTAAAGGGGGGCAACTAAACATTTTCAAATACAAACCCCTATCATGTGACCCCTCATTTTAAAGGGAATAAAAAATGAAATCCAATAATGCAAACTAGAGGTCTCTACGTTTATTTTAACAGATGTTATGACAAATTTATAATAATAAAATCAGTAACTGTCTTGTCCTGTTTATCGTAACATGAGTCAACATGCTTTGGAATTTCCCTTGTTCTTATCTTACCGTTTGCAACAATCTACTGTTGACTTTCTCTTTACTACATTTCATCAGCTGATTGGTTAAGTTGCTATAAACAACATTAGTTTAAGGTTATTTTTCTGACAAATAGTGTTACTTATTTTATTTCTACATGGAGAATTCTGAGTTTGAAAGAATTACTGTGTTAATGATGAGAGGTTATGGAGAACGTATGAGATCATACGCTGAAGTAGCAGAATTATTCAATGAGGAATTTCCTAACCGGAACAATCCCTTAACTAGATTTACGGTGGCAAGAATTGTTCAACGGTTTAATGATACTCATTCTGTAAAGGATAGACCCAAGCCAGGAAGGGCTCCTGTAATTGACGAGGAGAAATCATTAGATGTTATGCAGTCCTTTGTTGAAGATCCCCACATATCTACGAGAAGAGCTGCTTTGGAACACGACATTAGCCAATCTTCGATAAGAAAAATTCTTAAATGTAATAAATTCAAACCTTTTAAAGTCAAACTAGTGCAAGAGCTTAGTGAAGATGATTATGACCGTAGGGTTGAATTTTGTGATATAATGATGGGCAAACTAGACGCTGAACCTGAGTTACTGAACAGAATCCTTTTTAGTGACGAAGCAACTTTCATGACCAACGGTGCCGTCAATCGGCATAATTGTCGTTACTGGGCAGATAAAAATCCACACTGGTATGTAGAGGCCCAAACACAACGCCCTTCAAAAGTTAATGTTTGGGCAGGAATAGTTGATCACCGCTTAGTCGGTCCATTTATAATTGATGGAAATTAAATTCTGTGAAGTATTTAGATATGCTTGAAAACCAGATTGTGCCTGCACTCCAAAATATGTTTGGACAAGAAGCTGATAACATTTGGTTACAACAAGATGGAGCACCACCACACTATGGTCTTGAAGTACGACAATATCTAAATAATGTCTTCCCAAGAAGGTGGATAAGCCGAAGGGGCACTGTGGAATGGCCAGCAAGGTCTCCTGACCTTAACCCACTTGATTACTTTTTTTGGGGCTACATGAAATATCTGGTGTACAAAACAAGGCCAATTGACGTCTATGACTTAACGCAAAGAATTTTGAACTTATCTCAAACAATTCCTAGAGATAATTTCTTGAATGCTGTCACAAGTTTTTACACACGTCTAGCACACTGTCAAACAGCCGAAGGTGAACAGTTTGAACACCTGCTACATTAAAACAGGTAACTGTTTTTAGAATTTGCGTTAGTGTTGACTCATGTTACGATAAACAGGACAAGACAGTTACTGATTTTATTATTATAAATTGGTCATAAAATCTGTTAAAATAAACGTATAGACCTCTAGTTTGCATTATTGGATTTCTTTTTTTATTCCCTTTAAAATGAGGGGTCACATGATAAGGGTTTGTATTTGAAAATGTTTAGTTGCCCCCCTTTACCCCCCTTTAGAAAAGGGGGCAAAATGTTCAACAACTTGAAAAATTAAGAAAATATGTTATAATAGGTAGGGTCAAGGTTTCACATAGATATCTCGGGCCGTTTAAATTATATCCAGGTGTGCCAGGACATAAAACTCACCCAGTAAAATCTTAAAACTCATAGATAATGAAAATTGAAGTCGAACTTATTGGTATCGATTATTACTATCATTTTATTTATATTTACTAAAGTGATCATCGATACTCTATAGTAACTTCCTCACTTCCTCTGTGAAATTGCAAACACAAAAGTATTCATTATTCAACAACATTCCTATCGTATTTGTATTATTGTAGGCTACATGCTGATTTGTTTTTTGAATTGTTGTATGGTTAATTATGTCACTGTATAAGGTTTAGTCTGTTAGTGGATGTCGTTGTTATTAACAGGAAATCAAATTGTAAGTTGATTTGGTAATACATTTGTTAGTAATTATTTAGTTTCATCAATCATATTTACATTTATGGAAGTTTTTCTCCAAATACGAACCAGTTTTAATAACATGTAAAATAATTACTGAGAATGGCATACAAGACAATGCAGGCTTTTTTTCATACATCTATAATTTTTCTATTTCTGGGTTTGATGAAATGCACCTAACTTCTATTTTGGTGGATAACTTAAGTGTTCCAAATCTTAAATAGGCCTTTAACCCTCGAACTGGCGGTCATATTTCTCTGTGGTGGCGGCCGTTTTTAGGCGTTTTGCAAGGTTTTTTTTAAAAAATTACTAAAAATACAAATATCCAAATGAGGTAATTGTACTACCATTGTATTCACTAAGACCCATATAATATTTATGTTTAGCAAGTAAAAGCCCCATATCCAAAAAAGGTTTTTTTTACACTCAAATAATTTTTTTTTTTTTAGTTTAAGTTTATAAAGTGGGGAGACCATGATGTAAACTCATAACAATAAAAAAGTGAGGAAAAATCCAAGATAGCCAAAAGTTTCCAAATTTTGTCTAGTTTTCAAAAGTATAATATTTATTAGGATTACAACCATAAATGAAGCCTTCAGAATCATAAAACGTCACAAGCGCACAAAACGCAAATTTCAATTTATAGCAACTATGTATACTGTTATACATATATATGTTATTCATTGGTATTTCAAAGGCATCAAAGATACTAAAAATAAAGTTTGACTCTCGCTGTACACGGTGATATGATATATAATGCAACTGAATAATATTTACCTAAAATTAAAGCGCTTGGAAAAAACGATGTTTTAAACGTCGATTTTCGACGATTGCCACTTCACAAACAACTTTTGAACGTCTATAATCGATGTTTGCCAGTTTTAGGGTTAAAGGGCGTTTATCAATTTAAAACAGGCCTAACCTAAACCCAACTGCCTCCTACCTTAGAGACGTGAAAGTATATTTTTGATATAATTTGACCATCAAATAAAGTTGTTTTTTGTTCAAAAAAACTATGATAAAATATTTTAGGTTTTATCTAACAAAACTCTTCCTAACATATTAATTAAGTTAACTTAGGCCTATGTATTTAGTAATTATCCTATGTACTTTCTAGATGCTTTTGTAAGTACAATGTTTTGTTGAAAATGTGGTGAAATATGAATTTATATTTCTTGAGGAGGTTCTTCCGCGGAATTGCAGTAAAATCGAACAACTATTTAGTGAAATAACCAACTTTTTAAAAATCAGTATCTTTTTCTTTTTACTTGTTTTGTAATTCTGAACACTAATATGTAATTGGGATTTCAATAAACTTAATTTTTCGGTCTGAAAATACACTTTTTACTTTTCTAACCAAACATAACCTAGCCTAACTTATCCTAATTCTCTACTTACTCAAAAAAAATTCATAGTTTGCATTATGTTTGGGTGCCTGGCTTCTGGCCGTAGCTGCAGTGAGAATATATGTATGTTTGTTGTTTGTGCTCAGTCTTAGCTCCTATTAACATTGTGCATATGGCCATGTTAGATGTTTTGCTGCAAAAGTAGTTTTCCCGCAATGCTTTGAGAAATAATTGTTGTGCACTAAACGACTTTTCATATTCATGATCAGCATGAAAATCTACATCAAATTAAAACATGAAAGAAAAAATCCTGATAAATAATGGAGATAAATTGAAAAATAACAAAAAATTTGAACATTTTCTGCTAATTCACAACCACTACTTTTTTTTGTTTCTGCTAATTGATGAATGTTCTGTTCCTCCTACCACAGTCTTGATGCAACTTTTCAACGCATGACGGTGAATCATTCCCTTAATTTTGTAGATCTAACACTTTGGTTCATACTAATACAATTGAGAGCTGTTGAGCCAAAATAAAATCATGGAATTAAAAACAGTAGGGTAACTAAATAGGGTAGTGTGTGTGGGTTATTTTTTTAACAATGTTGTTATCTAGCTTAATTTTTTTTAACCCTCCAAATGCTAATTATCTCGATCGAGACGATTTGTTTTCTTTTCCAGTGCTATCGTCTCGATCGAGACGATTAAAACATTGGTCCGGTAAAACAAATGCACCATCGTTAATTCTTATCGTATCGTAATGTATTTCATATAGTATTACTCGGGAATAAAATGTCTATCGAAATAACTAACCATCGATGCATTTCTTAGATATTTTAACCGAGTAGGCTAGTCGTTAATACAGATGTTTTTATTGGCTCAGTCTAGCAGGCGTTGGCGGCACTCACTCAATTCGTTCCGTCAGGTGTTAGTATTGTGTTGTTGTTTACATATTATTTTAGATGTGAATTGAGATATTTAGAAGTATTTAGAGTTCATAATATCAGCAATGAGTGAACCAAGTGATTCAAGTGCTATTAGAGGGGCTTTAGATGAGTGTAATAGTGATATTACTAGTGACTCAGAGTAATTTTCTTTTTAGTTGTAAATATTATAAATAGATAACTTCTGAAAGAAACAATGTAACTTTAGTAAAGTAAATACAAAATAAAACAAATAATACTGACATTGAATATTGAACATTGATAAATTTTGCTACAAATACATGAACATTTTTTCCACTGACAGTTATGCTCCAAAAGAGCTAATTTTTTTACAGTGCCAACTTTTATATTTTGTCGTTTGATATTTTTCCTTTTGAAGAAAAGTGAAAGTGTTTGGTATTATTTTGATCATAATTGAACTATGAATATTTTGTATATATTATATATATAGTGTTAATTATGAAAGTGTGCTAAAAATAGGCGCTAAATGAAAATAAAAAATTTAAAAAATCAACTTTTAGACAAAATAGCCTATAAACTGATTTGAAAAAAAAGTTAAGTGATTTATACTATTTTTATGTTGTTCTACATAATTTCCTGTAAAAAATTATATATAATAAGTCTTAGTTTGATAAGAGTTTACATAGTAAATAAATTAAATCTAATGAATGCACGTGATTGCCAAAATAGCTTAGCACTTGGGAAAAAACAATCAGCACTTGGAGGGTTAAGAAAGACGTTTAATTTTCAATTAGCTAGTCGATTACCTAGGTGGAAGCAGGCTACTTTAGTTTTTGATGGATTAGGATTCAGCTTCAAGGTTCTAAAATATTCTTTGAGGTTTGCAAGATCAGGTAATTCTGCACTATTACTTAGTCAACTTCAAATCAGTTCATACTTTGATCAAACATTTTTGGGATGCTAAGTACTACAATTTAGTAAAAATTAGGTGTCAGAAATATAGAGTTACTATCATTAGTGATACACCGAGGCTGCCCATATACATCACGCAGCGGAAGTTACGGTTAGGTTAGGTTATCATAGCCTATTGTAGAATATGTTTTTACAAATTCTGCTGACTGGAAAGTGGTTTGCGACAGTGAAAATACGTTATTACAGGTTCATTCTACAATATAATAACCTGTCCATAACAGCCGTTGCGCGATGTTCCAAAATATCAGTGATAGTGCGTGGACTTTAAACCTTCTTATCGCTTTACAATGTGAACGACGGCTTTCTGACACTTGATTTTCATTTTTCTAACTAAGTGAGGACTACAACATCATCATATAAAAATATGAAAAGAATTGAAGTTGTTTAAGTAATTGTACAGTTTTACCCAAGATAATTTGTAAGTGTTTCTTCAGTAGCTGTGAAGTCCTTGTGTTGATAAGCTAAAGCAATATCGTCTGCATATATAAATTTCTAGACTTGGAATGTCAGCAGTATACACGTTAAATAAAATTGGAGTAAGTATAGACCCCTGTGGCAGACCATCCTTCAGCTGGCTAAAAGAGCTTTCTTCACAGCCGAGATAAAGTTTTATTAGCCTGGTACTAAGCATCAACTCGAGAAGTCATAAAAGAAAGAGACAGGGAAGGAGGCTGTAGAACTTCTTTTCAAACCTATTCTTGATAAATGATGTCAGACCCAGGATCATCTATCTCTTCCTCCGTGAAATTTCTGGAGACTTCCAGGGGTGCCAGTTAGCTCTTTTTAATTTCATTTAGCTTGTAAAGCACAAGTTTGTAAGAAGGATGGCGGGCTGACTTCGATAAGCTGACTATCCATTTAGCTATGTTACAAGCCTTCGGGTAGAGCACTTCTCTTTGATTTTGAGATTTACCAGAGATATTAGTTAGCATAAATAAAATCAGTCAGGCAGGTCGTAAATGGCTTGTGGATTGGATTTAGCTCTGTGACAGGAGATACATTTTTATTTCTATTAATATTTAGTGACTTTTGGAGTTTTTCCAAGTTAAACACAGCTTTTATATAATTTTAAAATTATTTTTAATTATTATAGAACATCTTATTATCACTTTTTAACCATTCACATCACTTTTTAACCATTAAAAGTGGGTGAAATCTGCAGGAAGGCCTCTATTTGATGAATTTATCTCCTCTGTTAATGGAACTCATCTTTAACCACTGAAACAGCAAATTTTTCTGTATCTCCTTGTATAAAAACCACTTTAATTGATAGCTAATTCAGTACTGTAAGTACTGAATCCACCGCACACCGATACACACACTGTGGCATTGACCCACGCACCCACCCTACACTCACTATGGCATTGACCCACTCTACACGTACTGTGACATTGATACACCCACTCTACATGTACTATGACAATTATTCACAGTATACCCATACACGCACTGTGGCATTGTATAGGTTATTGTTATTGTTTTTAGTGCTGTCCTTTGTACACCACGTGACCTAATGTGTCAAATAATTAATGTTATCTATTATTGGGAGATTCTTAATTTTTCTAATTAAAATTTAAATTATTGTTCATTTGCCATAAATTGGTCATTTTTGAAGGATTTGATACAAAATTGAATTAAATCAGTGATACAAGTTAAATTACCCAATTCATGAAAAGAAAATTAATATTTCTATAATATGGAAAATGTTTAATATAACCTAACCAACCTAATGTAAACTCCTCACTTATCTTTATCATCCTAGTTAAAGTTATCGTGGAGCACAATTGCAGCCATAAGCAAATGAAAATTAATATGTTCTTACAAAATGTTCACAAGGCTTCTTTAGTAAAGTGTCAGGTGAGTAGTTAGAGGAGGAGGGCTGCAGACTTTGTCACCTAGTGTAAAAGACTCAATATAAAACAATTCTTTACCAGCGGTCACCAGAGTCCTACCTTCTATGCCTGGCTACCTTGTGTAAATACTTCCAATTTAAACTATGTTTATCTAAGAGGAGCATCTGTACTCTGTGATATAAAGCTGTGACAGGTCACATTGTGAAAAAGGCCTTAGGCAGTCTTGATGAATGCAATAGAGAATTGTTCCAAGAATAAAGAGAGGAGAACCGTTAGTATTTTATACTTATAGACCATTTTCCTACGACTTTGTATTGCTCCTAGACCGAGAATGTTGTGATAACTTTTGTTTATTACCTAGATTACCATCTAATTTTAATGAAATTTCTACTCCTATTTACCTCATTGTTTAGTACTGTTTGATTTATGAAGAAAATTTTAAAATAAACCACAACAGTAAATTGAAACCTTGTTTTATTATAGATAAAACTCTGCAATAAACCAGGAATTATGGTTATTAAATAGAAGATGTTAACAATCTATCAATATACTACAATTTAAATCCAGTAATGACATTGTAAAATACAATTTTTTAAAAATAGAAAACCATTGATATTTTTTACATTATATCTATAGACATATTTGATTGAAGATTTATATAAAATAATTTCAATTTCATTTTAGGGCTTCATGAGTTCCCAACAGAGTCCTACCGTGCTTGCACAACAAACTGTTGACCGTGAAAAAGTTTACCAGTGGATTGTGGAACTAGCTAATCCAGAAACACGTGAAAATGCTTTACTGGAACTCAGGTAACCTAATATAGTTATAATATTTCTATAGCACAGCGTGAAGGGGTGTCCTCTAGTAAATATTAATATTAGTTTTATTGATTTCTTATGAGTTAAACTATTGATTTTTGTATTATGAGGGAGAAGATTAACTTATTTAGAACCAAAAACTGATTTTGTAATGTTATATAATATAATGTTTAATAAAATATAATAATTAAATCTGAATTATATTTTTCAAAAATCAACAGTATTGGCCTTGGGAGTAAAGCCTCACTTGTGAATTCTGCCAGTTGCTCTAAATGTGGATTTCAGCCTTTGATCTTTTGGATGAGCCTGGCCTACAAGCTTCACAAGGAAACTTTGTATTTATCACAGCTTTAAGAGCTCAGTCTACGGCCTTGCGGAAGACCTTGTTTGTAGTATGCCCACGATCTCAGTCTTGGAGGCAAGCTTAGCCTATGTCCTTACCATACTTGGGATTAACGATTGAAAATAATTAACGATTAAATTTAATCGTTACTTTTCTATTAACTTTTTAACTTATTAGTTAGTTTTGGTAATGTATAACTTCTAACTTAAACTAGTTGAAAATTTGGCTAACGGTTAAAGTAACTCAGTTAGTTTTTCAAATGTGATAAAAGGTGCCATATGGTTCGTGGAATGTGGACTGGGGAGAAAGTATCTAAACCTCAGGTCAATGGCCGATTGTTTTCCTCATCCCCCAATTGTCACCGACAAGCAAGGTCACTGTTTTGAAGACGCACCCCCTCCCCTTTATTCACCTTTTACTGCCTTATAAAAAAAGGCGGACCAAACGAGTATACCATTGTTGTGGGATTGACTTGTGTCCCTGGGGTGATCATTTCACTTGACTAGTTTATGTTCAGGGATAAGTTGAGATAGTCATTTAGTTATCTTGTTTTAAATCAACGTGTTGGACCTAAGCTTGTTTATCTTTCATAAACTCTAATACTGTAATCTTACCTGTTTACCCATCTATCTGTATAATTAATTAGGAAAATCAGTTGCATTTTGACGTTAATGCTGTCAATACTTAATTAATTGATCATACAAAATGATATATCTAAATTTTCCTGTTCAAAAGTAATCGGGAAAAACTATTTAAATGGTTAATCAAACCAAAATTTCCTCAAACGTTTACTTTATTTTAAATTAGGCTTACTAGGTAAAATCAATCCATTATATGATACTACGCAACAGAATAAACTATGCTATCGGCACCGTCGAAAAGAAAAGATAATGATAAAAGTCGGCACTGGTGGCGCAGTGCTGTAACCCAGCTACATGGGGACAAAGTGTTTGGGAGATTGTAGGCGATAGGTTGGATGCTCGGTCCTCTTAATACCGACATGGCGTCCGCTTGGTGGTTGCTATCGGCGTGGACACTACTAGAGAAGTCTGGGGTGTCCATGTTGGGTGGTAATCATTGTGCGGATGTTGTGTGGGGGAGATAACTGAGCATCAGGCTTGTCAATTAGCTGAAAATCAGACCAGCACTACGTGGTTCGGATTCCACGTAAAGCTGTAGGTCCCTTAGTTGCCCTGGCTGTTGGGCTATTAATAAATTGCCCTTTCTGAGGAACAGTTGAACTCAGTTAGTAACCAGACTACACTCATCTACACTCATCCTACACTCATAAAACCATTCATATTCGCCTTAAAATACGCACAACGTTGTGTCGGCGTCTCATATGTAAGAATGTAAGATAATACTATCTTTAATATTAATATTATCAGTTGTAATTAGTTTTGTATTTTTGTAATGATTTAGATAGTTTTCATTATTTTTAATTAACTTATTTCAGTAAGAATAAAACATGCACTCAGAACAGCAAATTCTTAAACGTCTAATAAACGTAATTGCTTATCGAAAATAGTATGAATAGATCTGCTTTCACTCACTTACAGAGTGAGTATATTTTGTTCAGTTTTTGTTTACCTAATCGCCTATACTTTCTTATCAGTGACCCTTCCTTATCATCTTCAGCCTGATAAAAATCACCTGGAGTCAACATGTCACAATATTATTTGGCCTTTCTTATATTCAGCGCCAATTTAAAAAAAAATGTTTTTCTATCGTGAATTTCCTATAAGATAGTTATTGATTTTTAAAGTATGGCTTAGAAATGTAAAACTTGAATTTCAAAGACTAAAGTAATTTTTTGTTCAAAATTTTAGAAATTAAATTAAATATTTAATTTTTAAGATTTCAGACAGTTATATAAGAAAAGTTATTGTAGAAATTACTATAGTCTAATTAATATTATTGTATAGTAATGTATTATAAATTGGCCTATTTATCTAAGATATTATAAATTATAAAAGATCATACAGGTTAAGTATTTGTTTATGTATATTTTACTGCACCAAAACTAACTTTTAACTTTCAATTTCAGTTAATTTTCTAATACTTTAACTTTAATAGAGTATTAACTTTAACTTTATTCAGTTAAAAAAAATCATTAACTTTCCTAAGTATGGTCCTTACCAGCAGACTTAATACTGTCTCAGCCTCGTGGCAGAGCTCACTCGCCAAAGGTTGCTGCACTTGTGCATACCTTACTTTGGAAATTACTCACTTATTTTCTGACAAAATAGGATGAGATAGAAAAACATTGTGAAACCCAAACTTGTAGAATGTTTAATTTCTGGCCATGATTATTTCATCCGATTTAAAATCCAAACAATTATTTAAAATCGGGTGAATAGTTTATACTGATATATTAGATACGATCAGTACTGAGTACACCAGTTTAGTGTATAACAGCTGTTACAAACTAAGCAGCATCCTTTATACTGATACTAGCTGTACCTGCCCGCTTCGCCTGTCATAAAATTGAGTTTTGATTGTATAATTGAAACTAGGGGACACCCCTGCACGTTTCGCTTGCCAACCCCCTAAGCAGATTACAGAAAAATATGAGAAGGGTAAAGTCGTTATAAGACGAATATGGCGTTGGTGACCAAAAAGTTAAAGCCCAAATATGTGAGTTCTGTATAGTAATTTCCATTTATCAGCTCCATTTACGGAATGATTTGCCCTAACATATTTAAGACTAAGACTGATTTCCAAGGCAACAGTTGAATTTAGTTAAAAAAGTCAAGAGACTAAAGTCAAGGACCATGTGCACACTTTATTATATATTAGAACTGTATTCAACAAATGATGTAACTAATAACAGTTCAGTCGGGAAAATAACCCTTGAACCTTTTACTCTGCAATTCAAACTTTAGCCAATGAGTTGCTATTCAGGCAATGATTACAATAATTGTTAATAATTCCAATGTATGAAGGTAATAGTGTTTTATTGAATGAATGTACTGTAGAAAAGTACAATGGTGAAATTAGTTATTTAATGAAATTGTTTTCTTTTTAACAGCAAGAAGCGAGAGGTAGTTCCCGAGTTGGCACCAATGCTGTGGCATTCATTTGGTACAATCGCAGCCCTCCTTCAGGAAATAATCAATATTTATCCAGCCATAAATCCTGCTACTTTAACAGCTCACCAATCAAACCGAGTGTGTAACGCACTGGCTCTTCTCCAGTGTGTAGCTTCCCATCCTGAAACACGCTCTGCGTTTTTGCAAGCTCACATTCCTCTCTTCCTATACCCCTTTTTACACACTGTGAGTAAGACTAGACCATTTGAGTATCTCCGCTTGACTAGCCTAGGCGTTATTGGAGCTTTAGTAAAGGTAAGTGTATAAGCACGTATTACTGTTAAAAACCAGAATTTGTGCAACAACTATCTAAATTTTGTTCTATATGTATGATTATTAATTCTTTTCTAGTACTGGAGAGCCCAATCTCTGTTTAAATCTTAACTCTATTTCCGATTCACACTTGATCTACGTGGGGAACTTATTCAGGCAGAGTAAGGGGGAGAACCAGTTTAGTACAAAGTGAATAGTAATGATAAAAACTTCTAGTCAAGGCTAAAATTTAAACCTGCTTTATCTCAAACTCTTAGTCATGACGTCTTTGAGGGCATAGTTTAAAGATTTGTTTAGATTTCTATAAAACTGGAATAGTATCAATTTTTGCTGTGTCGCAAATTATAAAGGAAATCAAGGGAAGAATTACATTCATGAAAATAATCCAAATTAAAATTATAATTCATATCTATGTAATATATTGGTATAAAGAACACATTATCTGTATTTTGTTTGTATACTGTATTTAGTTTATCTGTACTTTTCTCGAGAAGTGTCACTTTTTTAACCAACCATTATTTATGTACAGTAAAACCTCTTAATATTCAGATTAATGTGGTGCCAAGCAATCTGGATAAGAAACCCGGATATCAGATGTAATATTAATTACTACACTAATCACAACCTAAATATTAGAGTAAACAATAAGTAGTGATCAAGCCTGACCTTTGTTGTTCCGTAAGGAAATGAGTACCACATTGAGTAGGCTACATTAACACGAGTGTATTTTTAATGCATTACAGAAAATGAAGGCATATTACTATTTTTATTTTATTGTATTTGAAAATTCTGTATTATATTTTAGGCGATGATTTACCAATGGGTTTATTTAATTTATTTGGGTAAAATAATTAAAAGAATAATTTGTTATGTTAAGTACCTCTTATTATGAACCCAAAAACATCATATGTTTTTGTCCAACACATTAAAATTAACAAAATTTTGAATATTATTAAACTTAACTTGAAATGAAAAATAAGAAGAGTTAAATGTACCAAGTTATACAATATGTTGAGGTGAACCTAGCGATAGATGGAAAGGACTGCTTCAAATGAGATATGTCTGCCACTGTCCACCCAATAGCCATAAATTTCTAGAAAAATTCAAGGGAGGTATTTTGCAGAATCAGGCACTAAATCTCAACTAAAAAATACTGTTTCGTTCTACCTGACCGAAAAATATTTCCTCACTCTGAAGTGTTCAGAATACTGCACTGTTTTGTTTTCCTCAAAAACGGTTTGGATATTGGAAGATTTCATTATTGGAATTTGTTTTCTTTTACAATTGGGAGGGCCAGGCATCTTTCTGTACTTGGTAATGACTCCTCAGCCAAAAGGCTTATTGTGCGCCCTTCTTTACAGGACTTCAAACCTTATCCAATCCAAGATCATTAGAGAACCTTTAGATTGCCTTGATACGGTTTTTCTTTGCTACACCTTGGCCACGTTCTGATATGCTGCCTAGGTGAGCAACTGGATTGATGAAAGGGTCGGTTTTGAAATAGATTTTTTTCAGTGCAAACCCATTGTAGCTTCTTCATCTCTCCAGCTTCCTACTCTAAGGTCCATAATGCTATATTGTCTTTGAAACCCAGTACTTCTACAGACATTCATGACATATCTCCCAAACTTCTTAGAGCGGTGGCTGTACCTCTTACCATGCCATTGACTATTTTTAATAACTCCATTTCACAAGGTATATTCCCCTCATTATGAAACTGGCCAAAATTATTCCAATATTTAAGAAAGGCTCTAGATCACTTCTCAGTGACTATAGATAGACCTATCTCCATTCTCCCAACTGTAAATAAGGTTTTTGAACGCCTCACCTGAACCAAGTTAACTGAATTTTTAAGTAAATATAATCTTCTGAGTCCCACTCAATATGGATTTCTTAAAGGAAAGTCTACTTCTGATGCCATCAATGAATTTCTTCAAAAAGTTATTACAGCCATCGACAATAACCAGCCTACTGCAGGAATTTTCTGTGATCTTAGTTGAACTTTTGACACTGTAAATCATGAGAGACTTCTCTACAAGTTGGAGGTGTGTGGTATTAGAGGAACGTCTCTGAAGTGGTTCATATCCTACCTTTCAGATCGCAGTCAGCGTGTCCAAATAATAAATAGCTATGGTCGAGTTCTCTCAGCTTCCTTGCCAGTCAATTCAGGTGTCCCTTAAGGCTCTATACTTGGGCCCCTCTCCTATGTTTGCTCTACGTCAATGACTTGAATATAAATGTTATGGGTCATGTGTGCAATATGCCGACGACACTAGTGTGGAATTGCAAGCAAATCACCTGCCACTTCTGGATATCCAAATAACCACTACATTGAATTCCCTCAGTGAGTGGTTTTCACAAAACTATATGTCTATGAATAAAGAAAAAACAAATTCTAAAATTTTCCTTATATGGAGACTATACTGACAGCTTTCATGGAGGTTATGTTCGATTTTTGGCATTTATGTCGATTCAAACCTAAAGTGGGACACTCGGATATCAAATGTATGCTCTAGGATGAGCTCTTGTTTGTTTTCACTTAGATATCTCTCTGGTTTTCCTATCACATCTTTTTCAAAGATCATATATTTTGGTTACGTTGTTCCTGTTTTGTCATATAGAATCATGTTCTGGGGGACAGCCCCAGTCACATCATTTAATAGAGTTTTCAAGCTTCAAAAACGGGTAGTTAGGATTGTTTTCGATCTGAAATTTAGAGACAGCTGTAGGCAGGTGTTCCGTGATCAGTCTATTTTAACCCTTCCATCCTTATTCATTTACACTTATGCTCTGTTTGTTTTCAAAAATCAATATCTCTTCCCTACCCATAGTCATCCCTACAAAACAAGAAATAAAAATAATGTTATCATACCTCTTCATCATAAGCCATTTTTCAGAAATAATCTGCATATCTTGGCCCGGTCATATTTGGCAGTATCCCGGATAATATTAGAAAAAGTGATAATGAGAGAATTTTTAAAAGCAGGTTAAAACAATATCTTTTAGACAAGGCATATTATGCAATATACGGGTTTTTAAGCAATCAATGATTTTTTTATGATTTGGATGACTGTTATATTTAATGATGTTCTTATATATATATGTATAATTGTATTTTTATCTTTTTAGACCTTATATAAACACTGATTGACTATGTTCCAAACATTGTTAAATGTCAATGAACAAAAAACAATTAGATTTTCTTAATTTTAATTGTTTTATTTGATTTAATGAATGACGCAAATATTTTGTATTCAAGATTTGGATAAAAGAATGTAGATGGCTTCAAAGCCAAAGAATAATTATATATATATTTGACCTCGAAGAAAAGGTACATTTGCACAATTTGAATTGTTCTAAAGTTTATGCATTTGAGCAGCCGCACAAACATATTTTGAAATCATTAAGTTGAATTGTGCTGATATGGTTTCCATGGAGTAAACCCAAACTTATTTGGGTGTTTTTCAGATCATCGGTGCCATGAAAATGTAACAAAGACCATAAATTAGTTAAAATTCTGCCCATATTACTCATCTATATAACATTACCGACATCCCAGTTCATAGGGTACCTTATTCTTAGTATGGTAGTACAAATTATGTCATTACAGTTCCTTTAGTGTCCAAAATAAGAATATTAAATTGGTTTATGCCAATCTGGATATTTCCATTTTAGTTTTCAACAAAGATAAAATTGTAAACTTTATTTATTTAATGGAATGTTGCAGACTGATGAACAAGAGGTAATTACGTTCTTGTTGACAACGGAAATCATACCTCTGTGCCTCAGAATTATGGAATCTGGCTCCGAACTATCAAAGACAGTAGCTACGTTTATACTACAAAAGATACTCCTAGATGATAGTGGGCTTTCCTATATCTGCCAGACTTATGACAGATTCTCTCACGTTGCCATGATTCTGGTAAGTAACTAATAATGAAAATTTAGATTTGATAATTTTAAAATAATTAGATCAAGGATTATTGTTAATTTGCATATAGTTCTAGTGTTCAGGAATGTTTATTTGAATATTTGTTCTGGGTATGATGTATTGATTTTGAAACTACATATTATTGCTTATTATTTAATGAAAATTTTATTTAAACTAATTTTTTTAGATAGTATCAAGGAGATATTTGGTATTTGTATACCTCCTTACTTTTGTAAAAGGTAAATTTGGGCCAAATCAGGTTTTCAGTCATGCAGTATTTCCCCTATTTTCTAGCAATTACTTCATGCGGCAGTAAGCGTCAGCCTCACATAGGTTATGCATCTCAGTGAAGGTCCTGTCTTCTCTAGACGGTTTTTATTCATTATTCATCTGCGAGACGCCAATCGTAGATATATGGGTGAATACGAGGGGTGAATGAGTGTGATGAGTGTAGATGAACGAGTATAGTCCTTGTTACTATCTGAGTTCGACTTAGATCAGAAAGGACTATTTATTTATAGCCCAATAGCCAGGAAAACAATGGGACCTACAGCTTTACGTGGAATCCGAACCACGTAATGTTGGTCTGATTTTCAGCTAACTGATAAGTCAGACACTCAGTTCTCTTCCCTATACAACATCTGAACCTTAACTACCATTCAACATGAACACCCCAGACTTCTCTAGTAGGTCCAGGTTGATGGTAACCATTGAGCGGATGCCGTATCGATTTTAAGAGGACCAAGTATGGAACTTTTCGCCTACAATCTTCCAAACACTTTGTCCCCAAATAGCTGGGTTACAGCACTACGCCACCAGTTGTTTATTTTTTTAACTTGGTTGTTCAATTTTAAAATCTGCTATAATGCTGGTGGTTTTGGAGGTTAGTTTTCATTATTATTACAACAAAAAACTAAGCAATCTATATATTGGTGGCCACTGAGTACATAAAACCTTGTAACAATATACATAAGTCACTATAATATTTCAAAACTGAAAAAAAAGGTGTAATATATGTATTAATATCAATATCTAAACTGTAAGGTAATAATGTCAAATGAAAATAATGTGCAAATAAAATTTAAATGATAATAATTTATAAGTTAATATGGACAAGTTTTATGTCCAATGGTCTTAGTAGCAGGAAAGGTATATGGTAGTTAAATTTATTCTTTTACTCCTGCTTCTATTGGAACTATGTCCTTGAAGAGAAGTGTGATTACACCATAAACTTTAACCCCAACTGTCAACTCAGTTCGCTCTAGTACAGTGTGATATGAAAACTGCTGTCTATTTGTACCTGATGAGACGTAACAACGTCAAAATAGCTACATCACGTCTTTCCTCTTTGCCTTTCACATGCACAAGGGTTTCTTTTTATTCATTGTGCTGAGGTAGAGGAGGTCAAGTCTAGTTCCATCAGTCCTTGATAAAGAGCTCTCCATGCTCATTTAGTGCATATATTAGATGATTGCATCACAGCTTGTGAAAAGAGAGAACTTCTCATGCATTTGAAAGGTAAAGAGCACAGACTTAGCTGTTTTGACGTTGTTACGTCCCATCAGGTACAGATATACATCTATTTTTAGCAGTCACTTTGCTACAATGAAAATTGAGTTGACGGTTAGGTTTGATGTGTACGTTATAATAACATTTCTCGCCTAGTGTACAGTTCCAGTATGAGCAGGAGTAGAAGAATAAATTCAACTACAATGTTATGCTATTACTGCATATGAGCTAGAAACCCCCCATCACTTGCATATGCTGGCTTCTAAAAAACCTAGTATCTAAGGAGTTACTTTTACATATATTTTCAATTTTATTTAAGTGTTACGATTCTTGTTTTTAGTTTAACATTTTTTTTTTGTATTTCATTTATTAGGGTAAAATGGTGCTTTCTTTGGCAAAAGACCCATCCGCACGACTGTTAAAACACGTAGTTCGTTGTTATTTGCGACTGTCTGACAATGCTAGGTAAGTAAATGGTTTTTTATATCTTTGTAGTTTATATATATATATATACATTAGGGTGGGTCGAAAAAAATCGATATTTTTTTTTCGGATCGTAATACCGCGGAAAAGTTGCTAAATGGTATGACTAAAAAGGGGAAAAAATATTAAAATTATCGGATGTTATCTTCCGTTCGCGCATAAGCTCTAAAGTTTTGAAAAAAATAATTTTTTTTTGAAAATTTGTAATAATTTTTTTTTTACGATATTTAATATGTAATAGTGAAAAATTTCATCTACGACACACTAATAAAGTAATATAAAAATACCGGTATTGCACTTCAACATCTTCCGTTCGCGCATGGACATCCAAATATAGCCAAAATACAAGAAAATCGGATTTTTGTCCTATTTTCTTTTCATGTATAGTTACAGATATCAATAATGTAATACCTAATATCTGATTATACATGTTCTGATAGTTAAAGAAAAAAATTCAGACGTAATTAGGCTTGGTTTTTCGATCGCGCACAGCGATACAAAACTTACTGTCAGCGCCACTAGCGGGTCAACGACCCACGCCGCGTCACGTGATACCCCCTCTCCGCTGCAGGCAGCCATTACACTTGTCCGCCGCGCAATTTTGTGTGCCAGTCTGCTGTTGTCTCTTGAGTGCGGTGGATGTGTTGCGTAGTGTGTGTTCCAAATTTCATATTTTGGTGTAGTTTTTTGAACAATTGTGCAATGAATGATGGCATTATCAAAGACAGTGATCACTAGACAAGAATTCCAGTGTCCGTTTTTCGGTACACCAAGAGACTTGCCGCCTAACAAGCTCCCTATAGGAGAGGACGTTCTTCGATGTATATCGAATGAGAGGTATAATTTAGCAGTTAAAGTAAACAACAAAAGAGTTAGTTTTGGACAAGTAGCCAATACAGTAGCTGGCAAAATAGTGTGTTTGTACAATAGAGCATCAATTCCCACCGTAAGTGATAAGAGAGTAGTACAACTGTTGACTGCACTGCATGACAAGTATTATAGTTTAAGAAAATCTCATACTCGAGACAAAAACAAGGAAGTCTTTAAGAGAAACCTTGATGATTTTAAGAAAAAATGCTGTTTGCTTTTTGACATTGCGGCATGCAAATGCCCCATTGCCCTTGAATGTACCTGTCATAAAACACCGGATCAATGCCAGTGTATCTGCTCAATAACTTGTACTTGTGAAAAGCTTAAAAAAATACCTTTACTTGAGCTGAAATTTATCTATTCACTACGCACTCACGGCATTGGCAAAATTGGAGGTGTGGACTTAAATGAAACAAAGAAACGTGCCAAATCTTTACAGAGGAAATCTCGTTCCAGCTGTCCAAAACCAAAAGTAGATGTCCAAGTTTCCGAAACTGAACAACGTGATGAATCCTTGACCTCCAGTGACGATTGCAGTGACAGTGACCAAGAATTCATACCTGAATCTCCAAAAAAGAAATCCGGTTGGCAAATGAGGATTAACCTTAAAACTACTGCATTAACTAGTGATCGTTACGGTGTTTCCGATCGTGCTACAGCAGCAATAGCCTCAAGTGTTTTGCAGGACGTTGGCGTGGTAACTAATAGCGACAATTCACAAGTAGTTGACAAGTGTAAAATAAGAAGAGAAAAACACAATGTTAGGGCTGATTTGTCCAGTTCTATAACAGAAAATAAGCTAATTGGGCTATATTTTGATGGCCGTAAAGACGACACTATTGTGGTACAAGAGGCACATTCAAAACGATTTAAAAGAGTGGTAAAGGAGGAACATTACGTGCTTATACAAGAACCTGGTAATATATTTCTGGGTCACGTGACCCCGAATTCAGGAAGTTCAGAGGATATTGCGACCTCTATTATATCCTATTTGACAAGCAATGACATTTCTTTGGACGAATTAGTCGTTATTGGCTGTGATGGCACCAATGTTAACACCGGATTGAAAAACGGTATAATACGCCGTATTGAAACACACTTAGGTAAGCCTCTGCAATGGGCAGTTTGTCTTCTTCATTTTAATGAACTACCCTTCCGCCATTTATTTCAGTATTTAGATGGTAAGTCGACCGGGCCAAATTCTTTGAAAGGACCGATTGGTGGGAAATTGATCAAATGTGAAACACTTCCAGTAGTGCAGTTTGAAAGTATTGATTGCCAAATCCCTGAGATAGACAAAAAAACTCTTAGTAAGGATCAGAAGTATTTGCTGGAAATATCAGAAGCGATTAAATCAGGTGAATGCCCAAAAGATTTATCAATCAGGGATCCAGGACCTTTGTCTCACTCAAGGTGGCTAACAACAGCGAACCGTGCTTTAAGACTCTACATTAGTCAAGAAAATCCAACTGCTGAGTTCCAGGAAATAGTAATATTCATTCTGAAGTCATATATGCCGATGTGGTTTTGTATTAAGAAGACCAAACTTTTTACTGATGGCCCTAAGCTCGTGCACCAATGTATTGAAACCTCAAGATATCTTAAAGATGAACTCAAAGCTGTAATTGACCCAGTTATAGAGAGAAATGGGTTCTTTGCGCATCCAGAACATGTTATGATTACTATGACTCAAGATCCCAGAAAACATATAAGAGAACTGGGCCTCCGCCGCATCATTAAGGCAAGAGAAAGAGACCAAAAGAGGAAAACAATTCGAACGTACGTGGCACCTAAGCTAAACTTTTCCGCAACAGACTACACGGAATTAAATTATTGGACAAACTGTGAATTTTCTTCGCCGCCTCTATTGAAAGATGTCACTGATGATGAACTGAAAACCTACATCAAAACAGAAGAAGTACCGAAGTGGGAAATCCTATCACAGAAGATGCCAGTCCATACTCAAGCAGTGGAGAGAAGCGTCAAGTTGGTGAGCGAGGCTTCTGCTAAGGTTTGCGGATCTGCAGCTCGAGACGGGTACATAAGAACGACACTTAAGTCAAGGTCCACGATGCCAGCCTTTGATAACAAAAGACAGTTCAAACTACCAGACATGTAATCTATTCGTAAGTGAAATATGTACTTTGTATTTATTGGATAATACATCAATAATATGTTGAAGCTTGTATATATTTATTTTTCCTAAGTCCACATTTTTGAGGTTTTCAACACTTTTTTGCTATTTTTACAGCCCATGCGCGAACGGAAGATGTTAAAACTCATTACCAGTATTTTTATATTAATTCATTAGTGTGTCGTAGATGACATTTTTCCCTATTACATATTAAATATCGTAATAAAAAAAATTATTAAAAATTTCCAAAAAACTTTAATTTTTTCAAAATTTAATCAAACTTTAGAGCTCATGCGCGAACGGAAGATAACATCCGATAATTTTAATATTTTTTCCCCTATTTAGTCATACCATTTAGCAACTTTTCCGCGGTATTACGATCCGAAAAAAAAATATCGATTTTTTTCGACCCACCCTAATATACATGTGTGTGTGTGTGTGTGTGTGTGTAAAACTAAATTTACTTTATACTTTTCATAACTTGGATATGTTACTTTTAAAAAGCTATCAAGAAGAGTTGTTTTTTTAAGTATCACTACATGTATGAGTGGGTGGATGTCTCAAAACCACTGTACATAGGTGGATGGATGGGTATTACTAAATTGTCAAACTTCTTGTGTAAATACTGTAGTGTCTGTAAAAGAACTGCTAACATCACATAGTTTAAGTTTGTTTTGGCATAATTTAGGTAACTGTGGAAGAATAAATAAAGTTTTAATACTAAAAAAAACTATTAAAGCAACTTCACAGCGGTTTCATCGGAGCATTGTAAGCTTCTTATTATCAATCTTCATATTATGATCAATTAACATGTATTTGTCCTAGCATAATAAATTTTAAATCATCAGGAGTTTATCAACTTAAAACACTCATCAACAGAACGAAGCCAATATTACAGTCAATAGTTGGTTGACAGCAGTGCTAAAAATCTCACGTAAAAACAAAAGGCTGCTATATGAACAACCAAAAACTATAAATAATCCAGAGTTTAAGATGTATTTTAAATCATAAATAACAATTTTAAAAACAGTTGTAAAAAAACTTCTAAATTATTAAATATTGATAAACACAAGAAAGGATCTGATAACATTATTAAAGCATCTTAGTAAGTAATTTGTAATGGAAATTTGATATAAAACCAAATTTAACACTACTGTCCGCGCAGAAATTATGGATACTCGAGTTCACGATACCATATCTCCAAAACGGTCCGTTCGATTTTAACGAAAGACCTATAAAATTAAAGGAAATATTGTCAATTTTTATACTACGAAGTTTCGATTTTTTTACGTAGCTTTTTATAATTTATAAGACGGAAAAAGTGGAAAATATCGGCATTTTTCACAATCTTTTTGGAAATCTCAACTTAAGGCAATTATTACAAAATATCTATTAAACGTATCAGCTTCAAATTTTAATAGCTTATATGAAGGTTACTTACAAACACTTTTGTAGAGTTTCATAATTTTAACGTTATTATTTTTTATGTTCTTGTAAATTTTGTAAACCTTTGTTAACTTTGTTATCTTGGGTTTAAAATTCCCGCTCAAAACAGTGTTTTGACTATCAATTGATTGTATGAACGAAAAATATAGTGTCTACAGAATATGATGTAATAGTGATTTGTGATGAATTTATATTTGTTAAACGTTTTTATTCCCACGCGAGGGGCTGGTACGCAGGGAAACGCGCCGGGGATGGCTCGGGTTCTCCCACAAAACGAGTGTGATGTTGCCGGAATGCTATAGAACGGGTTGGTGACTCAGACCAACCTTCCCTTAAACTAGCAAACTTCACCCTGTCATTAACCTCTGTGTGCACCGAACGGCAACATCGCACTCGTTTTGTGGGAGAACCCGATCCATCCCCGGCGCGTTTCCCTGCGTACCAGCCCCTCGTGCGGGAATAAAAACGTTTAACAAATATAAATTCATCACAAATCACTATTACATCATATTCTGTAGACACTATATTTTTCGTTCATACAATCAATTGATAGTCAAAACACTGTTTTGAGCGGGAATTTTAAACCCAAGATAACAAAGTTAACAAAGGTTTACAAAATTTACAAGAACATAAAAAATAATAACGTTAAAATTATGAAACTCTACAAAAGTGTTTGTAAGTAACCTTCATATAAGCTATTAAAATTTGAAGCTGATACGTTTAATAGATATTTTGTAATAATTGCCTTAAGTTGAGATTTCCAAAAAGATTGTGAAAAATGCCGATATTTTCCACTTTTTCCGTCTTATAAATTATAAAAAGCTACGTAAAAAATCGAAACTTCGTAGTATAAAAATTGACAATATTTCCCTTAATTTGATAGGTCTTTCGTTAAAATCGAACGGACCGTTTCGGAGATAAGGTATCGTGAACTCGAGTATCCATAATTTCTGCGCGGACAGTAAATTAAAATTAAATGTAGATGTTCTGATGGTTGAGAATCCTTTACAAATTGTATACAGGCTCAATACTTATTTTATAAATGTTGCTCAAGAGCTTAAATTAAAAAGTTCCTTCGACTCTGTTGGTTATGACATTTTTACCTCAAAATTGGAACTCTAAGAGGAATTTCTACAGCGTTGTTCATTTCATATTTAAGTAACAGGTTCTAAAGAGTTCACCAAATGGCCATTGCTTTTTCTCAAAGTGGCAAGCTATTAAGAGTGGAGTGTCACAAGGCTCGAAACTCTGTGAACAATTAGGTATCTGGTAATCATTCTACAAGAACATAATATGGTGTCATATGCCTATTTCTTCGGTGATGACTTCATCCTTATACATGAAAGTGCATGTTCACACAGTGCTTGGGTTGTAACAGGTTACCTTAATGGGCCATAGCATGGAACTGTTTTGATGGATTAGTTCCTTATTATCGACGTCAATACCTGTAGGTGGTATGAACATCCCTCGTAGAGAATGGACACCGTTAAATATCTTCTAAACCGACAAGAGCATATGTAATTACTGGAAATATAAATGAGGATTGATACTAGATCAGTCATGTAATTGTGGGAAGTCTATCTAAACAATGGATCACATAGTTACAGAGTCCCCCCTATGCTCGTTTTATGGAGGGATTATCTAAATAAAATCAGCGAGGTAGGTGTTAAATGACTTGATGAGTTAGATTTAGCTTAGTGACAGAGATCTTTTTATTATTTCAATGAACAAATAACATGACTTTTGGATCTTGTTCCAAATATCATCCAAATATATCGCTGTTTTTTTTTTTTTTTTTTTTTTTTTTAATTAATAAATGGTAGCTGATATCTAGCTGCTATATATACTTAACCCTGAAATGGTGTGGTTGCCAACAGTGTTTCTCGTATTTCCCTTTAAATACAGTCACTTATGTTTATGAATAACTATTAATTTACTTTAATTTAAGGTTATATTATGTTGTCAATCTATTATAATCAGTCATAGGTTGAAGTAATATGGCATCATAATATTCATATTTGACTAAGCTTAGTAGCAAAGTATTGTAACCGTTTATAAAAATAATATTAGATGTTTTTGTAAATTTGCTTTTTAAATATGTTGAACGTAATTTAAATCGTTTTATTTAATGTTAACTTCACTTAAACTTATTTAATTAAATGACCACTAAATACCTTTTTTTTAAAGATTGGGCTATTAATTTAAGACACTTCAAGGTTGAGTCTGTCATGTGCGTAGAAAGACTTAAATTTTCCCATTCACGCTCAATTGTAAAACATGTTGCCTACCACACCCACCCATACATGTAGATTAGTAACTATAGAGTTGTGTGATTTTCAAACATCCATCCTCAAAAACAACGAATCCCTTGTGTGTGTTTGGGAGGGTGGGTGGTAATTCAGTTGATCTCTACATCAATTTCCCACTCTTAAAATTAAAAAAAAAATAGTAGTTTTATTTGACTCCAAATTTAATTGATTTGCCTTATTACAGTATGACTATAAATACAGCCAACTAATGTCAAGCCTATTTTAGATAATTATTTTCAAAACTTCACCTGTAATATTTTTAAAACCATGCATTAACACGTTTGCTACCAGCCGCCGCAAATATGCGGCAGCCGGGTCACTCCCACAGGCTGCAAAAACAACTATGAACTTCCCAGTAGACTGGTCCTAATGGTTGTGACCTTCGCCACAGACCTCAAATAAAATCTCTTCAAAATGAGTTTTTACACTTCAAAATAGCCTTAGTTAAATAAAAAAATAAATATATCAAATTTTTGCTTCATTTCGGGCAATTGTTTAAGCGCCGCATATATGCAGCGCTCGGTCTATCATATTACAAGTAACCCATTTTCACCTCACAGACTAAGTGCTGCATATAAGCGGCACTATTATTACCTTACTTTTTATTCAACTGCCGAGGATAAACGGTAAATAAAATGCAGTTTTTACAGAAAAACATTATATTGAATTAATTAAATGTATTTAAAACAGATTACAAAAAAGTTACTCTTAAAAATAAATAAAATTGAAAATGTAGGCAAAAACATTTCATCAATTTGGTACTGCTCACTCCTTGTGATGATCGTTAAAACATGTTGGCATGCATATGCCAAACTGCTGGTTTTTTTTGTCTTTACAAACAGAACATGTGAAGTAAGTATCTGATCGCTTGTTATGAGCTGCCCTGCAAACATGACACCTCATTCGTTTTGCCATCTTGACGGGCAAGTGAGCTAATGTTGAAGATGACCGTGCGCAACAAGGCGTTTTATGGGCCACTTGAAGATAGCTTTTCATAATAACGTCTCTGAATTCAAGGTATAACATTTTAGATCCTTGTTCCTTAAAAATATAGCAACTATTCCAAAGTGCAACGTCAAGAAGATGGAAAAATATCTTCTTGTACCATCGGACAGATTTTCTGGGAGTGGAATAATAGGACAACATTTGATCTGAGCGATCAATACCATTCATCCCTTTGTTATAATGAACCACCATGGCGGGCTTCTGCTTGACTACACCTCTTTTGGTAGTAACATTTTCAACCTTTGGTCCATCTGTTGTAGATATAGTAAGAACATCTCGCTTGTCGCGCCACTTCATTACAGTCACATTTCCCTTCTGACGACTTACAGTTTCTCCTACTTTCAGTTTTTGTTTGATGACAGCTTGTGGGTTTCCTACCTTATCAACTCTCAAGGTCCCGCACATACTTGTCTTGTGTTGAAGAACTCTGCTAAGTCAACACTGTTGTAGAAGTTGTCTAGATAAATAGTGTGACCCTTTCCCAGGTAGTTCTCCATCAATTCGAGCACTACTTCATGTGAGTGGCCTTTTTTTTGTCTTCAACAGTTCCTTTACCCTCGTAAATAATAATATTGAGGATAAAGCCATCACTGGTACAAAGTTCATAGAGCTTTATCCCATATTTATGGGCTTTTGTTTTAATGTATTGTCTAAACGACAATCGGCCCCGGAACAAAATCATGGCTTCATCTAAAGACAGATTCTTTCCCGGGCTGAACACTTTATTGCAGTTTGCTATTACATGATTCAAAACCTGATCAATTTTATGTAATTTGTGATCTGCCTTATCAGTTTCCGCATTGTAGAAACACATGCATTATAATATGCTTTCAAATCTATTACGGGACATAGAATTTCCAAAAATCGAATGTGAATATAAAGGATCTTGGGACCAATAGTGTTTCAAGGAGGGAAAATGCACATTTTCTATGAGAATGCAAAGGCTTAAGAATTTTGCAATTCGTCTCTTGTAAGGTCGGACCAATTATTTAGCACGGAATTTTTACGCAACGAAGTTCCTTTCAAAACTTCTGCTCTCTTGTTTGTGCATGTTAAAATTTTATCCAAAAGACTGTTATCAAAAATATTAGAAAATATTTCAAGTGGATCATTTGTTTGGACGAGGATTAGTTCTTGTCCAGTAAATGGTATGGCATCAGAGATATTTTCAGTATTTTTCCATAAACCTTGTACACTGTCATAATGATTGTGTTTAGCATAAACGACAAACTGGACGTTAGGATCATCATTTAATAAATTAGGCTTACTTGTATCGTCATCATCTCTGTTACTTGAGTGTTCCGAAGCATCATCTTGTGGATCAATATCTAAAACCATATCCTCATCAACGGCTATATTCGAGTTATCTTCGTCACCGGCTATAGTCGAGTTATTGTCACTGTCAGAATAAGAGTCAACATCGTTCTGTGGATTGTACTCACTCGCGCCGTCAGATGAAAAAAACAGAGCTCACCTCAGATTCATAGTCACTTAGTGTAGAACTCTCCTGATCTCTTTATCTAATTCACTCCCCCGATAAATCCTACTATCACGATCCATGGCACTCACTGTTTACGTAGGACACTACTAACTGTACACACTGTTGCTTACTAGCAGACTGAAACGTGCAGCTAAGATCATAATAGCTGTTGATTGTATGTCAGTGTTGCCAACTGTTCAGTGACGTCAGTGATAGTCCTAGCTACAGACCACTCGCCGCATGTATGCGGCAGACTATCCTGTAGACCGTGACTAAGCTATCTAACCTTAAAAATAGACCGTTGCGAAGAAATTTCTCATTTAGTATCAAGAAACCAACGCCGCATATATGCGGCGGCAGTCTATTGTAATGAGCCCAGCCGCCGCAGATTTGCGGCATTGGGGCAGGAGTAGGTCACACCCGCCGCAAAATTGCGGCAGCAGTCTGTGGTTATGATTTTTTTTTTAACATTGTGGTAGCGAACGTGTTAAACCCCAATATTGGTATTAAGCTTGTTACAAGCATTGTTTGCAAAATAACGCAAATGAATTTTGTCTTTTTTCAAAATCATTTAATCCATCATTTTAATTAGCATTGTGAAATTGGATTGATTATTAATTTAATATTTTAGAAGGATTTAAATCTTCAAGTTTTATATACTTACTTACTTTTACTCCCACTATCATTTATACCCAAGATGGTATTTGGCGTCGCTAACAGCTCGTCTTCATTCTCTGCAGTCATCAGCCTCTACTGCTATCCAGTATTCCTCATATTAACCCATTAAAGCCCAAAACTTTTTTTCCTAAAAAAACTTTATCCACTATGAAAAATCAATTATTAATTATCTATTTTACACCAATATGACAAAAAAATATTCATTTTTAAACATATTGGTACTTTTTTCACATGGGTCGTTAACGACCCGTTGGGACTAAGGCTGTAGTAAAACACAATAAAGTTTCTACAGTAGGAACTTTATTTACAAACACATTTCAAACATATGTTTACTAAACAAATGATTAGTTTTTGTGGAAATCTGCAAAACAGGTATCATGTAGTGGGACCTCACATCGTTAGCAGGCTTTTACAGTTTTACTTTGGCCTGTTACTATAAGGTGACCTCCATGGTCACTACGGAGTGGGTTTGAAGCCCTCTTCAATGCTCTTGTAGGGCCTGTTGCTTTAGGAGCACGTCCATATTTTTGAAGTAAAGCCTGGACCACACTTCTTCGGAAACTAAGACTGTCCGAGGTAACTCCTTGAGAGCGAACCAAAAACCAAGAGTTGCTCATCACAACATCAAAAAGCCAGAGGACGATTGGGATATACCACCGTTTTCCACGAACGCCTATTCTGTAATTTGATATGTTATTGTCCATTAGATCGACACCTCCCATATTCCTATTGTAATGCGCAATAAGAGATGGCTGAGGAATTGAAACTTTCTTCCTCTCTTTCATAGAGTACCTCTTAGCTTCACCAAGAGGCACCACACCATGCTCATTTGACATTAGTGTGACAACACTGTTGTCTTTCCAGGCGACAGCTACTATGTTGTCTGACTTGTCAATGTAACTTTCGAATGCCCCTCTTTCACGAATAGACATCATTTTCTTGTCAGGTAGAGGGCATTTCTCTGTTCGGTTTGACCGAACGGTACCTGTAGCAGTCATTCCCAATCTTCCAAGCTCAGCTAACAGCTTGGGGCTTGTAAAGAAATTATCAATATAAAAACTAAATCTAATACCAGGAAATTTTTGTACTAAGACATTACAAAAATCAAGCACAACTCTTTCCCCTAACCCAAACTGTTGTGTGACTGCTTCTGTGCCTTTACGGCCCTGGTAAACATCTGTTTGAATACAATATCCATTTCGGGCAGCTAAAACCCAGGCTTTATAACCAAATCTAATTGGTTTGCCTCGAATATATTGTTTGCAAGAGTGTCTCCCGAAATATGGGATCATTGACTCATCAACAGACAATCTATGTTCTGCAGGAGCAAAGTGAAGGAAAAGTAAGTTTAGTTTATCTAAAACTGGTCGTATTTTGGCCATTTTATCTCCAACTTCTGTGTCTTCATTATTACAGAAATGTAAAAATCTCAGGATTTCATCAAATCTATTCCTTCGCATCGAGTTAGAAACAAGCGTATTATGAACATCGTCACTGTTTTCCCAAAACATACGTTTTCTAGGCAAGGAAACGTATCCTGTCAAGAACAAAATTCCTAAAAAAGTATAAAAATCTGGAATGTCTAGCTCAAAATTAGGCAAGTTCTTTTGTACTGCATAAACAACAGAAAATTTGACAATGTCTTCAACCAAATCTTCAGGCATGAAACATTGAAAGAACTCTAATGGATGAGATTCATCTGACAATGACAAAACAGGTGGTCCCATTTCACATTGAAGGCCTATCTCTCTTCTGAAGTCTAAGTCACCTTTTTCCCAGTTTCGAACGGGATTCATCTTTTTTTTGGGTGCAGGCTTTCCACTGCTTATTCCCCCTTTTTTAGATTTAGGCGCAACATGTGTGGCGTTCAAAACAGGTTTCCTCTTTACAGCTTTAGAATGTGTAGCTATTTGTAAATTATTGGTCCTTACCTCCGTGTCTTCATGGCGTGTGTCACCAACATCACCACATTGATCACCTGGTGTATTTTCATCGTTGTCAATTCCTTTGAATCGAATCTCTGCCTCTGCTTGGAGCTGACGACGGCACACTCTATCTGGGTCATTAGAATCTTCCTCTCCAGATTCTTCGTCTGTAATATTGTGAGGGTCGTCATTGTCAGGAGGACATATATAGATATCAGCCGCAGTGTATTCTGACGCAGGGTCTTCTAAGGCTTCTAAGATCTCAGCTAACGTAAGCGGTGTGTCGATCCTGAAAATAATACAAAAGTTATAAATAAATGTTTTGTATTGAATAAGCAGATAACAGAAACATAAATAATGTATTATGGATATTGTGTATAATGTATTTAAAATATTTATTTCAACTTACGCCATGGATTTTACTTTTAAAACTTGAAAAAAGGTTTGAATGCTAGGTTTCAGGTTACACTAAGGGCTTGGTCCCAATGGGTCGTTTACGACCCACTAATAGTTTGTCATATAATAGTAAAAAGTTGTTAAGTTTCATGAATCTTACTAATAAATATTTTGTTTACTACATATATTTGTAACAATATTCACTGATTGGATCTATTTTAAAAGTACATGGTATGTATAAAACTAACCTGTGTACTGGAGCAGACATGATGTGTTGTGTAGCTCTCAACCTACCAGACTGCCATTGGTAGTAGGGGTGGTGGAAGAGGCCCCAAATCTTTTTTCAGATCAGTTGTCTAGTACACTCTCAGACAAAAGCATCACAGATGGAATACTACACTCTACTACAAAATTATTCACACATGTTTAGATGGGTCGAAAACGACCCGTTGGGCTTTAATGGGTTAAGCTCTATTAGGTCTCTCCAACGTTTGTTCGGTCTTCCACTAGGCATCCTTCCATCCAGATTGTTGTTTCACGCTTGTTTTTTATATACTGTATTTAATTACTAAAGAATCTTATATAATTAAAAAAAATACTAAAATTAATTAAATTTTTTTCGCTAATGAAATGAAATATAATTAAAACGTTTGCATTGAATTGATGTTACTGCTTTTGAGCAGGGCAAGAGAAGCTCTGCGACAATGTCTGCCTGATCAGCTGCGAGATGTGACCTTTGCCAATTGTCTCCAGGAGGACAAATCCACCAAGCACTGGCTGGCCCAGCTGCTGAAAAACCTAGAGGCTGGACCTGTAGTACCTGTCGCAGTGGGCATGTCCCCACTGGTTCCTCAATAAACAGGACCAAGACCTCATTTTGTACATAGTAGAACCATATTTCATTTTAACTCTAAATAATCTATTGAAGTATTTATTTTAGACAATAAATTGTTATTTTTATGCTAATAATTAGAAATATGTAATTAACAGCTAACATAACTCTATACTGAGATATTGAAGGTTATATCTATTTAGTTTTAAGAGAATACTTTTTGTATACAAAAAAAGATAGACTGAATTATTTGTATTTTTTATGAAATCGTTGAAACTCAGTTAAGTCTGAATCAACAATTATTACCAAATTACAGCAACCTCACGTTAATTTAAAAAATCTATTTATCATGCATAATAAATCTCCAAGAAAATGTGATGATTATAGTGTGTACTTGTTTGTTGAGAGTTGAATTTAGAATTAAGTTGAAAGTTAATTTATTTTATAATTAAAATATTGTTAGTTTGGACAGGTACTTAAGACGTTATTTTTGACATATTAAATAATGATTTTTTTTCAAAGTATTGCTATATTCTATACCAAAATTCTTATTTTCAGGTTAAATCGTTAGATATTGGTGGAGTTGAATCTTTAGGTTTTATACAGTTAATTATTAAATAAGGGGTTTTTATTTTAGAAGATAATATTTACATGATAAAATTAAGAACTGTGTATTCAGATTACTAAAGGAAATATAACATCCAAACTATTGTATTGATATGCCTATCTTTTATCTGTGTATTTTAACTTAAATTTTAATGTTTCATATTGATAACGAATTAAGAAAAATTCTTCAATCAATTTTTATTGTTCTGGTAAAACTTGAATATGGTGGTATAACTAAAAATATTTACAGTTACCTTAAACCACTGTAAATATAATAATATACATTGCAAAGAATAAGGCAGCCATTCTATTTATAGTTTGTTACAAGTTATATTTTATTTTAATTATAGTTTTACAAACGTCAACTGTTGAGTTTGGAAAGGAATGAGAAGAAATGTTCTTGTCTGTTGCTTTGTGTCAGACCAACGCCTATCTCTGTAATACCCCTCGAGAGACACAAAGTTGTTGTTTATCCACTTTTCACTTGTCCGTTTTAGGCTCTTTTAAAAAAGTATCTGTACAAAAAAATCTTTCAGTAATTAAAGGAGTAAAGCAATTAGTAGAATTATAGAAACCGGCTAATTTTTTGTTTATGAATAAAGAATACATGAGTAACAGGTCTTAACTGACATGGGATATAAAACTTAAACTTTTAAATATTTGGCCCCTAGTTTTATTTACAAATAGTCTAAATAATAAATTAAATTGAACCTATAATCTGAGAATTAATTTAATGATTGAAGAATATATTGTAATTTAAATTTATACTGTAATAACTGAAATGTTTTGAGAATGATAAAGTCAAATGCTTAACGATTGACAATTTTTAAAGGAAAATAACTCAAAATAAGTGGATGTCAGGTAAGTGGTGTTATTTTGTTTGAAATATACAAGGCTGAATATGATTGATATCAATTTTGTTGTTCCTTTATTTTAGTTTTAAATCCTATAAAAACTTTGGAAGTTTGATCAACTTTATCTCTTCTAAAATATAGTTTTACCTACCTTGGACTGAAGTTAAATATAAATAAATCAATAAAACTAGTGATGGGTCAGTTCCATTTTTTTTTTTTTCGGTTCCAGTTCGGTTCTTTACTGAAATGTTTACTGGTTCTGAGTACTTTTTACTCAGAACCAGTAAACATGGAGCGGCCGTAGATAAGGGGCTAAGGCGCTGGCTTGCCACGCTGCCGGTCCGGGTTCGATTCCCGATGTGACCACTAATAGATTTTGCCCTGCCGCTCCCGTGGTTCGGAAGTCACGTAAAGCCGTTAAGTCCCCAGGTTAAGTGTTAGAGAGGGCTCCTTAGCCCTAACTTCGCCTGGTAAAATAAGACAACTTTAATTTTTTTTTACTTTTTCAGAATGTCTCAAAAAAATGTTTCTAATACCTTTACGCCAGTGAATCAGTCAGATAAACTGTGCATAGTATTATAGCGATTTCTCCAATATCTCCAAAGTATAATACACCCTAAAAATCTATAAAATGCATACAATATTTCCAATAACTAGAGAATTTGTAAAATTTTATTTATTTATTCTCAGGGTACAATTGTTTACATTTTTTGCACAAATTAAGTATTTACTTTAAATTTAAAGAAGTATACAATTTAGCTAAATGGAATAAAACTTATTAACCCTAGATCGTGAGCATCTGGTGAACGAATCTGTGCTCCCTACTGCTAGGTCCTTTTTTCGGCGCTGCACAAGCTTTTTTTTTGTTATAATCATAATAAATACTAAATGTGCTCCAAGTATAAATGTTATCATATCGTGTTTCTTCTCAAGAACTTTATTTTCACATACTACCATCAAAACTTACAAAAAGAATTAGTAAATAATTATTGTCATGAAAAGATTGAAAACATTTTGTACATACATTATAACTTATGACCCTCTCTTGGAAAATTTTTGTAAATAATTCCAAGATAGCCAAATTGTTTATTATTTAGTGCATTATAGTGATATGTTGTTACATTTTAGATAAACTACTAGGTTTTTTAAAAGTGTTTTTTTAAACAAAACACAAAAATGAAAAAATGTTAAAGATACATTATGATCACCGTTGGTAATCAAATAGTACATGTGCAAATTCAAAAACTCACCATTGAATAGACAAAAAAAAGTTGTTTAGAAAAAATGGTCATATTGTACCCATACACACATTTTTAGTTTATTGGGGGAAAAAATTGTACCACGGAAACAAAAAATTTCAGTGAAAAATTGCATAACAATCTAAAAATAAGGGGTATATAAAATTGTTTTGCTAAATGTACTGTATTAGTACAATCTATTAGCTACAAGAATATGCAAAATATATGAAAATATTCCAAAAAGTATAAAACTTATAATACCATAAGTCAGTGTGCGCAAATTGTGTAAATGACACTAGAAAAATAGTACATATTGTAAACATTATAAAAAATATACAATAATTGTTGGGAATTTTTATATTTCCCAGGAAGTGATAAGAAAGGGTCTCCGATAAACAGGGTAGAGCTCAAGGCTCAGGCGGAAAGGACCTCTGGACCCTAGAACAAAAATTGAATGGCTTTAATTCACTGCCTTTGTCTGTGAATTCCTATTCATTAATGTTATCTGTGCTTTTCACTTGCTGACAAGGAAGTGGCCAGGCTAAGGGAGAATTTTTTTTTACTTAGATATTCTATTGTTGTTTGATAATTCTGTTTATCAGCACCAGAAACATTTCTGATATGATAGCTATTTCCCCATTTACTTTTTTCTGGAACCGGAAGAACGGAGATTTTCCCATCGGTACTGACCCATCCCTAAATAAATGAAACGTAAGGATTACTAAAAGTCTCTTTTGATTAGTAAATTATTTTTATATGTGGAAGAAAAAAAGCAGATTCCAATAATTGATCAGCTGAACACTTACATTATGCAAAGTTTCTGAAGAGCGCTGGGCCCCGAGGCTACCTGCCGGCTGACCCTATTCATCCCTTGTCAACCGTCCTCAACCGCTTCGCCCGACTATTAGTCACCTACTGGGTAATTAAAAATTGAAAAATACTTTTCTTTATTTACAAAAATGTCAATAAATTTTAGTTTTATTGAAAGGAGAATACAAAATAAAGAAAATTGATACCAAACACGAAACACTTTTATTAAGAAACTAACTGTATAGTGTTAAATATAAATGATTAATATATTGTTGCCCTATTATTTACATAAATGAAACTAGATTTATTTGAAAATATAATATTTACAAATACTAAAACATTTTACTTATATAGAGTATATTTAGAATAAAAAGTGAACAAAATTATGTGACTGTTATTTACAAAACATTATTTAACATAATTAACTATAATATGGACAGGTTATGTCAAGCTTACTGTCTTTACAGAATACCGACTCCTAAGCCGTCATCTTCGTTGTCTGTGCTGATGTCTGTGTCATCCTGAGTCTCCTGGAGCATATCATCAGTTCTTGAACACTAATATCCTGAAGTCCTTCATTTACCCAATCACTATCAATGTCCTTCTTGACATGTTCGACGTATTTTTTTCACAAACTTGGTTCAAATTTGTTTACTGCTTCCATGAATAATTGTTCTATGTTGTTTAACCTAAACGTGGTTTTGTGCTCACATAATCTTTTAGGTAAGCCCAACCATTTCTATCGGGTTATAATGACAGTGATACGGAGGAAGTCTTATCACTTTGAATCCTTGTTGGGCAACTTTTTCATCAATCACATATGTTATCAACTGTGGTTTGTGTACCTTGACAAGACCATAAAGTTCAGATGTGATACAAAGGAAGCCTTATTACTTTGAATCCTTGTGTTGGGCAGCTTTTTCATCAATCACAAATCAACTGTGGTTTGTGTACCTTGACAAGACCATAAAGTTCAGATTTTAACATCTCCTCTCCACAAATAACTCCTTGTGATCTTAACCACGTAATCATCTCACATTTTCTTGAGCTAGATGTGGGAACAATGTTTTTTATCCGAGAATGGTACGGTACGTTATCCATTACTATGTTGAACCCGCCGGAATGAAAGGGAGTAAAACTTCAAAAAACCACATTTCAAATATTTCAGAGTTTATCTCCTCGTGGTATTCAACAGTTTTCTTTGATTGAAATATTAGAGGCGGTGCACTGATCCAACCGTTGTGACTTCCTGCGTGGCAGATAATCAACCTCTTTCCTTTTCCTAGGGGTGTGGTTAGAGTACAACTGACTGTATCATCTGTCCATCCAACATTTTTACAAATGTTTGAATTTACCCATGTCTCATCAAGGAAGATAACATTTTTCATGTCAACATGGCGAATTTTTCTTAAAAATTTACATCTTGCCAAAGCGATAGATGGCTTCTCCATCAAAACTTTACGTTTGTCCAGTTTTTTAAACTTTAAACCACAACTTTTCAATACTTTTGACGAAGACACTATAGATCCATTAAACAAACCTGCTTCAGAGAGAGACTTATTTTAATGTTCGAAGAGAAGGAACCTCGCAAGTGTAATAACCAATCACATGCCGTCAAATAGCACTTTTCGTAAAATCGTCAGTTTTTTCTATTATGCTCTTTCTTGAGGTTTTCTTATTTCTGGGTGTGTGTAAAATGGTTTTTTCATGACTTTTGTCTTGACAACTTACTGTGTCCTCGGTTATCGAAGAGGTCAAATTTGAATTTGTTTGTCCTAAGTCCATGTTGCAGTTGTTGCTGGTATTCAAAGATTTCTTTGCTTCAGATTTAATTCTACGCACAGTTGCATAAGATACGTCACACGCTTCTGCCACTCTTTCAATAACTTTAGTTACATTTAAAATAGGCCCTTTGTTATCACGTTCTCGTTCAAAATAATTTAATGCAGATACAATCACAGTTATAGCTTGTGAGTGGAAAATTTCTCTTTTTTTGAACTCGCCATTCTACGACACTTTCTTATAGTGGACTATAATATTCACTTCACACAACACATGAAGATATTTAGCACAAGAAACACTTGACTGCAAGACAACAGTTAAATAATTTTAGTACAAGTTCATCTGTTGAGACACGAGGCGAACTGACGGACACCAACAAATAACTGATGTTTGCAGAAAGTATTATTCACAAACAACCCTTAGACCGGATAATGCGCAGTGACGTGTTCAAGTGAAATCATTCCACAGAAGTGAGTCACGAATAACCCTTCGAACAAAACCTTAATTGGTTAATCCTTACCAACAGTTTACATCAGTACAAAAATATTAATATTGATATATCAATGAATCTATGTAGTAAACAAATAATGGCACGTTAACTGAAATTAAACACGTTATTGACGCTTGATTTTTTTGATTAAATTGTTTTGTGTTTGGTATCAATTTTCTTTATGTTGTATTCTCCTTTCAATAAAACTAAAATTTTATTGATACACAACTGTTCATTAGATTACAGCATTTTGATATCAGTGAATCTGTTGAAGGATTTTGGGATCATCTATACACAAAATATATGTTGTAGAACCTTTAGTTGTATTGAGAAGATCTAATAAATATATTGAACCAAGAAAAGGACTGAGTGTTTGAAATTTGCAATTTTATGGCTTAAGTAAAATACAAGAAAAAATAAGATAAACACAAAAACAAGGTTCATTACTTTCTTATGACATTCACTGCTATAGAAAATATATTAAATGTCCCCAAAATGCACATTTATTTCAGGATATTGACTATTACCATTTGAATTTTATGTAAATGCTTGTAAAAGTTTTGAATTTGTTGTTATACTTAATGAAGTCATTAGTTTTTTGCTCCCATTGGAGCTGTTAGCACTCCGGACACGACTCATATTTTCCAAGTTGCAAATAACTGTTTGTACCTCTCCAATTTTACAAAGAAATACAAAAATTATGTTATTTGGTGAAGTAATTCAATTATCAGATAAAATGTTGAAATAGCGTAGTGACTCCAATGGGAGTCGCTAGCACTGAAAGTGTTAAGAATGTAATTATTAAGATGTAACACCTAAGCATAATTATTCAAAAGAAAACTTGAGTTTATAAAGAAATAATTTTGAACTGGAATTGTCTATGTACAGTATATAAAAGACAAAGCCCTGGCTAACTCACTCGCTCATCACTAATCCTCCAACTTCACATGTATATAGAGAGCTGAAATTGTGTACACTGTTTCTTTAGGTCTTAAATAGGGCAACTAAAGTATTTTTATCTTGATAAAGTACTCCTAAGGGGTAGAAACCGTCCCTAAAAGATTGTTCCTCAAGGATATCACTGGGTTGATATTAGCAAATTAATAATATCTGTTTTGTAAATAAACAAACATGTTTATTTTGTATGTTTGACATACTATTGATACAGTTTTTAATATTATAATGTCAGTTTAATCTTCAGCTGTTAATCAAATGAAATGAACACGTTTGAAATAGGACAAGTAGTACAATTGGGTATTTATACTAATAAATAAGTAGCAACGCAAGTGGTGTGAGTGAGATACTGTAAATAAAGTTTTATATTAGATACTGTATTGTGATTTTACATTATATAGTTAATCTAATATTATTTATAGTCAAAAGTCACATGCTGAAGTGTATCGAGCACCAGGGTTGGCACAAGGTGTGCAGGAGTGTCCCCTAGTTAAATATATTTTCTTCCAAGCCCTCACAATTCAACCAAGTACAACATCATGAAAATTAGAGTACATAATTAACACTTCTTTATCTGTATTGCAATCCATACAAGTATGCTCTATATGCAGCTCTATTACAGCAGTAAGAAAACCTATCATAAATTCTATTTTGATCCAGATGCCTTTTAAAGGATCTATATGCCCGACTTTTAATTTTGTGTTATATAAGCGAACACGAATCATTGAATAACAGACTGACTCACACAGTATGTTATTTTTTATGAAATATTCTGTATATGTTGATGCAGTCGTCATGGAGCATCAGTGACAAAGGTAACTATGCCCAGTTCCTTACCTGTTTCACATGGTAAATTTGGATTTCCCTTCTCAACTAAAACACTCACCTTCCTTTGTCTGATTTTTATATTAGATTGAAATTATCCTAACATGTGAATTGGTTGAGCATAGTAAGCTAGCAATGTACACTTTGCTTGATTTGGTTTGGGAGGATTTTCAGAAGTATGATAAATAGCTTTGTGATTAATGTTACCGATTGGTAACAGGTTGATTTACCTGTACCTAAATTAAACTGAATTGTTGACCTATAATTAAAGCTTCCAGTAATGACCGTATCAAGGTGTTATTTAGAATGTTTACATATCCACAGTATTTATATTCCTTGTTATGTAGTAATGACACTGGCCGCTTAAGCCTACAAATAAAATATAACTGGAATTTTTGTTTAAAGCATAAATAATTTGATTGTTACAAGAATGCAGAATTGAGTAACATTTGCTGTCGGATTCAAAAAGCAATTACTTGAATCCTGACAGTACGTACAGTTGAACATCTGCTACAAATTAAATACTCATCTGATTACATTGTGTTGTAACCAAAATTTAGCTTATTTAATTCTACATAATATCATATAACTTACATATTTTTTGAAGACTTCAAGAATTTTTTATATTGGGTAGAATAAAAAAAAACCGCCCCAAAATTTTAGCACTTTTGGAGTAAAGCTCAACTACAAAAATTTCTAAACAAAAATTACATAAGATAAGTCTGTGAAACTTAAACCACATCTGAAGAAGATTATTGCTTTCCAAATTCTAGAATTTTTACTATTAAAAAATAAAAAACCTGTCGTTGGAGGTCCAAAGCCCTCATGAGAAAAGGTGATGGACAATGGTCTAAATTAAGATAGAAAATATGGTTGATCTGTTCAATACTTCCAGGCGCATGATTCTGCAACACCGCAATGCTCAGTTGAAACTGGTTTTTAAGTGTTGGGCCGCAGGATTTGCTTACACATGAACGCACATCGATGTCTATTGAATTATCATGTGATAGAGAATCGCAAGATTTTTTTATTGTACTTACCGTTTTATAATCTTACTTTATTTTTCATTCTGGTATTTTTGAACCATTTTGGAAGTTTGTATGATCAGCTATTTTTAAGATTGAAAGGTTTTACTTAAATTGTAACAGAACATTTTTTTAAAAAGTAAAAATTCTAGAATTTTGATAGACTACAAGCAATAATCTTCTTCACATGTGTTTTTAAGTTCACGTGTGTTTGAAGATTAAGTTTCACAAACTAATCTTAAGTAGTTTTTATTTTTGAAATTGAGCTTTATTCCAAAAGTGCTACAATTTTGTGTTTTTTTATTCTACCCTCTATAAAAAATTCGTAGTCTTAAAAATATATGTAAGTTATTTGATATTACGTAGAATTAAACAAGCTACATTTTGGTGTACAACACAACAAAATCGGATGAGTATTTATTTTGTAGCAGAGGTTCGAACTCGAGTACATTGCTTTTTGAATCCGACAGTAGAACATTCAGAGATGAATCAGAATCTTCCTGACCATGAAGAAAATTATCACACTTATTACAATCAATTCTTATCTGCTTCTTTTCCGATCCCAAGGGAAACTTCGCAATATTTGTTTTTCCTTCTCATACTTTACTGTTCATCTTTTTTCTAGATCACACATACATCCTCATAAACATAACACTTAATTTTTTAGGAGATGGTTTTTTTTATTGTATTTCTTAAGAAAAATTATTAAAAGAAGAATATAACCACTTTCTCTCTTGACCTATCTCAATAAATTCTTTCAAGTCTTATTTAGAATTTCTTTTCTGAACTGGTCTGAGAGTACTCACAATAGAATGTAGACAATAACTTCAATGTTTGTTATTTTTAAATGGCGTATAATATATCAGTTTCTCCACAGTCTATTTTAAATTTAAAGAGTTCTAATAAAACCTCTAACAAAATTATTGTTGTAAGCATTTTTAGCTTTATCTAAGGACACTTTTGGAAAATGCCAAAATTACTTCACTATCAGCTCAGGTAAGATGCAATGCACGCTTTTTAGCGTCATTAATTATATTTTCATTCACTAGATATGTTTAAAATTCATTTAGCCATGACTTTCATCTAGCTGAAGCAGTATTATCAAAAATTGATCAAACTTAAAGGTCTGTTGGTAACCTCCATTTTGGGGACTATACTTGTATTCATATAGTACATGTGTGATTTAAGAATATGAAATAAACTATAAGTAAGTAATTATCACTGATTCTCCATGATGACTGCATCAATATATATCTAGTCAGTGCTCAGTTTCTATAATTAGAGGTAGAATACCTACCTAGGGAGAGGGGTCTGAGAGTCCTACCTTGGAAAATTTCTAAATTACAACTTCTCAAAACAGTGTTAACCCTAGCAGGACACACCTCATGAAAATATTATTTTATTCTATTATTTATTGAGAGGGGATTTATTACTTCCATGTAAATTCAATTATCATCACTGCCTGCAGGTACCACAGACTGTCAGTGATAGTACTGCTTTCTGTGAGTCGCTAAATAACTTTATTTTCTGTTTGCAGAGTCTGACACCCCTGGGTGTCTTTTATGTTACAATTCTTCACTCTAGTGCGTATAGTTTTAGTGCCTTTTCTTCTTGTTTTTTTTTTTTTTTCTAGATAACAAAACATGAAAAGAATAATGATTTAAACTTTTACTTGAAAAAAGAGGACTACATTCTATCCACAAACATATAAATAATGCAGAAATGTCTAGAACATTTTCGTAGTATAATAATTTATATTTAATGAACTTTGTTCCCCTGGCTAAGATATTTATGTATATTTTCCTGTTTGTTTTTGTATTTAGTAACAAATATGACTTGTATATGCAACTTAAAATTGTTTTTATCACAATATTTTTATATTTTTTTGAACAATCTTATTACTAGCTTCATGTTTTTTATGTGCCTTCAATCAAAATTCTATAAAAATGATTATAATGTGTTTAATTCAATTGTTTGACATTACATAGAAGCCAATTTATTATTTATGATGCAAAATGCCCAAAAAAGTAGAATATTTAAATAGTTATGGTTTATATTATACCAGTGGAGTGTGATACACCCCAGGGTGTCCTTTATGTCACAAAAATTAAGTGTGTCTAACCATGGTTAAATCAAATAAATAATCTTTTCAAATTATGAAGCAAATTACAATTTTCACTTGCTTAAATAAATAGATTTCAAGTACAAATAAAATTTAAAAAAGAAAAACTACATACTAGTACTAATAAAGGCACTACAAAGGATACTTCTAAGATGGTTAAGCTTGCTGCTTACCCTAAGCAGTTGTTCAAAATTTGACAATGTGTTCATCATACTCCTTGTCTCTTGATCTGTGCTTGCTCCTTGATTGATAGCTAATGAAGGATTTGTCCAGACAAAAGCCAGGAATCAACATATTTAGCTAGGTCAAATAACCAAAGCAGAGGTGAATTGATCTTTACTAACACTAGGTCAGATAATGTTACAATGTTCAGTTATGTCCTTAATGGTGTGATGAGAGATTCATCTGAGTAAAACCATGTTCACATTAATGGCTATTGTAATTAACAGAGAATTTCAATACTGTAAGACTCTCAAGGTAAACTCTAAAATGAAGATATTCTCTGAATCCTGTAATCAGAGTCTTTCATTGAGATCAAACTAAGAGGCTAGGTTTCTCATTTGATTTTCCCTTAATTTTAATGAGATATTTTTAGGCCAAATTTTCACATCAAAACGTACACAACAGTAGGCACAAGTGCACATTCATAGTATTGTAACCCAGCTACTTAAGCACAAAGTGTTGAGGAGATTTTAGGCGATAGGTTCTAGGCTCGGTCCTTTTAATATCAACACAGCGTTCGCTCAATGGTTGCCATCAACATGGACAATAATAGAGAAGTCTCTGGGGTGTCCATGTTGGGTGGTAGTCAAGGTTTAGATGTTATGTAGGGAAGAGAACTGAGTATCAGGCTTGACTGTTAGCTTAAAATCAAACCTACTCTACGTGGTTCGGATTCCACGTAAAGCTGTATGTCCCTTAGTTGCCCTGGCTACTAAAAATAGCTCTTTCTGAGGAACAGTCGATCTTAGTTACTAACACACTCATGCACCCCTCATATTTGCCCATATCCTGAGGATCGGCGTCATACTAATAAATAATGAAACGAACAATAATAATGAATCAGCAAGTTCAGTTTTTTGTCATGAAGTATTGTTTCAATAGATTTTTAAGTGCATCTTCATCTTGAAACATTTCAGAGTTCAGTGCTTGGTTGTCCTTGTCATTCCTAACTTCTGTTTTGTGGAGAGGAACTCCAAAACAGGACATGTTATTTGGAAACACTGAGAGCTCTTGCAATAAGGGGTGTAGCTAGGCTGGTGCGGTGTGGTGGGAGGCCCCCAACTCAGAGAAAGAAAAAAAAATATTTATTGAAAAATACCAAAACTATTTCTTGCGTTAAATAAACTCAATATTTTGTTCTTGGCATTCTTATTTACCCTCATAGGTTAATAATTTGTTACGTTAATGTGTGCCAACTTTTTTTGTATGCTAAACTGTGACAAGTAGGGTTTGTGATGTGGTGCTTCATTCGTTGTGGTGGCGACTAATAGAGAAGTTTCACAGTGTTTTTCAAATATTCAAAATGTGTATAACTATTTCGGATCAAGCATTTTTTCGATGGGAATCATTGTGTATAGTTTAAACATTACTTTGAAAACTAAACCACACTCGCTGAGTGGGAAAACATGATGCAGTTTATGCTCTTAAAAAACGACTTAGGGACGTTTTGAAATCAAACGTAATTTTGATAAGGAAAAAGGTAAACCATAGAAACGAAAATATTGAACTAAAGAAGGCATTAGACAATTTTGAATTTGTTTGCTAATTGTTATACAATGTCAAGTTCTGAAACATGTCAATGTTGCCTCTAAATCACTCCAGACCGAATCACTTGACATAATGTAGGCTTAGGATCTTTTAGGTTATGCAGTCTTACATGTAGCTGGGTTCCGATCCTCGTTTAAAAAGATGATTGAAAAAGGATGTGCTAAATGGATCATACAGCCTCATTTTTAACAAACATGGTTGAGAAAGACAAAAACACTTTGATGAGCTGTCAGAAGATCAACGCCTCACTGACCTGAAGGAACAGGTTAAGGTGTCTGTATTTTTTCCGATTGTTGACAATCTACGTTTCCAGCTTGATTTGAGGTTTGAAGGGATGAAGTTTATCATAGGAGGATCCACATACAGAGGATCCAGCATCCAGCCAATTTTGGTGACATCATGCTCCGATGCCGAACTAGAAAATAAAGCAACCAAGTTCAGGGAAATTTTCGAAAAATATATTTCACCTCTCTTCTGATTTCAGATTGTGTTTTCAAATCCAAAATAGCAAAATTAAGTAAGGTAACTTGGCAATCTGCGCTTGATCGAATACGAAACACTAGCGAGTACCTCCCCTGATGTGTGTACTGCCTATGTTATGTACCTCACTCTTCATGTTACTGTTGCTAAGGTTGAGAGATCCTTCTCTAAGCTCAAGTTAATGAAAACACATTTGAGAAGTTTAATGAGTCAAGAATGACTAATCAGCTTAACTCCTTTGTCAATAGAAAATGTAGTAACAAAAAAATTAATCTTAATGATGTGTTCGACACCTTCAGTGAAAAGAAGACCAGGAAGAAGAAGTTTTTGTATGAAGAGTTTGAAGTAGCTATCTACTATCCGTCTGTAAATTATGTATACCCGTGTTTAAAGGTTGTTTACCAAACAACTAAGAGACCTATGCAATATCCAATGACACCATTATTATCCTCGATAAGTTTTAATTATTGTTATCCTATTTGAGCAAAAAAGTATCGAAATTTTAACTAATTTTCACTGTGCATTAACTTTAGACTTTTATTACTCAAAAACCAGGTCATGTATCACATTTATATTTTAGCCCGTGATTTATAGGAATTTTTTCTATAAGTTTAATAAATTTCTGAGTGTTAACATTTTTGAGTGATTGTAACTATGAATAATTGTTTGAATTGATTTAAAATCACTGTATTTACTTAAACTGTGTAAGTAAATGCATATGTATGTAGAAAGTTTCAACCATACAGGAGATGTAAAAGATTTTTGTCGAAAAAAATAGCAATGCTACTCAGCATTTAAGAGACAGTTTACATTAACGATAAAAATAATCGAAATCCGGTGAAAAAAGTGGCAGGTATATACACGTTCAGTTGTACTGACCCACCTACACATACACGTATAGTGGTATTCGCCGACCCACCCAACCATACACGTACAGTGATATTGATTTTGATACACGTACAGTGGTGGAATATAAATTGTTCTGATACTCAAATAAACAAAAAATATGTTATATATCATTGCTCCTAGTGAAGGGTATCATTTGTAGGTTAGCAGGGAATGTGTTAAGTTTAATTCAAAGTTCAGTTACAGTTCTGTTTACTTCTCAGTGCATTATATTTACTCTCCAACACCATTTGGCATTACAGTTATATAAAGTTTGTTTTAACTTTATAATGCATCATGACTGGGAGTTATTAAAATAACAGGGATATTTTGTCTAACCTGTTAAATCTGTAACAGGTTAAATTGCTGTAACCATGTTACCAATCATGTTAGGTTAAATAACACCCTTATCTTGACAACTCAACTTGACACATTTATTTGGCTCCAAGAATTTTTATTTTTTAATTTTTTTGAGGGATTTCTAACCATGAGAAATTGATTGGCACCAGTCTCAACCCCGTGGAAAGCCTGATATTTGCCCCAGAGGCTACTAGACCTACCCACCCCTACACGTACAGTAGTATTGACCCACCCGTACACGTACAGTGGTATTGATCCACCCACCCAACTGTACATGTACAGTGGTATTGACCCACCCACCCACCCCTACACGTACAGTGGTATTGGTAATACCCCTGTTCGTGTATGGGTAGGCGGGTGGGTCAATACCATTGTGCGTGTATGGGTGGGCGGGTGGGTCAATACCACTGTGCGTGTTTGGTTGGGTGGGTGGGTTGGTCAATACCCACTGTACGCGTTTGGATTGGCGGGTGGGTCAATACCACTATACATGTATGGGTGGGCGGGTGGGTCAATACCAGTGTACGTATATGGGTGGGTGGGTGGATCAGTACCACTGTGTATGGGTGGCGGGTGGGTCAATACCACTGTGCGCGTATGGGTGGGTGGGTGGATCAGTACCACTGTGCGTGTATGGGTGGGCAGGTGGTTCAGTACCATTGTACATGTTTGGGTGGGCGAGTAGGTCAATACCACTGTACTTGTATGGGTGGGCGGGTGGGTCAATACCATTGTCTTGTATGGGTGGGTCAATATCAGTGTACATTAATGGGTGGGAGGGTGGGTCAGTCCCACTTTACATGTATGGGTAATCGGATGGGTTAATCTCACTGAACGTCTATGGGTGGGAGGGTGGATCAACCAATCAACTTGGTATTTTTACTTCTTCTTCTTTACCCACTATACGTGTATGGGCGGGCGGGTGGGTCAACATTACTGTACGTGTCTGGGCGGGCGGGTGGGTCAAAACCACTGTACGTGTATAGGCAGGCGGGTGGGAATATACAGTCAATACCACTGTAAGTGTATGGATAGGCGGGTCAGTCAACCCCCCTACCCCCTCCCCCCCCCCATTATACATTGTATGCTGTACAAGTTCCCTGACTTTATGAAAATCTCTCGAACTGCGTCTGTGTTAACAGTGACCCTATCACCAGAGATAGCTATACTTATGGGGTAAAGTGTTAGAGGACTTTACAGTCCTAACTTTGCCCCTGTAATAAAGGTATTTCACTTCATTTACACCGATCTCAATTAACCAATAATTTTTGCCAAGGTTATGGAGTCTGGCTGACTAGATATCTTCGAGACATGGATTTCTGTCTGATCAGCAGCATGGCTTACATCCATTGAGTACAGAATATAAATAGAGAGACCTTAGGTTCCCACGTTCGAGGCAGGGTCTCCGACCAATTTGGCGGCGTGTTGTGGGTAGTGGAGAGCGTTCCGTGCAGGCGCTTTCCCACTGTGCCGCGCGGGGTCCTGTGCAGGTGGACTACTGCTCTCACGGGGCTTATTTAGTAGCTCCTCCGTAAAAATGTTTCCAGGGGATTAGCAACTATCCTTATGTTTTCAGTTTAGTGTTAAAAATCTTAGTCTTGTAAATATATTTTTGTAAATAATTTATTTTTATTTGTTTTTTTTAATATGCCGGTGCTCGGCTAATGGCTGTATTAAATTGTACTGGGATACTCGAAGAGAATTACAGTTTCTTGTTGTATAATTATGAACATTACTATTAGTAGATTTAACTTGTAAATTTCTTTTTATATACAAAAAGCAATCTATAATGCACAAAGCAGGCACATTAAGAATATTATATTTTTAAACAAAGGCTTACAGTTAAAAAAAGACTTACAGTTAACACTTGCTATCACCTTAACTGCAAGTTTTTGTAAAATAAACAGTGTTTAATGTTGCTGCCATTGTTCCAAGCATTAATTCCATAATATGTGTAGCTGTGCAAATAGGCATAGTAAACAGTACTAAGAATATCTGAATTAACATCTTAGCGTAATCAGCAAAAAATACCCTTTGACAATTTCTTACATAAGTTTTAGATGTGCATATCCCACTTAACGTTACTTTGAAGAAGGATTCCTAAAATAACAGAGTCAATCTGTAGGCCAGAAGGATTTAAACAAAATTCTAAAGTCTGAGTCTTATCTTTATTTAGGCATAGTGAATTGACACTCTTTCAGCCTTCTATAGTATGATTTACATTGCAAACAAAGTATGCATACAGCCAACTAATTAGAACAGCCAAATCGTCAGTGAACATAAAAGGGCTAACATGATCACTAACAATAGTAACCGGTAGAGCGTTTACATAAATTATTAAAAAAAAAAAAAAATACTGGGACCAGAATTGAGCCTTGTGGGACACAAGTTTTAACAAATAAATATTGTGAAAAGCCGTCTTCATAATAAACTGTTTTGTTGCCTATCAGTCAAGTAAGAACTGACAAACTTACACGCTAAACCATAAAAAATCATAACATTTGATACGACACAATAACCTCGTCCTGAGTTTGACAATTGAAATAATGAAATAATGAATAATGAATTACAGAAGCAGAATTAAAATAGTGTTGCCAACATCGAGTTACATTGGTACAACTACCTTAGGTGGTTGAAATAAGAATATGAGTGCGCCGTACGGAATCTGTAGGGAGTAAGGTGCTGGCGAGTGTCTATACAACTACTAGAGTGCACAACTGATGGGCGTGGTAGAGGGTGAAAGTTCAGAGGAAAGACTCCGATCAGATTATCAGATGATTATTTTTAATTTAATCACAATTTGCCTAAACTACGATAAGTTTATTTGATAAATAACTCTGTTGTATGGGTGCGAGAAGAATAAATAATTTTCTTCTTAAATTTTTGGAAGAAAACAATTAAAGAAAAACATTTCTTCCCCCCCCTTCAGCCGCCTATGCTTACGTTCGACTGTCAGATTATAAAAACAACTTAGCCCCATTTTTCTTTACATCAGACTCTCATCTCCCATTACTGGCACTGTTGGAAAACAACTCAAGACCAGTTTACGAAAGAATAACACAAATATGGCGGAAAAAAGGTTTAATAAAGTCTAGGTGCATTTTCCTCATCTTCTATATATGAACAAGTTTGGAATTCTTGCCATCGACACTTATATAGTTCTATAAGCAAAATGCTTAGTTTGAATTGAACTTTAATTGAAAGCAAAGCAATCTCTACTAATTAAACATTTAGAATGATAAATTATGATAAATACATTTTTTGGAACAATTGAAACAGAACCATTATACGACAAATGAAGCCTAAATTTCTTTATGTAAGACCCTTGATTTAATCATAATAACTAACCGGTAATGATAGTGTATGTAATCAATCATATAGGCAAGTAATCATAAGTAAGTGATTATATTATAAGCAATTACTTACTTACTTATATTATTGATTATATCATATAATTATTAAAAATTATATGATTAAATCTATCTAAGTGATTACAAAATAATTGATGAGGCTGTCACCTCCCCTTACTGGTACTGTTAAAAAACACCTCGAGACCAGCTTACTCAAGAGTATTACAAATTTGATAAAAAACGAATGCTTTACAAGAGACACGACGTTTTCCCTTCTTCTTCTCTGTACTAACTAATTTCGGAAACTTATGGTATCATGGATACTCATATTGTTCTCTAATAATGATAGTTAGCTAGCCTGAATTAAACATAAATTTAAAACAATGCAATCTCTATTAATGAAACATTTCAAATAATAAAATATGAATATAAATTGTTTCTGGAACAAACAAAAATTGAATTAATTTGCTCTAAACAATATTTAGAGCAAGATAAGAAAATACGTTTAACCTATAATATTTATTGCGCTTTAGTCACACCCAGCATATAATCTGTACTTGTTGGTTTCTCCAAGAAAATTAATTTGTTTCTTAACGTAATTATGTATTTTTACAAAGGATAGGTAGTTTTAGCAAAGGATATCTCTAACAAGTGAACAGATACTTGGTAATACTCCAACCGTTTGGCTGTCGCTAAATGAGCTTGAGTTTGTTCTTGTACAATTCACACATAAAAAACCATGCAATGCGATTCTTCAAAATCCGCTTATACTGACCATTTTTAAAATAGTTAAAATATTACATTACTGCCCCGCCTCCCCAAATATATCATGTATTTTAACTCATTCAAATAGCATTATGGATGAAAGGCCTTCTTCTACGCTATCCGAATATTCTTTTGGATTTTAGAATAGTAAATAATGTTAGGTGCTGCCCAGATAATAGTCAAACCTTTTTGAAATGTTTCATATTTCGAAATATACTTGAGTGGGACATCTAAATACTAATTTACTTGCACAGAATCCAAATATAAAGAGAAAAAGGAAACCGTGTACGGTGTACGCACTTCTCCAATAGGTAAAGTAATTGAAAATTATGGCCAAAATGTTTATAATATCTTCTAATCAAACAATCCGATGAAAGGTCAAATAACCGGCCAATGTTCCAGTGTGTACAATATCTTCGAGTCAGGCTATGAGATTTAAATTATATGGTCAAATACAAATAAAAAACACAATGAAAGAAAAATATACATGCTAGGATGTTCATTTTTGAGAGAATGTGGTAGCAAAAGTATATATATTTTGTACATTTTTCTTCGTTAAGAAATGATAATAAATATCTTAATATAAAATTAATTTATATACCAACATTTTATATAGTATATTCATTTTTGACTGAATGAAAAAGTCTACTTCAGTGACCACTTTATCACCAAGGAATAAAATACAGCATGTCTCTACGTAAACAAATAAGTTCCAGAAAAATGTACATAACATGATTCAAAATTTCCTTTCATTTGTTTTGTTAGTAAACAAATCAAATTAAAACTCCTCGTTTAAATATTTTACAATTTCCTCGTGATTTTTTTTCCCTGAAGAACATTCCATGAAAAATTAGGAAACTTAAAAAAAAATATGAAGGACATCTTTTAAGTCGTTTACAAGTGATGAGATGACAACAAATTCAGGCACTGAAGTCATTTTTATTTCAAAATCAGAAAATTTTTACAATTGTATTACAAAGGTCAAAAACACACACACGCGCGCGCACACACGCACACACACACATATAAGGGTGCTCAATTGTTATTTTATATTATAACTAGCTGAACCCGGTGGACGTTGTCTCGCCTTTCATTTTTCATTGACATACCAAAATAAAGCAATAAAAAGAATTATAGAAAAACCATTATTTATTAAATGAGTGCAAGAGGGTAAACAATATTTTTTGTCTTCTTATTTGGTGTATAAATGCAAAGGTTTTTTGGTGAGCCTACTCTTTTTTTGTCGGCACTGGTGGCGCAGTGCTGTAACCCAGCTACATGGGGACAACGTGTTTGGGAGATTGTAGGCGATAGGCTGTATGCTCGGTCCTCTTAATACCGACATGGCGTCCGCTTGGTGGTTGCTATCGGCGTGAACACTACTAGATAAGTCTGGGATGTCCATGTTGGGTGGTAATCATTGTGCGGATGTTGTGTGGGGGAGATAACTGACTATCAGGCTTGTCAATTAGCTGAAAATCAGACCAGCACTACGTGGTTCGGATTCCACGTAAAGCTGTAGGTCCCTTAGTTGCCCTGGCTGTTGGGCTATTAATAAATTGCCCTTTCTGAGGAACAGTTGAACTCAGTTAGTAGCCAGACTACACTCATCTACACTCATCCTACACTCATAAAACCATTCATATTCGCCTTAAAATACGCACAACGTTGTGTCGGCGTCTCATATATAAGAATGTAAGAATATAAGAATGTAAGATTATAAGAGCTGTCCATGTGAAAAACATGGATTACTTAAATTATTTATTTTTTATTTTCACGTTTCACCACATGTTTTAATTGCCGAGGAAAAAATGTTAACACCAAATACAGATCACTTGATCAAGTAAAAGTAGTGTGTGCTACACTCTCAAGGTGAAATGTAGAACTACAATAAATCAAAACATATACAGTACAGTTGTTGTGAGAACTTCAATCTGCTTATAGCATGTGAAACTACATTAAACCACACAGTCATATGTTTTTTGTAAACAATTCAGATTCTCCATTTGAATAACATGGGATCTTTAGGAGCCCGTGGGGCGGGACCCTGTGGACGGATCTGCATCAAACTTCACAGAAACCATCTCGGGAGTATACAGGACAACATCCTAAAGTTTCATGGCGATCGGTTGGATGGTTTGGCAGCGCATAAACTTCAAACATATATATATATATATATATTTTACAATATACAAACATCCTCTTTTATAAATATAGACTTTATTACACAGCAGCCCTAGGAATTACAACTTTTCTACTAATATACATATATATGTATGTAAAATATAACAATAATAACGATACGCTGATAGTAATAATATATATTTAACACTTATTTTAGACAACTGTTTATGTAGACTAATGTTTTCATAAAAGATTCCTTTCTTCACTTCTCGTATATGTTCATGAGTCACTGGCCGCGGGCTGAGAATAATTTTCCTCTTTGTAGTTTGTGGTTGGATAGTGCACACTTGATGGACACTGCACGTCTTTTTTGTGTACTGCATTTGCAGACGAACTGTGGGTTGGTTAACTGGTTGACTATGGTGAGGGGAATGACTGCTTTTTTGACTGATTAGTCATCCATTGCTATATGAATATGAAATAAATATAAATAGTATTCTTTTTCATTGTTACCGTTGCTAATTACTCAAGTGGAATGGTATACATATTTATTTGAATTCAAATATAAAGTTTAATTTGTTCATATTTGCAGTAAATTATTCTGATTTCACGAGTATCTTTATTGTAAGTGAAATTATAGTTTTAATATTTATCTTAGTTGTTTAATATTGTTCTATCGGTAAGTAATTTTAATTAATGTTAAGCAGAATTATTTTACAAGTTCAAATTCTTTCAGCCAAAGTAATAAATATGCATCTTGTCTGATGCAAAAGAGTTAAATCAGCAACAAATTAAGATTAAATGGGCCAATGTAGGATTCTCTGTGATTACATATCATGTTTGGTCTTTTATGATTTAATAATAAGTACTAGGAGACCTAGCTTCGCTCAGTTGGATTTTGCAAACTGAAGAAGTAGCATTCACATCTCCCTGAGGACCGTTTGTTGTTGCTCTACCTTTTCTGCTAGAAGTCGATAAAACTGGACGTCTAGGAGCCTCTGGAACGGAATTCAGAATTTTTCTAGGGTTGAGACCGGTGTCAATGGATTTCTCATGGTTGAAAATAAAAAAATGAAAAGAAAAAAATTATAAATCCTGGGTGCTAACAAAAAAATTCTTCCGGATACTGCTTGAGATACTGGTAGTAAGATAAAAAAAAGAATATGAAAGTTATTTTTAACAGAAATGATTATAACCAATGTTAGACTGAGTAAACCCAGGAACTGGTGATCAGTATTCTAAAAGTAAGCTGTTTTATATGGGTTCATGGTTTTGTATAGATATGCATTTTGAAGTTTTGTTAGAGCTATGATGAATTTTAAATCTTTATTGTTCTTTGTAGAGTAACATTGTGTTATGTACTTAATACTCTAGTAATGAAAACATTCGGTCAAACGAGTAAATAGTGAGCTTAATTTTCTTGAGTTAAGCTTCGATGGCTAGTGTACCATGCGTTCTAATACTGTTGGGGTTTAGGCCTTGAACTTGTGAGATGAATGAACGTACCATCATTTAGAAGTTTTACATTATTGTAATTGATAAGTAAAACCATTAGCACAGTTGTTAGCCATCATGTTGGGTGGTACCAGATTGAACTAGCTGACAAAAGCATCTCTCAGCCTGCTTGAGAAACATCGTTGAACAAAAATAAGCTACTTGGGTTAAATACTGCATTAATTTCATTAATGTAGTCTTCTCTTATTTTAAGATTTGTTTTTCACTGTTTATAAATAAAAGATTCTCATTAGAAATCACACTGAAATTTAAAAATACTTAGTTTTTTACAACTATACTAGAGATATACCAAACTGATGTTTTCCCTTAATGGATACGCTCGCAGCATTTGATTTTATGCATTCGTTGAATTAAACTGATTCTGATATTAGGTTGTGTTTAGTAGCACAGCCAATGTTAAATGCAGATGCTGATAGTTAACTGTTTTCTACTGTTCTAGGATTATATAGATTGTTGACTGTTGTGTATTTCACAATTTAACTAACTAATATTTATACGGTATTACTCAATAGAATTAATCAAATATTTTAGTTAGATACCGGGTAAATTGGGAGGTAAAAACTCCCTATAAGTACGGTATACTTTTTGAATTTTATATTGAGTAACATTTTAAGGTGGTCTAATAATGATTAATTATTTCCATTTAATGTAGCCTAACTTACATGTTCAACTTTATTAGGCCTATTCAGAGTGACAATTGGAGACTAAAAATTCTGAGATGTTATGAAAATAAACAATGATGGAGTTTTGTTATTTTACTGACTGTTCTATACGTTATGTTATGTATAAATTAAAAATTACCATAAAGCTAATTAAAAAAAGTATTATTTGCCTAATTTTTTATGGTTTTAGGCAATTTTGTCTGTCACTAAAAAATTTCTTGTTTTTTAAACTACTTAATTAGCTTAAACTTAAAACTTCTTCTTAACTTAAAAGAAAATTTAACTAGCTTATTAAAAATAACATTTATTTTAATAAATATGTTCAGACAGTCATACCAACACCTATATAAAAAAATTATAATATAAAAAAAAATACTTAAAACGAATGTAGGAACAGATATTCTCGTGCACAGTACATTGTTTCCTCAACTAAGCGAGGTTTTGGATAGTTTTCAACCATTTAAACATGAATGATTTAGGTGCTTGTTAAGGAGAGGTAGCGGAAGTATTCACCCAAAATTGTATCCTGTTGTCAAGCTGGGGCAAATGTGATGTCAGAAAATGAGGAACTGACAGTTCCTAGATCTGAAACTGTGCACATAAATACGGAATTCCTTAATGTACATAATGCCTTTAACAGTTTAGGACTATTGTTCAGAGTTGTTAATTTTTAGTTATCGGTGTCACAGTTATTTGCTAATAGTATTAATTACATGTACTCAATTACACTTAGATTTGCTAGTTGACAAGACACCAATTTTGTGTTAGCAAAACAATGTGTTAATTAAGAAATTCAATTGAGAACATTTTGTACCGTTGTTGTTGACTCGGTAGCAGTAAGCAATAAAGTCAGACTGGCTTGGCAAGCCAGCGAATCTAGGCTGATATGTGAGACATTAGTTTACTTTACCCAACTGATGTGCCATACATCAGTTGAGTTTTGGCATCTGATGCGGAACAGCTGATGCTGTTGTTCTGAGCCATCCCTAGAGTATCAACCTTTCATTAAAAAATTCAATCAACACCAACTTTAAGTTTGTACGTTTGTTGTATTCTTATGATTTATGAAACTATGACCTAAGAATGAAAATTCATCTAACTTAACAATAAAAGCCTAAAAAAATTTTTAACTACTACACGTGTCAGGTTGAATTCCGTTCTCCTCACCCTTAACTATTTTCTATATAATTATATTTATATAAGAGTAATAAAAACCATGGAGTAATTGAATACATTAATTTATAATTTGACACAGTCTGTACAGCTCAAAACTCTTAGAACAACCATGTCTACAATTATTTAGTCACATTGCAACATAGTAAGAGGGCTCTAAGGCAATTGTATTGGATTAAATGGCAAGGTCCATTGTCCTTATCTCAATCAGATAAGATGCAACTGTTACAAGATATCAATTCTATTGAAACTTTATAAATATTGTATTATAAAAGTGAATAATTAAATTATTTGATTATTTAAGGAAAAGAAAATATTTTCGTTTTGGGATCTGATAACGGAACTAAATAGCCAACTGCTATAATTCAAAGTTTTAACTTTTAAGCTGTTACTGCAGGATAAACACCCACCAACGATTTAGAATCAAACAGACCAATTAATGTTTGGTTGACCGAAGTAATATTTGTATCAGTAGGTTATTTAATTTTTGAAGCTATTCTATTTATCAAACAATATCAAATCTATACATACCAATATCAATTTGATATATCAAATATCGATGTGATATATCCAAAAATGATTTATTTCTTTTTATTCTTCTTTAGTCTAAAAGCCTAATTATTTTAAAAAGCAAGCAAATTGAAATAATTTAGTTCTAGAAGCAATCCTCATTATTGGTTTGATAAACATTAAAACCCCTAGTGTAGTGGCTAGCACACCTGACTTCAAAGAAGGGGTTCATGGGTAAATACCAAGAGCATCAACTAAATTTAGCCCAATGGGTTTGGACCTTCATATAAAAATTGTAAATCTCCTTTGGGGTAGAAAGACAATAAAGAAGAAGTAAAACTAATGATGTACTGAACTATAGATCTGTGAGGAAATCTGTGCATAGTCGAGTTTAAAATTATTTTTCAATTTTACTCATGCACTTGTTTAAAAATATATACTTTAAAAAATTGAGATTGTAGATTTAATTAGCAAGTTAGTATACAATACTTCATATATCTTGTCATAAATATAGATAGATATAGATTCTTTATAGCTGTTGGGCTGTTATTATTATTATTAAATCTGTCTATTAACTTGTTTCAGATGAAGCAAATAGTTATTTTGCAGTTCTTCTGCCTGTTGATTTTTCCAACAATAAATTCAGTAGCTGTTCCATGTGAAAGGGAGTTCTCTTCAAGGTGTTTATGTGGAGAAATAAAATATGAAAACAAGATTCAGTATGTTGTAAACTGCACAAACACAAATTTTCAAAATGCATCAATCCTGCAAAATTTACCATCAAATACAGAGGTAAAAAGCAACAATATTATTTTGTACAACCATTATTCTTATTAATAAATACTAAGCTGTGCATACATTTCTTGTATTATCTAATAAACGATTAGTTATAGTAAGATTTTTATTTTCTGAGATTATATTAAGTATATATAACTCAGTAATGGAAGTTTTTACCTTTATGTTGTTTAGTTAAGCGTCCAAATCGCTTATTATAACAATAGTCTTATCACTTGGGATAAGGTAAACTAAAGCAGTAGGCCTACATATATTGAAAGTTTAAATGTAAGAAAGGGCAATGTAGCCCTAATTTAAACTCAATAAATAAGTTTTCCAATTCAGTCCCTGATTTCAACTATTACAAAAATAACATTAGCCTAAAGTTACCTTTATCATGAAATGAACAAAGTACTGATTGAACAATTAGTTTATGCTCATGGCAAGTAATAGCTGGATATAGTCGAGAGGTGAAGAGGGGGCTCTTTTATGAAAACATTACCCCACTCCAATGGGTTGTCTTGATCAAGTGTCATTATTATCAGCTGATATTTATTATTAGAAGATTCATTAGTGTAAACTGCATCAAAATAGTCCGATGACATTTTAGGCGGTGTTGCCATATCGTTTCTGAGAATCACCAAACCGCATGGTTCAACTATGACAAGTATGCGTAACTGTCGATTTAATTGGTGTTTTGTTTACAAAACAACTGTATGATATTTTAAAGACTTCTAAAATGTAGTGGTAAAATTAACTATGGTATGTGTTAATCCTGTAATTGTTTATAGCATTATAATAATATAAATATTTTATATTCTATAGAAAGTACTATTAAATAATGTTTATCAAGTGAATAGCTGTTTTTATCCGTAATTATATCACTAAATATATATGGTTTTTTAATTAGCATAATACGTGTTGGTATATATACAGTACAAGTAAATGTCACACAACACAAATTTATTACAATATATTTTGTTGTGTGACAATCAATAGCTATTGCAAATGGATACAAGGTATCAATCATTGATGAAATTGGAAGTAGAATTAAGAAGAAAATAGAAAATAAAATTCGAGACGATAAACTAACAACACTTAAAAAAGAAAAATCCGATAAAGAACAAAATAAATATGTATCCCTCCATTACAATGGACCGTTAACACAAAAAGTTGGTAATAGATTTAAGAAATTCAACTTATCAGTAGCTTTTACGACTTGTAATACTATGTCCAACATTTTACACCCGAATATTGAAAGTGAAGATAAATACAATAATTTAGGAATATATAGGATTAACTGTAATGATTGTGATATGTTTTACATAGGTCAGATTGTAAATTTTAACAAAAGATATAAAAACCATGTCTCTGCTTTTAAAAACAAGAAACCTGAAAGATCTAATTTAGCTAAACACCTTCTGAATTGTATCCACAGTTTGAATAAAATAGATGAAAATGTAGATATTGTAAAAGTTTGTAAGTGTTATTTACTTTTAAAGAAAAATGTAAAGATCCTGATAAATTAATGAATGAACAGGTTAATTTTGATTCTGAAATAGTTTTTAATAATGTATTTTCAGCGACTAAAAGAACTGAAGTAACGGCCAATACGGATTAATCAATAGTATCGCAGCAGCCGCCATTTTGACAATTCCAGCCAATGGAGTCACATGATCATAGGCCTATAAATTGAGTTGTAGAACACCATTTTCCATTCTTTTGTGAATTCCTCTGGTCTGAGGAAGGTGAGCGTAGTTCACCGAAATCGATTACCATAATATTTGTGCATTTTGTGCTTATATTGTAATAAATTTGTGTTGTGTGACATTTACTTGTACTGTAAATATATATATAAAACCAAAACACATGCATTATATCACAAACATGGTAACTATTTAGGTATCACGACAAGACTCCGCAGTAGACTGTAGCTGATTTTCATATGGGCGAAATCAGCTGGTTTGTTTATTCTATTAAATACTGATAACTAAATCCACCAATTACATAGAAGCATTCAGCTGAATAGTTAAGTAAGTTATTTACCACTTCTCAGTTGGAATTATAATTATGGGAATTAGAACAGTATTTTGTGTTTATTTTTGCAATTTCGCCAGTGTGACGTCATTGGAGATGTGCGTGAAACCTACTGTCTTCTTTTCTATGTACCGTGGTTTATAATAACAAATGATAGTGTTTGTTTACTGCAACAGATGTTTAGACAAAACATCAATATTTTTGACAACATTGCTGGGCGAGAAGTGAGGAGGGGGCTTCACATGCCACAGCTATCATCGGACTATTTTGGTGCGGTTAAAAAAAATTGTTATTATGTAACATTGTCATACACACAGACTAATTGTTTAATCAAGATTAAATATTTTTATAAAATATAATTCAATATACAAAATGGCTAGAACAATAAAATTAGATGAAAAATAATTAAAGATAAATTAATGTAAGACTACATCATAGTAATAATGTTAACATATAATCTAGGTCATAATTCTAGAACTAGTTATGGCTTTCCCAATTTACAGTTATAAAATCATCAATTTTATATAGACATTCATCCAGCAGAACATCCTTGATTTTTTTCTTTAAATTTAGAGTGGGCAGTGATTTAATTCTATCTGGCAATGAATCATACAGTTTAGTAGATATATATATAACCAGTTTGTCTGTGGGCTACTATACTTAAACTGTTGAACTCTTAAACAATCTTTATGTATTGTATTATAAGCATATGTATATATGGTATGCGGCAGTTGTCTGGTGGCCGGCCATGGCACAGAACAGTCAAAGGCTAACACTAGACAGATGTCAGAGAATGGCGTGCCTGGGAATTACAGGCGCAATTAGAACAACCCTATTGGCGGCGATGGAGGTCCTCACTGGGCTCCGCCCAATGGACCTGTTTGTAAAGGGGGAGGCTTGTAAAGCGGCCTTTAGTATAAGAACGACTGGTGGCTGGTTTTCTGGCCAACCAAGACTCCATGGGGATATACTATCTGGGGACATTGGTCTGGACCCGTTGATTTCGATGGGAACAGACTTAATGATACCTAGGTACAGAATTGACAGGCGGGTCAGGGCCTTCCTTCCAAGCAGAGATGAGTGGGGGAGTACTGAGCCCGCAAAAGTCAAAGGAAGCGTCTGGTATACAGACGGCTCACTTATAGAAGAAGGTGCGGGTGCTGGGGTGTACGGGAGGGGGGCACGGAAGGTTCTGTCTGTACCTCTAGGGGTCCATGCAACCGTCTTCCAGGTGGAGATGATGGCTATCATGACAGCCACACAAGAAGAAATGCGTCTAAGTGGCTTCGGAGGAGTTGTCTCAATCTGCTCGGACAGCCAGGCGGCGATAAAGGCGATCATGGCACCACTTACCAGCTCTAAGCTGGTATGGGTGTGTCAGGGGATCCTAGAGACTCTTTGCCAGCGTAAACAGGTGAGACTCATATGGATCCCTGGGCATGCTGGTATTGATGGGAATGAGAGAGTTGATGCACTGGCTAGGAGAGGGGCAAAGTGCCCGCTGATGGGGCCGGAGCCGGCTCTTGGTATTCCTCTTCAAAAGGTAAAAAGAAGAATTGACAGGTGGACCTCTGAGGAACCCAATGGTAGATGGAGGACCGAGTCCGGGCTCAGGCAGTCTCGTGCTCTTATCCAAGGACCGGATCGCAGGTACAGCAGAGATCTGCTGAGCTGTAATCAGGCCAAGGTGAGGGCGGTTACGGGAATGCTGACCGGACACAATCTTCTTAACAGACATATGAAGATTATGGGCCTAACAGAGGATTCCACATGCAGGCTCTGTGAGGAGGATGAGGAGAGCTCCATACACATCTTTTGTCATTGTGGAGCTCTCTCATCTCTTAGGTATAGGACTCTGGGTGCCGCTTTTCTGGAACCAGAAGATATTAGAAGGGCTACACTCGGGGAGATCATGTCTTTCATAGAGGGGACTGGTCTCTTGTGACACTGTCGTCGGGCTCGGGGCGCAAAGGGCCATGGAGTCTAGGTGCGGTGGGCTTGGCGACAAGACCACAACCCGGTGTATCTAATCTAATCTGTATTATAAGCATGGAAGTCAGCATTGATATTAAAGAAATCTTAATTTCCATGAACAAAACTGAGCAAATGGTTTACATAAAGAGAGAAAAATGTTAGAATTCGAAGTTGTACAAACCAAGGTTACAAGATTTTATTGCAGGTAAATTGCATATTAATCTAATAGCCCTTTTTTGGAATATAAAAAGTTTCATACAATTACCACTAAATCCCCAGAGAACAATTTCAATATGTAAAAATACTTTGAATGTGAGCAAAGTATACAGTTAGTAAAATGTAATTATCAACTGAGTTTCTTAATATTCCTAATCTTCTTAGCATATATAAACCTTTAGCCATTTTTTTTTGTACATAATCAACATGAGAATTCCATGATAATCTAGAATCTAACAAAAGCCCTAAAAACTTAAAATTATTGTTCTCTGGAGAGTCTGAATCATTTCTATTGTTGCTAAAAGGTAAATAACAGATTTTTTCCGTGTTTAACAACAAGTAATTAGCAGAAACCCAGTCCCTAATTAATATAAAACTAGAATTTAATATATCATTAACTAAATATTTACTAATATTACTGACCTTCAAACCCAAGTCATCTGCAAATAAAACCATCAACACCTACACTCTCTCTATGCTAATTGATAAGTCATTAATATATATCTATATTGGGGCACACCATATTCAACTCTCCTTCCTTAAAAAAAAACCCATCTTTAAACACAAATTGAGTTCTATTTGTTAAATAGGAAAGTACAAGTTTAACAGAATAAGGATTAAATCCGTAAAGAGTTTTTTATTTAAAATACTATGTTGTACAGTATCAAATTCTTTAGACATATTGTAAGACCTAAAAATTACATTATTACTGTGTTCTAGATCATTAACCACATTATGAACTAGCTTAACTGCTGCATTACATGTACTCCTATTAGGCCTATAACCATACTGTTTATCAGTAAATATACTAAAATTTTCAAAGTGCTCTGATATATGTTTTTAAAGTAAAGATTCAAAAAATGTTTGACACAATAGGAACAATTGATATACGTTTGTAAAAAGGTACAACCTTGATATTTTTCAATTGATTTGGGAAAACACACCCTTTGATTAGACATTCATTAAAAAGATGTGTTAAAACCTCACTTATATAAATAGTGGAAATCTTCATAATATTAGCAGTTAAACAATATAATCAAATCAAATCAATCTTTATTGCAGAAACTTCTGAGTACATCAGTAAGCATTACAAACGTCAAGTGAACTTAAAAACTAATAATATAATGAACAATATCACTACAGAGTATTTACAAAAGTACAAAAACATTATGGTACAATAATAAATTATAAAATATCAAGATCTAGAATGCTAAAAAACAACAACAAAAATTTTATGAACGTTATGATAAACAGTTAAATTATATATAAAAAAATAGCTAAAATATATGTTTGTAAAACATTTGTTCAACCAGTAGGCTCAAAATAGAATACATGACATACAGAAAGTAAAAGCTATACATATTCAAAATACCACTCCAAAACTATATACATTTGCTTTACATATCTGTAATAATAAAATCATAAAATTTACAAACAAGATAGATTGGATTATTAAGAAGAAATCCCTTTATAGTTTTCTTGTATAAATCAAAATGCAATGTTCTAATACTAAGTGGTAGCTTATAAAACATTTTTTACCTACATTGGTGAAACTTTGTTGTCTTTGAATAATTCCAAAAATGTATCATTACATTGTTTTTCCCCTTGTGTTATATTCATGATACATGCCATGTTCAGCATGTACATACATCCAAGCACTTGATATTGTTTATACTATTAATAGTCTTAAACATATTTTCTGCAGTGTTTAATTTGAAAATTATACTAAGGTCTAGGATATTTACGAACTTAAAAATTACTATCATTAATACAATCAGGAATACTATCACTAACTTTCTTAGCATGATCAATAAAAAAGTTGTTAAATTAATCAGGTGTTAATCCGACAGGAGTTGGAGCAGCTTTACAGTTGTTATTTGCAAGCGTATTGGTGACTTGCCACAACTTTTTGGTTTTATTTGCAGCATTCTGGATCAAATCATTAAAGTATGATATTTTAGGATTTTTAATAGCATACTTGTATTTAATTTTTTAAATAAAACAATTTAAACTAATAAAAACTTTTTAATAGTGAGGCCTTTCGATAGCAAGGCTATCATCGTCAGACACATCACAAATAAATATACAAAAAGTAAATAAAAGTAATATAAGCTTATATAAACATATGTTTTAAAATTTTTAACTTTTTGGCTAAATATATTATTATTATTCTAAATGGTAGTTTTATTATGAATTTGAAAGTATTATAAATTGAATATAAATTAATTGTTTATAGTTTTGAAAGTAAAATAGAATTTTGAATCGGTCCATCTTGGACAAAACATGGACAAAATATTCAAATTCTATCAACAAAACATTTAAAAAACACACAAATATAAATATTTCATATAAAACTAAAAATAATTTGAAAAATAAATTAAAAAATCCAAAAGATACTGAGAATGACGAAAATAAATCAGGAATTTATGAAATAAACTGCAATGACTGTAACAGCAAATACATAGGCCAAACAAAAAGGAAAATTAAAAAAAGATTTCAAGAACATTTTTCACACGTAAAATTTAATAGGGAAGAAAAATCTGCAATTGCCAATCACTGCATTAACACTGGCCATAGTATTACAAAAAACAATTTAAAATTATTAAAACATATAACAACACCAAAATATTTAAATGCATGGGAATCATGGTACATTAACAAAGCAAATTCTGAAAATTTATTAAACCAAGAAGATGGACCGATTCAAAATTCTATTTTACTTTCAAAACTATAAACAATTAATTTATATTCAATTTATAATACTTTCAAATTCATAATAAAACTACCATTTAGAATAATAATAATATATTTAGCCACAAAAGTTAAAAATTTTAAAACATATGTTTATATAAGCTTATATTACTTTTATTTACTTTTTGTATATTTATTTGTGATGTGTCTGACGATGATAGCCTTGCTATCGAAAGGCCTCGCTATTAAAAAGTTTTTATTGGTTTAAATTGTTTTATTTAAAAAATTATATACAGAAAACCAATACAGCTCCATCTTCAACATAGAACATACTTGTATTGTTTCTTAAATATCTTATATCTATCCATTTTTTGTTTACTATCATAAACTTTACTTAAGCTATATAATATATCACAGTGGTCTTTGAGTTTTCGTAAATTACTATTGTACCATTTTTTATCAGGCTTAGGCCTCTTATTTGAATAACTTAAAAGTGCAAAATCACCATTTACTGCCCATAAGAATAGGCCATTAACATTCTTAAACTTATCATTAATATCATCAATAACTGTACACATCTATCCAATTGATTTGACTTAGCCTATGTATGAAAATTTGTATACTAAAAACATTTACTAATCTAACTAAATGCATAGGTGTATTTACATGAGACAAATGGACATCATTAATTAAACTAAAAAAAATGGCATTATGATCAGAAACAAAAGTGTGAATGACCTCAGAGAACCCTTTGTGATTATATATGTTTGTTACAACATTATTAATACATTTGATAAAAATTAGCCTGGTAACATATGTAGTGCTAATATTAATTCCAAAACAATTAAACAAGTCTTTGAGATCAATTCTAAAAATATCAAACATTTAAAAAATACAAATAGTTATCATTATAGGGTCTATATACATAGATAATAACAATTTTTTCTTTGATTAATTCTACAGCAGTTGCTTCTCAGACCATTTCAACTGAGGCATCTCTAACTCTGGTCAATTCAAGAAAATCTATATTCTCCTTTACAAATATTACAGAACCCCCATGATTTATATAGGTCTGCTGTAAAGTTTATACCCGGGCAATGCAAGTAATGAGGAATCAGCAACCCTCATCCAATGCTCAGCAATAGTAATAACACTAACATTGTAATTTGAGCAAAGCATATTTAAATAATCTATCTTATTATAGAGACCTTGAACAATCCAAAAAAATAAATTAAAAACACCCTTTTTTTAAAAGCTCGAAGTGCTAACTCACTAGGCTTAGAGGCTAAGGCCTAAAAAAACACCAAGCCCAGACCCATCATGGTTAGGTGTAACCGATTGCTGGTCATTGTTATAGACCAGAGGAATAGGTGTTTCAGATTTTGAATGCCTATCATGTAACACCTTACATATGGTTTCATCTATCTTATCAACTACCTTACCTTACCTTATAACTTACCTAGCTTATTTAAGTGGAGACCATGATGGGTATAAAATCTAGAACCTATGTTAATAATATCAATATAAATAACATTTTTAAATTTCATACACAATGATTTGATTCTGGCATTTATTAGTTCAACCTTATTCACAATTGACCACAAGGGAAGATCAAATCGATGGGGCACAGAGAACACTATCACATTGGTTGTGCGCAGCTCCTGAAGCCTCATCCTCAGCGATTTTAAAAGACCAGCTGCTTCTTTGTGGGCTACATCATTAGTTCCTGCCAGATAAACTATGAAATCATCTGGTCCATTCTTATATGTTGAAAGACAGACTGCCTTTGGCTGCTTCTTCAAACTTTGCTGCAGGTTTAACATAACCTGATATGTTGTAAGAACATTCTTGTGACCTGCTTGCAAATGTAGATGGAACATGCCTACCTTAGCTGTCAGAGTAAATAGTCACGTTTGATGCAGCTTCTCTTGGTAATCTAGGCTTAGGCCCAGTTGATTTTTTATGTTTAGGCCTACTGATGTGATCAACGTCCGGCTGAAAACTTGTGTTAGATTCACATATGTTAAGGGTGGTATTTATAGAGTGTTCATTTTCAGTTATTAATACACTATATATATATATTGACTAAAGGGGGAAATCATTCTCAAATTTAACTTGGCATTGAGCATTAACTTTCTTTTTAGACCTAAATATTTTTCATTCAGAGCTAGTATTAGAAATAACACTGTTATCACAACCTCTTTTGGAATATCTAGCACTACCTGGGACCGAGACAGATTCCCAACCTCTTTCATTGGAAATAGGACTGATGTCAGATGAGTAGTTTGATGGTAAGTCCTTGAGAGATTTAAGGCCTACATAACTAATTCTAACATGTTGAGATCTTACTCCAAACTCATTTTCTCTGATCTGATTGATTTTAAGGGATTTGTTCTCTACTTTTAAAAGTTCAATGTCATTCTGTAACACACTAATTATTTTGTTAAGATTTTGCAATTCTTGGTGTACATCATACACTGCCATTTCCCCGATGTTGCCTTGGAGGTTATGTTGGCTAGAGTCTTCACAGCCTTTACAACACCATTCGGATTCTTTGTCTGGGATGTCAACTTCACTTATTCCAGCACAACGAAAATGGCACCAGACATCACAATTATCGCATAGTATATCATTTTGAACTAATTTACTACATTTTAAACACTTAATATCTAATAAAACTTTGCTTTTTAATGAAGCTGACTCATCTACATCCAAACCACTCGGCGCCATCTTGGATTCCAATCAGATCCTAAGTATATGAAATAAGGGAAATTTTGATTGATATATTACTTCTGACAAGACTCAGTTTATATTCATAATTATGGACATTTCATAAACAATAGCAACACATTCTTTATATTTCTATATTAAGAGAGAGGGAATCAGCAAACTTACCTAAGAGAAGTCACATAACTACAAATTTTCAGTGCTACTGGCGCTTTACTCATGAGAATAGAGAAAGACCTGAGGAGAGTGCCAGTGGCACTGAACATTTGTGGTGTTATATGACTATTCTTTATTTGTTCTCTTCTGGAATGTGTTAATGGACTGTCTTCTTAGGTATGTTTACTGATGCCCCCTCTCCTAATATACTAATTCCTGGCCTAGTCCCTTGGATTTTACATAAAGTTGTAGGTCTCTTAGTTGCCCTGGCTATTTTACTATTAATAAATGGTCCTTTCTGAATTAAGTTAAACTCAGTTAGTAACAATGATTACACTTCTTTTTCTACACTCATCACAATCATTCAGCCCTCATATTTGCCCATAGCTCTAGAACCGGTGTCTCAGTAATGAATTTTTTTAATAAAACCACTCGGCAGTTCACATGGCTTGCAAGCCTGTGCGTGAACTTTATTCAACGAATGAAGTACCGACCGTTGGCTCAGTGGGGATTCGAACCTTGGACCTTGCCCTTCGCAGTCCAAAGCCTTAACCACTGAGCCACCATGCCGGCAAAGTAAATTAACATTATTAACAGGTACATAATCATAACCACAATGATAATGTGCTTTAGTTCATTATCATTTGGTTATGTTAAATTACAATATTTTTGCACTGAAAATAAGAAGATTTTTTCATACTTATTCAAAAAATCTTTAATAATGTTTGTAATACATGTTATATATTTCAGGTTCTTATATTCACTGGAAACAATATTAGTGAGCTTCCTATGAATGTATTTGGAACGACAAACACTTTCCTAGATTTAAAAGTGGTCGACATGTCAAACAACAATATTCAGGATATTCGTGGAAAGTCATATCACAGGGTTTCTAAGGTTGAGAGGTTGATTTTAAATCACAATAAAATATCAATCTCCTCTAAGGAACCCAACCATCACCATCCACGGTAATGTACTAGTCATACATTTATCTTAAAATATTTGACCTTATTCTTTTACCTGAATTTTAATCAACAGGTAGAACTAACAGAAAAATGAGTATCCACTCAGACAAGAAATCGTCAGTCAAAAAGTGTTGTTCGACACCTTTTGATCCAAATATCTATTTCTTCATTACCTTGCATGAAATATTCACACCATTCTGCAGCAAAATTTATGTATGTATTAACCCTTGTCATGCGCAAATTAGATATATGCTCTGTGTAAGATTTGACTTGAAATGGTACAATTTGACAATTTTCTAAATGCAAAGTTAGTTCATTTACGAAAGTATGTCTGGTAGCTGCTTGAAATTGTTCTATGGACATATCTAGTTGTATTCGTGTCAGCAGAGTAGAGGGACGTAACAATAAAGTGCATTCTAACATGTTTTGTTATTCTAGATAATGATTTGGATGGGCAGAATAATACTAGACAAACTCTAATAAAGGAATTTACTGTTTTAAAAAGACTAAAGAACAATGTCACTGATGATGTTCTGTTTTTAGTTTATTATGCCTACATTCATAGTCGCTGCCCCCCCCCCTGCCTTTATAGCTATACACTTGTTATTCATCTATGGTTTGTGGCACAGTTATTATTTATTATTCATAGATTTTACACTGTAATCATTAAAGTTTTTGGAATTGTTATTATTATAGATGGTTTATTTTCACTGTTATTTATTATATAGCTTGTGCATATTTGCATCTCTTCATAGAAGCCGCATCTTAATTTACTGTATTTATGTATACATTCTTAATTTATATTCATCACTATTGGTACTACTTATCATTAGTTACACAGTTTCACTTATGATTAATTATCATGACTAATATTAAAAGTCCACTTGCAAGTTTGGCTTGGCACTTTAATTATAAGAAGTGTTATTTCATATGTATTATGTAACATGTTTGTAATTTGGTCTTTGACCGTTGGAATGGAATAAATAAGTCAATTAATTGCCGTATAACGGTCGGATTTGCGCTGCATTGTTGCCTGTGTCTCGCGTCACGTTTCGGTGTTCGCCGTTCGTGGATCGCGCCATTTTGAGCCAGTTGGCTTGCATCGGAGTTTTACCATTTTATTTTTGTGTATAATAGTGAAACATTAGTATCGTGTTGTGTTATATTGTATTGTGATTTCTGTTATATTGTAAATATATTTGTATAGTGCGTTTTATTCTTTTCTGCAATGTTTCAACCAACTCCTGGGCCATCTTCGGCTCCTGACTTTGTCCTGGCGACAGTGATGGTGAAGTTGATGACCCAATCCAACATCAGATAATGGGAAATGCTTCAGATGACTGATTCTTATGAATCTGATGATTCTGATATCGGAAATGATACTCCTGTATGGCGTATTTCAACTTCAGGAATGCGACCTGCCGCGACTAATTGCGGCAGCGTCTCGCGGCGCGCATGGGTTTCGTTGCGATGTGCGGCTCCACCGCCGGCGGAAGATCACTTCGGAAGCCCCGATCTACCAGAATTGAGGCCATAAACTGGATTTGGTGTATCAACCCTGTTTCCTGACTATATAATGTATTGTTTTATTACAAAATATTATTTTAGTTTCTGACATGTTTTTAACATATTTTTTCAGCAGCGAATGTGTTAAACCATTGCTATCCAGTTTTTAAATGGCCTGCAGCACCCAAAATTCCTATTTTTTTTCCAAAGATTTGTAGTCATGTTTATAAAACGCTCTCAACTGAATACTATTAATCTTATAGTAATGAAACTTTAGTATGGTAACAATGAAAACCTAAGCTATATTTTTATGTATGTATATGTGCTCATATTTAATTATATTTTACAGTAAAAATATAAAAAAGAAGCATACAAATTAATAAAACAATACAATTAATTAAATATTTAATTTAGTTTAAGTTTTAGTTAAAAAGGCATTTATCCTTTCATAATTTTTTAAAACATATAAAATAAGACTATCTGTATACAAAAATAATAACAATAAATATAAAATAATAACAATAAATATAAAATGACTAGCTGTACCCGCCTGCTTCGCCGGTCATAATATTGAGTTTGATTTAGAACCTAATAGGTGAAAGAATTCGAGCATTTTTGCTTCTTCTACCAATATTAGATTTTTTAGGAGGCATGTCATAAAAAGTAAACTGCAAAACAAATAATTATTTATTTTTTATTTTCACGTTTCACCACATGTTTTAATTGCCGAGGAAAAAAGGTTAACACCAAATACAGATCACCCGATCAAGTAAAAGTAGTGTGTGCTACACTCTCAAGGTGAAATGTAGAACTACAATAAATCAAAACATATACAGTACTGTTGTTGTGAGAACTTCAATTTGCTTATGGCATGTGAAACTACATTAAACATCATAAAAAAAAAGTCATATGTTTTTTTTAAACAATTCAGATTCTCCATTTGAATGACATGGGATCTTTAGGAGCCCGTGGGGCGGGACCCTGTGGACGGATCTGCATCAAACTTTACAGAAACCATCTCGGGAGTATACAGGACAACATCCTAAAGTTTCATGGCGATCGGTTGGATGGTTTGGCAGCGCATAAACTTCAAATATACAAACATCCTCTTTTATAAATATAGATAACAACCCAGTTTTTTAATAATCCAAGGAATCATCAGACTTCATACGCCTCCTATTTGGGTCAAGAATGCATTGTTGAGCATATTTATTTGTTTCCCCATCTGACTCAATCCAATCACTAATTCCATATCACTGTCATCATCTACCAGTTCACGCCGGCCATGTTTGCGTAGTAACTTCCTCTTTTCAACATAAACAAACAACACTAGTTATAACTAACTGTGGTTGGAAAAATATTGGCACTAAGCGGCAGGAATGCCAACACAAAGCGTGGAATAATTATATCGATAAATAGGGTCTTATTGTGCTGCTATCTGGCCGAAAATGTATGAACGAAGTCGGTAAAGTAGGTGGCGAGAGAGTCCCGTCATGGAATGTTTGGGCCCATGTTTCAGGTGGCGAGAAGGTCTTGTCACAGAATGGCAATTGGTCAAGCTATGGTACACATTTATGGGGCTAATCATCTAACATTAAGAAATTATTTATTTTTGAAAAAAAGCATTACGATTAATCAATTAATTAAGTAACGCAGACTACTCATTGTAAGCCATTATTTATAAAATTAAATATTATGTTACTTCCATCCCTTATAGTTTACAAGTCACTCCTTAGCATAAAAAAATATTAAACAATATGCATTCTCATGACACCAGAAATAATAATAAATTGCAATTCAAACTATATTGTGATGATTTTTCCTGAGTAGGGATAAAACTACCACGTTACAAGTGCCTCAGATAACTCAGCCTACAAAATAATTTTTGGACAGGATATGTGGACGGGACGGCTCATATGATGAATGTAGAAATAAGTTCTAATAATGTTGCCAGTAATTATAATCATTGCCGAACACATTAAGGAATAGATGAAACAGGTTAAGTAGACACCGTGGAAACTAAAAAAATAAGTTAACTAATTCCTTAGTACAAAACAACGGCTGTGAGGTCGGTGGTGACCGAACAAACAAACTAAAGATTTTGAATTTACCATGGCTGTGAGCCGGTGATGACCAAACAAACTAATGATTCTTAGTTTACCATGGCTGTGAGGCTAGTGGTGACCGAACAAACACCCTACAGATTTTTAATTTACCATGGTTGTGAAGTGTGTGCTGACCGAACAAACTAAAGTTATTTTACCACAACTCTGAGGCCAGTGGTGACCGAATTAGGAAACTATAGATTTTTAAATTACCACGACTTTGAGGCAGAAAGTCACACTAATTATATTTGTATCCCTAGTATTAAGAAGTTTTGTTCAAGTCGTTAGTTGTTTTTAATGTATAGTTATGTACAGTAAACCTCGTTTTATACGGACTAATGTGGCGGTATCCCGATCCATGTAAAAAAATACAAGATGGCATTTGTGGAAATATCGGTTAAAGACACCTGCATGATACAATAGGCAATGCACGCTTCACAGAGGCGTGCGGACGGTCTGGCCTTGCTTCATTTGCGTGAGAATATTCCGGGAACTGAAATAATGCCCAATAAAAATTTTTCACCATTGCTAAACTTGATCAAAGTCAGTGGTTTTATGTAAATGAACAACAAAAAGCTGAATCTACGGGAAGCAATCTATACAATAGCCTACACTTTGTTGGCTATTCTTGTGACTAAGATGGTCTGGATAGTGATAAACGTCAGGATAGGAAAGTCATATGAATTAAACCAGCTTTATACAATATAAAATAGCGTTTATTGTCACACTTGAAATTATTTTGTTATATATTAATGCTGATTTAATCTTTACAATCAGCTGATTATTTTATAATAAGAACTTTATGTTATGACCAGAGTTTGAAGATGGAAGAAAAGCCAGATTAGACCTTCTTCGACTCCCAAGGGAGTACCAGGAACTGGTAGATGTAGTTGATAAGTTACTCAACCATAGACCAAGCCTTATCACTGACCAATACAATTTCACCGGAAGAAAAAAAAAAGAAGGAGAATCTGTAAAACAGTACCTTTGTGATTTAAAGAGGTTGGCTAAATATTACAACTTCAAATGTGAAAAATGCAGAGCATCAACTCAAGAAGCACACGTAAGACAGCAGTTCATATCAGGGTTGCACAACAAGAATATATTGAAAGAACTGCTGAAAAGTCATGCTAATATGTCCCTTTCAGAGTGTGTAGAGACTGCCCAGGCTATGGAAAAGGCCACAGAAGAGGCTGACCTAATACATGGTAATGAAAGTGTTAGTATTATCAAACAAAAATCATTATCCAATGAAAAGCCGAAGACAAATGACAATGTTACCGCTGTGGATCTACAAGCCATGGAAAAGAAGACTGTTTGTTCAAGTCAGGAACATGTTTCATTTGCAAGAAAGTGGGTCATATAAAACGAGTATGTTGAAACCAGTGGAAAGGAGGACAAACAAAACAGTTAGCAGAGGATGAAAATTTAGAAACCGGATCAGATAGGACACCAGATCAACATAATGCATCCATGAAACAATTGAACATGATAATTTACCAGAAATGCAACCTAAGCCAAAAAGAATGTTGGTGAACTGTTTGGTAGACCAAAGACCAGTTACGTTTGAGTACGATACAGGGTCAACAGTGTCTACAATTTCAGTTAAAGCTTTTAAAAGGCATTTTCCTCAAAAAGAATTGTTGAAAACTGAACTTACACTAACAACTTACACAGGCGAGGCTATTAAGCCGTTAGGATTTGCTACAGTTTCTATTAGGATAAACAATCAAGAGGGACGAGGAAACATTTATGTTCTGCCTGGGAATCTGCAAGCAATTTTTGGACGAGAATGAATGGTACTAATGGGAACCAATGCTAATATATATTCTGTAGAGGACATGAATGAAACACAAAAGGAGAAACTTCTTAACAGCCTCAAAGATGATTTTAAATTGCTTTTCAACAACGACATAGGAAAGATTCCTGAGTATAAAGTGCATATCAAATTGAAGGCAGGAGCATCTCCAGTGTTTAAGCCTCCCAGACCTTTACCATACTCCTTGAAACCCAAGGTAGAACAGGAAATAGACAGACCTGAAAATGATGGAATCATTGCCAAGGTATCCTACTCAGCCTGGGGAACACCAGTAGTGCCGATCGTTAAACCAGATGGCACAGTTCGACTTTGTGCAGACTACAAAGTTTCAGTAAATAAAGCCATAGAGAACTGTTCATTTCCGATACCACGAACGGAAGACATTTTTGCTTCGATAGGCAAAGGCAAGTTTTTCACAACACTAGACATCAAACAAGCGTATCTAAATGTGGAAATGGATGACGAGAGTGCCATGATACAAGCTATTTCCACAACCAAGGGTGTTTATCGCGTGAACAGGCTGATGTTCGGAATAAACATAGCTACTGCTATTTGGCAAGAAAGAATTACAATGATTTTAATGGGAGTCGAAGGAGTCCATGTTTTCTACGATGACATTATTGTTGAAGGAAGAACATTGGAAGAACATCACGTAAGACTGTAGAGGAGTTATGAAAAAACTAATGGACAACAATCTTAGAGTAAACTGAAAAAAGTGTAAATTCTTTGAGAGACAAGTTGAGTATCTAGGACACATAATTTCATCAAATGGAATCTCTAAGAGCCATGAAATAGTGGCCACAATACAAGATGCACCACGTCCTAAGAATGTATCTGAGTTAAGGAGTTGGTTAGGGCTAGTAAATTACTACGGTAAATTTATTAAAAAACTTATCAACCAAACTCAACCCTTTGTATACACTTCTAGGAAAAGGAAAAACATTTAATTGGACTGCAACAGCGGAGTCATGCTTTAACCAAATTAAACAGGACGTTGTCAGTGAACAGATGTTGATCGCTTACGATCCAGATCTTCCATTGATCGTTGCAACAGATGCCAGCCCAGTGGGACTGGGAGCGGTGCTCAGCCATAGGCTTCCTAATGGAGAAGAACGCCTCAGTGCAGCAGAGAAAAACTATAGCCAGATCGACAAGGAGGCAACCGCGATCTATTGGGCACTTCACAAGTTTTTTAGATATTGCTATGGAAGAAAATTTGAGTTGATAACAGATCATAAACCATCAGTAACTATACTTCACCCAAACAAAGAGCTTCCTATTTTGAGTGCTAATCGGTTACTTCGCTATGCTTTGTACATCCAAGGGTTTGATTATGAAATTGCGTACAAGCCAACTAAACAGCACGGTAATGCTGATGCTTTATCACGGCTTCCGTTAGAAGGAACAGTTTGGAATGATTATAAAGACGAGACAACGATATATCATTTGGATCAAATATCTCAGCTTCCTGTTAGTTTTATAGAAATTCAGAAAGAAACAGAGGCAGATGAAGAACTCAAGACCATTCTAGACCTCCTTATGAAGGGTGAAACGATTCACCACCCACTTTATAATAAATACTCTGAGGAGTTAACCGTGGACCAGAAGTGCATTTTTAGAGGAACAAGAGTTGTCATTCCTAAAACCCTTAGAGACAGGGTTCTTGAAGAGTTACATTCAGCACATGTCGGTATGTCCAAAATGAAGGCTTTGGCCAGAGCCTACGTTTGGTGGCCTCAAATGGATTCTAATATAGAAGAGATAGTTTGAGCTTGTTCTCAGTTTCAAAGAAACCCTCCAAAAACAACAAATCATCCATGGGACGAGCCTCAAGAACCATTCCAGAGAGTGCATATTGATCACGCTGGTCCTTTTAGAGGACAAACATTTTTACTAATAGTTGACGCCTACACCAAATGGCTGGAGGTCTTTCCTGTGCGAAGCATTACATCTAAAAGTACCATTGAAAAATTGAGAGAGACATTTTCTCGGTTCGGACTGCCAGCAACATTGATTTCTGATAATGGTAAAAGCTTTACATCTGATGAATTTAAGACATTCCTAAAAGAAAATGGTATACAACACAAAACGATCGCTCCATACCATCCATCGTCTAATGGACAGGTGGAACGTTATGTCCAGATCTTAAAAGTGGCTTTGAATAAAATGATGAATGAAAATGGAGATATTAATCTTAAACTGGCACGCTTTCTAATAGCCAACAGAAGATCTCCCCATACTACCACAAAGGCAACACCAGCCGAGTTAATGTTAGGAAGAAATATTAAAACCAGATTAGACCTTCTTCGACCCCCAAGGGAGGATACAAGTTCTTCAAGTGAAGAAAGTACACGTCAGGCGTTAAGAAAACTCAGATGCTTTAAACCTGGAGACCACGTTCTTGCAAGGATATACAACGAAAGGTATCAGCGTTGGAAGCAAGCTGTTGTGATTAGAAGACTTGGAAACGTGATGTACGTCGTGGAGTTTGAAGATGGAAGAAAAGCCAGAAGGCATGTTGATCAGCATGGAGTGGTCCAGGACGTTTCCAAAGATAAGCGTTGAAGATTGTTATATATTAATGATGATTTAATCTTTACAATCAGCTGATTATTTTATAATAAGAACTTTATGTTATGACCAGAATGTTTTTGTTGGAAAAATCAGTTTATAAAATGGGCTATTACAAATGAGTTGAACGTTTTTAGTTGTTTCATTTTTATCAAGTTATTTTATATTTATTCAGCACAATTCAGTATTCTGCGTATTCATGACCATACTATAACAATAAATGTTTACTTATGCAACTCAGCGGCAACTAATAGAAACAAAATAATAAAAAGTGCTCGACATGACACCTAACACTAGCGCTCAGTGTGGATTGCCCAAGAACAAATCCAAATACAAAACAGTATGTACAGTTTGCTGAGTACCAGAAACCACGTCTGCATGTCTATGATACTACGCAAGCAACACGGTAGTAATGAGTATATCGCCGGCGCTGCCATGAGACGATGTTTAATGTTTCTTCAGGGGTTTAACAAATTTAGAAAACAAATATTTACCGTTCATGAGATTGATCAGCTGATCCGTCTAAACCGGAGTCTGAATAATTTGTATCCAGATTAAACGAAGTTTACTGTATTAAATAAAGTTGTTACGTATTGTTAAATTTACCAATTGACATGAATACCATGAGTAGCTTAGGTTTTATCTTAGGGCTCAATTTATTACTATTTGGTGGCTGACAAGACAAAGCCATATGATATATGGGTGTAAAGTCAGGACCATTCGAAATACTTAATAACATTGAAATGAATAAAAACTTGTTAAGTTTTTATTATTTTCATAATTTTGTTATTTACTAATATAAATAAAGTAATTTATCTGTTATGATTTTGTTACCTACGAGTTATTACTTGATTATATTAGTACTTATCAAAGGTAATCCTTAAGTTATATGTAAAATAATCTTATATGTTATTACTTTGTCGTATATTTTGTTTTATAGACCAAAATAATATTGAGTGTTTAAATGTATTTATTTTAAAAGAGGTTTTAATGTTAGGTATTAGAGAGGAGGACTTTTTAAAGTATATTTATCTTCGAGAATTGTTTTATATTTTCAGTATCAATAAAATCATTTAATTTTATTAATTCTTTGTTATTGGTCTTTAGAGAATTTCTTTAATAAAGCTTGTACTGCATTGAATAAAAGCAGTTCATTGAATCAAGCAACATTTAAAAGTTAGTGTAATAGGTTTATTACCTTTTATAATGCAAGTTTAGATTATATTAAAAATTGGTCTATAAAAATGGATGAAACCTCTTTCTTGTGTCCTAATAGACTTTGGAAGAGAGAGAGGGATTTTCTTCTTTAGCTAAAACTAAATTTCAATTAAAATAAAATTGATTCAAGTATTTAACCTTTATATCAATTCCTATTTAAGTTTCATATTTCATTGCTATTTATTTGTTTCAGCGTGTTTTCAAACTTTGAAAATTTGCTCGAGCTTCACCTGACAGATGCTTTTGCAGACAACACACCTGCTGAAGATTTAGCTTCTGATCTTCACGATATATTTGTGAATAGTGATTTACTACAATTGCAAAAATTGCATCTAGAACAGAATGAGATATCACAGTTCAAAGATCCTAGTGTATTTTGCGATTTGCCCAGTCTACAAGATCTTCATTTAGGTAATTAACATTTTAATGAATGTGACATAATTATGTACAATATGAACTTTCAAGTAATTATTAAGAGCTTTGATTCATTTCATTTTAAGGATTATAAGTTAATGTTTGAATTGCTGATTCATAACATTTCAAATGGGCGAGCCGGTGGCCTAGCAGTCTAAGGTATCAGGACTTTGAGCTTGGGTTAGAGATATCACTGGTTCGAGACCGGAAGATTTATCAGTAATATTCGACTTCTACTGTACTGGTTCACCCCCTTACTCTGAATAAGTTCCTCGCACAGATCAATAGTCTATGAGGAATGGGCAGAGTAAGGTTAAGAAGGAGGATTGGCCTCTACTTTACATAAAAAAAATAATTATATACAAATATTGGTTATCTAGTATACAATTAATTAGTCTTAAAGAGTAATGACTGCACTTACTTTACATCTTTTACATGTAACCCCTCTGGAGCTTCCCTATTAAATAAGCCTCTTAGTATTCTTCCTTACAGAAACATGACTCTTGGTACAGAAATATATATCTTTCGTAAACACAATTCTTGGCAGCCTTTCATATATAAACACCTCCCTTGATGGACATACATAAGTTTAACTCAATTATTGAATTATGAGAGATAGGTCATCAGCAAACTTGCCAACCAACACCAAGCAGTAGTAAACAAATAAGTGACATAACACACAATACAGTTGTTCAGTGCCTTATAGTAAAATATAAATTTATAAAATAAAGGTGGGTAGAGACTGACTTAGCTGTAGTTGGGTAGGTGACAGTGGTGGGGGAGTTTATATTCACAGGGCAATACTCATGTTTGATGCAGTTTTTCAAAGTATTTATTTGGAATAATAAAATAAATTAGGTTGGGGTGTGCAATGCATCGAAATGCATAGAAAAATCTGTGAATCAATGCATAGAATTGATGATTTGATTCAGGATTAGTCAAAATGTCGATGCATCACATTACCGATATAGTGCCACGATGCATAAGCAATATCGAAGTCTCAGAATTATTGTGATGCGCCAAAGTGACGAAATATTAGGAAAAAACGCTTATTTAATCTATAATATTTATTGGTGCGTCTTTTAGAACTACTACTTTGATGTTTTAAATAAAATACTTTACAGTAAAATAGTTGTAAAATGATTATTACTCGAGTTTATTGCGCACCCCTAAAATTAGGTTCTTCTATTGTATAATGGAGAGATAAAATATACTACCTTGTTCAATCACTTTTATTTAATACACAACAAATTATTATCTTCTATTGTGTTTTTTTTTTTTTTTTTTTTTTTTTTTTTTTTTTTTTTTTGAGCACAGTTGTTATCATGAATGTTCTTGTCACTACCTGCCTAAAGAGCGCCTGGCACTTATAGTTTCTTTTTTACAAAACATTCCCCATACAAAACTCAACCCCCTTATCTTTTATGTGTTCTATTTTTAACAATTAATTCTGGTAACGATTGAATTCTCGTATTTGTTTTGACCGTTGGCACTGTGTTCTAAATACATCAACCAAAATTTTAAAAAGGTTGAATGAAATGTTAAATTCTACTAATATCCATTTTCATGCTCTATTGGTTTTATTGATTCTAATATATTAGCCCAACATTAATAGATGTTTATAGTTAAAAATCAAAACTATGCTTCTCCTAAAAAATTATTAAAATTACATAGGTAGTTTTTTTTTTATCTCTTCATGTATGTAACTTTACATTAATATTCATTTCAGTCAATCTGTTACAAAATAAATATAATGCCTGTGTTTACCAACTATGATAGTTAACAACTATAATTAAGTTTTTTGATTATTATATTTATTCTTATTTTTCTCTGAAATATATTGTTTTATTTTTAAATATTAAGTTTGGATAGCTTTGACCAGTTACTCTCTCACATTCCGTACAACTATTGGTATTTAAATTTAATGAAATTAATATAGTGCCATCGACTTCCTTTGTCACTAGCGTTTCTTATATTTTTACTTTATTATAAATGCTTGCTGTTAAATGTACAGGCAGGACCGTAGTGCTGGGCGTCTGTTTTGAGTTGTTCATTCATGTTAATAAATCAACATCTCAAATAGAACAAAATCATCTGTTTTTATTTTCTTCTAAAAGTATGTTTTTATTATTAATGATTGTTTACATTTTTCTCGTGGCATGTAACTAAATAAGTTATTGTAAAATCACAATATTATAAAAGAAGCACTATTATTTTAATGATTATTATTACTATCTCAATCTTGATTCCAGTGTTATTTTAATAACTATGTAAACTGTTTTGACATATCCACACAAGCACCATCCAGCAAAATAGTAACCAACCTAAATCATATCTATGAATAGATTTTGAACAGACTGTAGGAGAAGTCGTATGGTAGAGGATATTCACTCTCTCGCTTGCACTAAATAAATAAATAAAAATGCCTTTATTGTGCAAGCATATTTCAGTTTAAACAACTGTTTTCCAAATCAACTATTGTCAATCTTAAATTAAAATTAATAATAAAATTAATAACAATAGTTACACAGCAGCAAAAACACTTTACTTATCTAAATAGGCCCTGGTTTTAACAGCTCCTTCATTTTTATTTTAATGAAGGAGCTGTCACCTTTTTTTTTTTACAATACACTGTCAAGGATTATTTTTGAATTTGGAAAATTAGTTTTGGCAGTGTAAAGTAGGTCTGCCATGGAGTGAAGGGCTTCTCGTTTACCATGTCCTCCATTGTAACCAGGGCCTCCATTATACCCTTTCCTTAAATTATTACAACCTACATGTATATATATCACAGAGAGATTTACTCCTACATATTCTAAAAGTCTATTTTTAATGTTTAATATTTTCCCTCCTGGGCAGCACTCGAGAATTGCACCACGGTGCACGCACTTTTTACTCGAGTACCGAGTACCTAAGATGCGAGTCACCGATCAGAAGGACATCTTTAAAGTCCTGAGGGCAAGATGTGGACTTGAGTCCAGGATCAAGGGCCGCAGGTGTAAGTTAAGGTTGGCTGGCGGAGGGCTTCCCTGCTGGGGACGAAACGCTACTGGTCTCAGTCAGTTCTGTCAGCAGGTCGTCGGGTGTTGAGTTGCGCCTCTGCTTCGATCTAGTCTCCATGCGTCTCACTTCAGCTCGAAGGCATTTTACATCTGCTTCTAGCACCTCTATAGTTGTTAGAAGACCAACGCGCTCAGCTGTCAGTATTTCAATTTTTTTCTGGCTTTCAGCCACCAGTCTGGAAGTGTTTAGGTCATTGCTGGAAGCTTGTTGTGTACGCAAGTTGTCTTGGTCAATACCAGTGTATGTGTATGGGTGGACGGGTTGGTCAATACCAGTGTACGTGTATGGGTGGGTGGGTGGGTCAATACCAGTGTACGTGTATGGGTGGGTGGGTTGGTCAATACCACTGTACGTTTATGGGTGGGCGGGTGGGTCAATACCACTGTACGTTTATGGGTGGGCAGGTGGCTCAATACCACTGTACGTGTATGGGTGGGCGGGATGGTGTGTGAGTGTGTGTGTGTGTGTGTGTGTGTGTGTGTGTGTGTGTGTGTGTGCGTGCGTGCGTGCGTGCGTGCGTGTGTATGTGACCATTTTTTACTTTTTTAATGTCAAGTTTTTATTTTTATGACCAAAAAACATACAAAAGTGGATTTTTCTCAATAACGGCTCTAACGAGTTTGATTAAATTTTCAAGAAAGATTTTTATTACAATTTTAAATATTTTGGTAAACAGGCGCATTGAATCTATACACCACATGTTCGATATTAAGAACGAGAATAACCCTCCCTGCACTGAGCTAGCTGTGAATTGAGACTATTGATTTCGGCTTCGTACTGGTCTTCAATCTCGCAGCATTCAATAGTTTTCACCTTGAAGCTTTTATCGACGTCAACGCAGCGGTGCTCAGCTGATGCCAAGTTCTCGTTCAAAGAGGTCACCTCTTCCTTCAAATCGCTATTATCTCTGCAGAGGTAGTTCAGCTTGCTCATTATAGAAGAGACTTGGGGAACAAGCTGAACAATCGCATCTTCACCAAAAGTGGCACGAACAGCTCTCAGTTCACTGTAGAGTTTTGCTGCCAAGTCAATAAGACTTTGGTCAATAAAACATTAACCTGTCTAAAATATTTAAAAGCTCACTAGATCTAGTGAGAGGCATTTTAGTCAAACACTACTTCTCCTACAGGCATAGCACCATGGCCTGGTCTATATTAAGCTCTGCACTTTTATTTAAAAATAATTATGATTTATTGTGATTTACTGCATTTTGTAAAGCCCCACATCTGACATTCCTTATATTATTTTAAATATACCATCTTATTTTTATAAACATTTTATTTTTATATTCTTGTTTATACATATAATATTAATTAGCTAACATTTGTATTATTAGTAAATTTATGTTTTAAACTATCTTTCTTTTTACTAGCATGGAAAAATAGTGATATGGAAAAAAATATGATTAGTGCAATGTACAGTTTATACTATTTAATCCAAGACAGCTAGTTTTTATGAATTAGAAAAAAATCCAAATAGTTTTACTCTCCTATTTCCTATGTAACTGAAGTTTATATATTTAATCATATTTTTGTCCCTATAGGTCAAAATAAATTGAGTGGAATTCAATTTAATATTGATTGTCTTCCAAAACTAAGATTTTTGGATTTGGAATTCAACGACATTAAAGGTTTAAGCATAGAAGATCGTAAAACCTTAGACAAGTATGCAGCAACACACGACCACAATCTTACTGTTGATTTAACAGATAACTCACTTATCGGAGGCTGTAGCAGTTTGTACTCCTGGGTTCAAACATCTAAGGTAACTTACAATAATAATTGTCATTTAATGCTTCGTCATTAATGCTTCACCAACAAAGCTCGCTGTCTTAAAAAAAAATTATTTCCCATTCTTACCGGTTTTGCATTTATATCACACTATTCTTTCTTTTGACTAGGGTATGCAATGCATCAATAATTATTCAACGATCAATTTGGTTTGATGCATTGAGTTTTAATGCCAACTAATTTATATACATTAGAAGGTGCTATGCATTATGTAGGCCTGAACTTTTTCCAGACACCTTATAGTTTTTTTGTTTTAATTGAGCCAATTTATTTCATAGTAGCAAGGATAAATTTTATATTCAATATGCTGTTTGGGGAATAAGTCTTTGTAAGTTGCCAGACCAACAATTTTCTGATTGTACAAAAATCTGATCAAACACAACAAGATATTGTGTATCAGTGGAAAGGCATTCATGAGGGAGTGGAGATGTAATATGCACACAAATGTATGTATATGTATTGGGTTTGATTAATTGTATATATATTGCCGCAATATTAAAACTTTTGGGGCAGATGTCCCACTATTACTTTTGATAATCCTTTTTTTATATTGTAGAAGTAAACTTCTATTTTTATTTACAGCCGCCTGTTACATTAAAAACAAGTTTATCATTTTTATTGTGTTCTAAATTATATATAAACATTTAATTCATCATTATGTATTAACTTAGTTATTTGAATTGTTAAGCTATTATTAGGATTCCAAATTTAGAGTAGCTGTTAAAATACACTAAATGGGAAATAATTTCCAGATAGAAAATACTAGTAACATGATGCACCGAATATTGGGAATTGCTTTGCAGGAATTATAATGAAATTAAGTGTGTTTCTGTTAAAATTAATTGTCGAGTCCATTTGACAAAGGCGTGCCAACATGACAACCAGGCGCAACACCTCTGCTACACATGACCCTCAGTCTCACAGATCAAATGTCACATTTTGACTGTTGAGATGTCCAAAAGTGTTTGTTGTATTAAGCATTCACATACGTAATTAACTCTAGAACTGTTAGTTTGTATGTAGTGTGTTGTTAAATTTTTTTATAACATAAATTATTGATACATAAACAGAGCAATTATTAAAAAATATTAGTACATTTTTTTTCATAATATTAATTCCTAAATTTTGTTGTCATCATTGTGAGAGTGTATTATTTGCTCTTCTATCCCATCTTCAAATAACATGCTAACACGTCATTTAAACTTATTTTACATACAGAGGAAGTCATGGAATTTAATTTATAATTTAAAGCTATAATAATATGGAAATTTACATAATGTAAAGCTTATGGAAGGTGTCTGAAAATAATGAATACTGTTTTTTTTTTTTTTTATAATGTTCTGTGAATCATTGATAAAAACCATCCGTTCTGTTGTAAAGAAAGTTGAGTTGGCTCTTGCATATTTTCTGCACCTTGAGCAAGTATGCATTCATTAGATTAGCAAGTAGCACTTTTCAATAGGTTATTTACTCTCAAAATTGTAGCTTCATTAAAACAAAGAAGGTTTGGTGGCTCTAGGATCTTGATCAAATTATATGTTTTCTCCAATTAAATTATAAAAAACACTCCTGATCATTTTTGGAGGGAACACAATGAAATTAAAATTCCATGTTAGTTCCATGTTCCACATGTTAGTCTTGACATGTGGTCTGTCTATATTCTCAAACAATTATGTTTTATTTGTACACAATATTTGTGTCTAACTCAACACATCACCCACCATTGATTAAATGAAATAAATAAAATAGTGTTTATATAGTGATTTAAAATAGAATTCACCTTAAACACATTATAAGGAATAACTCATAACATTATAAAATCAGGTCAAAATAATAACACATAGTCTGCTGTTTGTAAAAGTCACTCGAGGTGTAACAAGCCTAGCTAACACAGAACTGGTCAGTTAATGTGCAAGATTTAAAAGGCACTTATTTGCAGTCAAGTGATTGAGGTTAATATATTTTTGTATAACATTATTTAACCTAAATTTGTAATATCATTAATAATTGATTTTGCCAGTTATATTGAAGATTAGTTTGACCTTACTAAATTTAATTTTATAAATAGTTTCATTGTGTCACCTAGGTTGATGCTGATACTTACTTTTATATTTCAGGTCAAATTTCGTAACGAGGACAAATTACACTGCCATGAAGCAATTGTCGGCCGATGTCCCATTGCATTAACAGCCCCACTTCAGGGTTCCTCCTCCAACACGGGCACCGAGTTGTTCCTATTGACAGCCCTTTGTATCACCCTCGCACTCTTGGCATACACCAATCGAAGGCCTATCGAGAAACAAATGAGACCTCTTGTAGATGCCCTCTCCAGGAAAGTACACTACACCAATATTGGTAAACAGGAAGAACAAGAGATGAATGTTTAAAATTTCTAAATGTGTCCATTTCTGAGTTTTTTTTATAGATATGATTTAATACCCGTTGATTTATAAAAGTGTATCAGCTGATCTGTATTTGAAATGGATTACTAATGATCACTAAATGGCATATTGATGCTAGTTTTAGCTTGTAATACACTTAGATCCTATAAGTTTAACTAATGTAATGATCAAATATTATGGAATTCTTAAAAACATTAGGAAATATTTAAACTATCATCAGTATTTGAATGTTATCAGCTCCTTTAGTGTTTAAGGGAAGCTTACTGAATCCTTACCATGTGATATGTTATTCCTTCCATGTATTATTTTTAAGGTAAAATATGTATCAGAATGATTTTAAAAACCATAAAGAAGATATATTTTAAGCATGAAAGAAAACATTTACATAAAATATGTATATATAGCTAGTGTTTTATCTAATTTAAATCCTTGCACAATTTCTCTATACTTATTGAAACATAACAGTCTTACAGACTAAGTATTGATTTTTTAGCAAACAGAACTACATTTAATGGCAATAAATGAAATTAAAGAATTTGTTTATATTCTACAGTGTAGCTTAACTTGTTGAGTTATTTTATATTATTTTGCATAATATTTTACATTAGATGATAAAGAGTATTATTATACAGTATAAGTTAGGTAATTGTTACAACTTTACCTAGTGCCTTACTTTTTATACCTTGTACATTTTATATAATTATTGTTAAATTTGTATCGTATACAACATGGTAACTTATATTTTGATATGAAGTAGTTACTAAGGATTTATACTTCTTGATTAAGTAAGAAATCTAAGGAATAGGATGGCATAATTTTTATAATTTACAATATTTTGGTAGTTATGTATAAGTTAAATTTACCTACATTTTAACGACTGTTGGTGATTGAGTACGTATATTTATAACTAATGATGGCCAATGCATCAATTGTGGAACCACTGAATCTGTTGGATATAAAGAAATATCTGTATTCACTTTCAAAAAAGATCTACATTTATGATTTAATATCAAGCAAGACAATTACAGAGAAAGAACACTAATAAAATTTTACTGTGAACTCGCTAAACAATATGCAACAAAGTGCTTTGCTTATTTGAGACAAATCATCACATATTTTTGATCGTGTGCCATTCATTGCCATCTGTTATGCTTTGGATATTATAAAATAACCATTTATCTTATCTAAACCCACCCAAATGATAAATATTGGTCATGAGTTCTGACTGAGTGATATTTGACAGTTGTTAGTGTAGATACTTTTGTATCAACTATGTACAGATATAACTATGTAAAAACTATAACATTTCTTTTAAATTATCAGTATTTGTATTAAACAGCTCAACCTTCAATTTAAATGCAATTTTAAGGCCTCATCCATATAAAAATAATAAATCAGTCACAGAATGTAGAATTGAACAATACAAAATGCATTCTTGTCGTACTACTCGTAAACTTCTATATCCTTCAGCTTCAAGTGGATTGTCTGGCAAGAGTTTGATTTATTTTATACTATTTTTATCAAGTTGTGGTAACAATCCATTTTTGCACAATCATGCATTAATAAAAATGTCAGGCTACTTTTGTTTTGTATTTTTAGATATCATAATTAATTCTTTACAAAAATTTGTTGATTGTATAACCTTAACACTTTTACCATATATTCATGACAAGTTATAGTTCTTTAAAAACCAGTTTAAAATAACAACACCGCAATAATTGTGATATGGGCTTTATACAATTTTTAGTGGACTAAGAGTATGCAAATTAGATAAATTTATAGAATATATATATTTATGTTGTAACATTATATAAATTATAAATTTTACTTATTGGCATGTGAAATATAAATGCAAACAAATCATTTTTTTTAAATCACCAGTACATTACAACTTATCTATGATGAGTGGTAATCAAAGTTTGTATATTCTTCCAGAGTTGGAAAATGTGTATCAGATATGTAAAATACCTGAAAATCAGACCAATACTTGGTGAATACACCAATACCTGTGGTTCAGATTCCAAGATAATTTGTAGATCCCTTAGTTTCTGTGGCTACTGGGTTCTATAAATGTCTCTTTTCTAAAAATTAGTCAACTTTAGTAACAAAGACTACACTCGTTCATATTTACATAGCTCTTATTTAACTGAATTCACGAACAGCTTCCGTAGTGATGAAAGTGATGTATAATCAATTGGGGGAGGGAGGGAACGATTATTGATTTTGAGCAATTAAATGGTTTTTATTTATATTATTGATCATTGAAAGGACTCTGATCATTAATGTACATAAAAAAGTGTATAATGTACCATTTTTATTGAAATATCTATGTTAACTATAAACATTTTGTATATTTAACTATTCAAAATAATTGTATTTATTTATTTCGTAATAACCAAACGTTACTGTAGGTGACTGCCAATCGATGTTCCTGACAATTGTCTTGCATCAGACAACTGTCATTTAGCAAGTTAAGGTCATCATGGCATATGCCAAGACTAGTTTAATTAATACATGTATTTGGTTTGTTTTCTAATGAACAGTGTTGCTGATTTTTGTCTGATGAAATAAGTTAGAAGCTTGACAGTGTGGGAGAAACTGAAAATTGGACTGACTTCTTCTTCATTTTATTCTCATTTAAAAACAACCCCACTTCTTTCAACTAAGAATAAAACATTTATTTTTAGTTATTTATTCTTAAGACATCGATTGTCAAGACATGGATTGGTGGATAGGATTTCTATTGATTGTGGATGAACAGTCATTGTTACAAACTAAGGTTGACTATACCTTAGAAAGTGTCACTAACTAATAGCCCAATGACAAATGAACGCCTAATCAGTTGACCCCTTCAACATTTGACTCATATAATCATTACCTACATGTTACATATAAATAATGACACCCATCAATGTAACTAGTGTAAAAGTGTGAGCACACTTTAACAACCAAACATTACTGTAGGTGACTGCCAATCAATGTTCCTGATAATTGTCTTGTATCAGACAACTGCCATTTAGCAAGTTAGGGTTATCATGGCATATGCCAAGACTAGTTTAATTAATATGTGTATTATTAGTATAGAAAACTCAATTTCCAACTCCAGTGTTTTTTTTTTTTTCATGATTCTACTATTTATTTTTTTCAAATCTCAGTATTTTATGTTTATGTTGTTAGACTGATTAATATAAAATTGGTATAAGTAAATTAAAGAAAAATACCTAAACCAATTAAGCTTGTTTGGGTGATAAATACAACAAAGTATTCTACAAACTATACTTATTAAGTGTATACTTGAACATTTACAATTCAGAATCTTTTGCAAATAATGATTTAGACAATGCATGATGGTATTTTCTGAATATTAAGCATTTCACATACAGCAAAAATGTAATTGTTTTAGTTAATTTACCATAAGAAAAGCGTAATTTACACTAAATTCTTCATTAGGCTGGTCAGGTATTTATATAATAAATAACCATTAATTTGTGTTCATGTATTATATACAGGGTGGACAAAAAATATAGAAATGCTTTCACAACTTTTGTATGACTTCACTTGTAAAATTGAAATCTTGTATATGTTCATGGTTATAAAGAACATACTTTTACACCATTAGTGACATTTCATCTTTTCTGAGGGACGGCCCATGAATAACGTAATCCTAGGTGGAGTTTGCTATTAAATGAGTAGCGGTCATTTGGATTTCAAAGTAACTAATTTGAACAATAATATTTCTCCACTATTTAACGGTTTCAAGTAAATTATTCTGATACAAAAATTACAATTTTGGAACCCAATTAGTCAAACAAATTCAATTATAAAATTATCTATGGAAAAAAATAGTGTTGTTTTGAAAGCGTTTAACATATTTTTCCCCACCCTGTATATACCACATTATTTCATTTAATAATAAATAAAAATACTTAGGTTAATCTTTTTAAGAAAATTAAATATTATTCCAAAAGTTTACATTTTCAAATCAGTAATTCATTTAGTAGCTTTTAGCTTGTAATTCTGGACATATATATACTTGAAACGATTATCTTTTTGTAAAAAGAAAATTGAAATAACAAGAATACAGAGGTTTATAGTAGTTTGCCTGTATGTGTTAGTTAGACCGTGACCAACTATATAAAAGATAGAAATAGTTACTGCAAACTTTCAAATAACAAAATAAATATAGTTTGTTTTTATTAATACAATTTAATTACAATAGAGGATCAAAATAAATATGGTTTTTTTTATAAATATATATAAAAAAGTCTGAACTGTGAATTGAATATCCTGCTATACATTTTTTCTGAGTTGTATTTTCCAAACAAATATGTTTGATAAAAATAACAAACTAGAGTCTGGTACCACCCACCATTTATGTATTGCAGATATTCATTGGATACAAATATTCATATTTGTAACAAAAAAACTAGACATTTTTAATATGTGTTATGTTAGAGGATTAGTAAGATGTTCTTATCAAAGCTTACAAACAAAACTGAAGAACGTGTACAGAAAGGCTAATTGCTATGGGCCCTTACTTCTGTTATGGACCTTAATATGTTTATAGATAAAGTGAAATATATTGCCAAATAAAAAAAGGAGGAACACAAAAATGATTGGGGGCTAAGATTGCCTAATCACTCATAGCAGACAAGCCTTTTTTTAAATAAACGATTCACTGTAAATTTGTTTAATGTTTGTGTTCTTTCATTCATCAGTTGTTATTTTCTTTTGCCACAATGATACAATTATGTAATTGTTTTGAGGTAAAGTCAACTTAACTTATTTGTTAAAAGCTTAATTTAACAAATAGAACAACATGTTAATGTTCCTTGTTTTACCTCTTGTTATTGTAATATATTTCTAATGTTGGTTGGGGCACTAATATATTGTACTTAACTAAACATGTTAAACTAGTCTAGAACAAATTATTTTAAAATGATGAAAAAACAGAGAGCCTCGTTTTTATTGAGGCTGAGATGATTACTGGTTTTTTCCACATTTCCTGCTAATTTTACCTTCACTATGTTCGGTAATTTTAAGTAGCAAACAAAATATTTGTATATGTGTTTGTGTCATCACAGAACGTTAATTTTTATGTTTGAATGCTACAGTATATGCTTAACCCTTAAAACGCGGCATCCGTATATATACGCATGTTTACAATTGCCCGTAACGCGTTATACGTAATATTTCGCGAGCTGGTAAAAATAATCCTAGAACAGGCCTAATACAACGTAGCGAGTTCTAAGATCCAAGGTAAAGACTATTTTTAGGTTATTATTCATTATCGAGACCTTTGGACTGGTTACTAGGCAACGAATGTAAATAATATGAAGTTTTCATTCATTATTGCCTCTGTCGAGGTAACCGCTAGCGCTCGAAACGAATATATACGCATCTGCTAGTCACATGACGCGGCGACCGGCTGGCGCTCAAGTCAGTCTGCAGTTGTTTGTTGTCTTTCGTGCGTTGTACTAACCTCTGTTGTGTAAACAAAGTTTATTATTTCGAATTTACTCTATATTTTTCATTGTAAAGTCTAGTTTTATTTTTGTTGTAAATAGTGTTTTTCGTTTTTACAGTTTTGATAAAACTTTGTAATGAATAAAAAATGAATATAAAAAATACAATATCGTTATTATTATTTTTTTTACATTGTACTATCCTGGTTTAGATTAAAAAAAAATAAAACTTTACAAAATCTAAAATTATATATATTCAAGAAAATTAAGCGTTAATGGAAAAATTACAGAAAATTGCTCAGCGTTTTAAGGGTTAAGACATGTTAACATACCAAAACGTAATTAATACAGTCGGTAACGTTTTTTTCTTTCTACGCTAGGGACTTTTTTTATGAGAGTACTCAAACATTGTTAAGGAACAATGGTCTATATTCCTTTGGCAAATTATGGACTGGACCTCTCGGGGTGATAATGACATCTTATACATGCAGTAGAGATATATTTACATTGAAGAATATTAACAAAATATTCACGTACAAATTGTTCAAATATTAAATAATAATTTTTTTTAATATCTGTACACAAGCTGTTTTTTTTTTTTTTTCAAAATAGTTTGAAGACAAACCAGTAAGTTTTATTTATTTATTTATTTTTTTTTTAACTACACATGATTTCTACTGATTATTGTGCAACCATTATGAATGCACAGTAACATTGATTTAATCCTAGTCCTTTGTTATCCATACAAGTAGGTTTTTGCCGCTCATTTCAAAAACACAACAGTCAGATAGAATGGCGTATTACCAATATAAGGAGAGAGGTCAGGAGTAAACTTACTAGCAAAGATTTCATTCATAACACTTGTTTCTATTCATGTTTGAGGTTTCAAGTTACTCAAAACTGTCGTATAATTTTGGAAACCTGCTTTGTACCCACTTTCTTTACTTTGCACTGAAAACTAATTAACAGACTTCAATGATTGTGTTTCCTTTATTTATTGATATGTGAAAAATACATAGGCTATTTTAAACTTTAATTTAATGTTACTAAATGTACATAATTTCTTTAGGTAATGTTTTGTTATAGTGTATGGTTCTGAATTATTTTTTTTACTTAATATCAGCTACTAAAGTAATTTTGAAAGGGGACATCTTCAACAACTCAAATATAAAATTGTTCTACTGTACACTTCTCACCACCAAAATTTTCTTTATCTAGACACAGCACAATCTAGCTATTACTTAAATTTATTATGTCCCATAGTGAAGCACGATATTCAGCTAGTATCTCATATTTACAATAACAGATTGTGTCTATAATGGTACTTTAATGCGACTGTATAACTCGCGAGGCTTACCAAGGCACTTGGCCTGCGCCTGAGGGGAATAATACTAGGAGTGGAGGGGAGCAGGGGAGGGCAGTCCTACCACTGTTAAGTTACAGTGTTGCCTGTCTAGCTGCGCTTGTAGCGCCTCTCTGTGTAGAAAAGAATTTATTTTCGCCTCCTTTGTTGTTTGTTTATAACGGCCAATCAGAAAGGTGTTTTTTACATGTTTAATTTGAATTAAAACCTCTTATTGCTGTCTGCTCTGAAAATAGGCACATTAATTTGCTTAAAAATCAAATTATGACAGAATCAATATATGTATAAACAAGTAAATAAAAAAAGTTGAACACGTAATTTATTAATTAATTAGTAATGATTGTCACAATTATGTATTACTTATCTATAAACAATAACAAGGTTAAGTCAGGTTGTAAACAAAAATTAAAATTTCAGATGATTTAATTTTATAATTATATTTACCATATGGCACACACTGACTCGGCGACTCCCCCACTCCAATTACTGTTCATTGCCTGGCCAAGTGCCTCGGTAAACCTCGCGAGTTATACAGTCGTTCAATATTTATTTAACTATATTCATTTACAGTAGTAGTAACCTGGCTCTCTGTTTAAGTAATAATACTAATAGACTTGAAACTAATGCAATATTAATTTACATATATTATCTTACATGACATTTATTTTAGTAGGTAATAAGTACTAAGTTAAGTTGTGAAACTATATAAACCCTGTAACTGGCATTGTTGTATTTATGGAACTCTATTGACTATGTCCACTTAGTGTCCATATTTTGTATTAAACATAATGGGATCAATTTTTATCAATTTGTTGTGGCTAAATGGAGGCCATTAAATGATATATTCCTATCTCTCATCAAGTAAATAACTCATTAAAAAAAATTATATTTTATAATATTATAAGTGCTTGTATTTTTCCAAAGTGAGCAAGAACTCAAATACAAATTAAAAAAAGAAGAATACTGCTCATTGAGATAGTGATATTGTTTATAAAACTCTGAAAACCGATGACAGTGTAAAGTCATTGCTTAACTGTTCCAGTATGGGCTGTAGTTAGAGCCAACAGATATATATTTATTTGGTTTTTATTTTTTCTAATTTATATATTCTATAAAATTATGTCAAACTTTAAAATTGAACTGATAATTTAAAAAAAATCAGTTAAAACTTTCTTTGAAACTGAAAAAAAAAAAAATGCTTTCACTACTTTTCTATCACTTCACTGGTAAAAGTGAATCTTGTTATCATTATGATTACAAAGAACATACGGTACTTTTTCACGCCATTAACGACATTTCATCTTTTCGGCGGCCCACGTGGAGTTGAATGAAAATCTTAAATGTAAGCCTAGGTCGAGTTTGATATCAAATTAAAGGTCCATTCAATAGAAATTAATTGTCCCAAACCAGACTTCGAAAAGTCTATCCTATCCAGAGTAGCGGTCATTTGAATTTCAAAGTAACTAATTAGAACAATATTATTTCTCAGCTTTTTAACGATTTTAAGTAAATTATTCTGATCAAAAATTATACTTTATGGAACACAATAACTCATTAAATTATCTATGAAAAAAATAAAGTTGTGAAAACGCTTCTATATTTTTTACGCTTTCACAACAACTTTATTTTTTCCATATATAATCATGTATCAGTGTGAAAAACATAACACTCCATAAAACTGTATTGTAATTTTCTTTGGTTTCAATTTGAGATACCTAGTACATAATCATGTGTCAATATTTAACAATAAAAAATCAGAGTAAATCTTTTTGGCTTTTTGTGTAAAATACCAACATTTTAATATTGCCTTTTTAGTCATAAAATGTACCATAAACTTAGCATTCTGTTGTGTGATCTTTAAATTAGTTAATTTAAAGTATTTTGTATGTAATACAAAAGGCATCAGCCAATACAATGGCTTTGTTTTATTATTTTACTAGACAACAAAAATTGCCAATCTGCACAACTTGGTGGTAGGCTTGTGACCTGATAAAGTGTATGAGGCATTTTATATAGTCTATGATTAGTTTAAAAACCTGTTGAATACATAGCAAGGTTTTAAACTACACATTGTCTCCATTTTACACATCACATATTTACCGTATTTAATTTTGATTAATACAACACACTCATTAAATTGTGATAGAACAAATATAAGGCACATGTTCTCGATCTGGATCTTCTCGACATGTTAATGAGCATATCTTAGGTGAATCATTTCAATCTTTTATTTGCGTGAAATATTTTCCATTAGTTACACTGTTGTAACAAATTAAATTCTTTGATTCCAAAGTAATTAATTGGAATATCATTTTAGATTTTTGTAATATATATAACTGTAAGGCTTTATAAGCCAGCTACCAAAATAAATGGAGGAAGAATGAAAAATTCAAAATTAGATCGACAATTAAAAATTTGAAGTACCAATTCCTTGTGTCTTAATATTTAAATATTGATCTCCCATTATAGAGCTAAATCCAAGTTTCGTAACCTTTCAACGCCTGCTTCTCTGATTGAATAAAGACCAGCTAATTCCTCCTGAAAAGAACACAATGAGCAATCTTTAACTATATGATCCGTAGTTTGAATGTCAGTTAGTAATTTGATTTATTATTTGCCATTCCCCACTTATATTTCCTCTAGTTGCTTCTTCACACACCTGTGTGAAAGCGACTTAACTTAGTCAATTCCTTACGAAGAAGGAATCGGTCATTCAACCAATGACAATCGTAGGAATTTTTGTTTAATGATAAACTTGTATGGCAGCTAAGAAACATTTTCCACTTAACCTAATTATATTTTAAATTAATCACCTAAATTTTTTTTCCCATATGGAAACAAGGCTCATTTATCAGCTGCTAGAGTTTTAAATTTGAAATTATGCCAAATCATAAAAGATGTATACCTCTCAAAAATATATAAAACCTTGCCCTTTTCATTTCGTAAATTAATTTTGATTGCATATTTATTTTTCAAAACATATTGTTTTTAGTAGCGTGTTTTTAAATAGCACATTAAGTAGCAGTATTTTTATTTAATTGTCACTTCTTACTATTAATTCTATGATTATTTATCTGCAGATGTCAGCAGTTAGCGATTTTATCTGTTTTTATGTGAGATCTCCAGCTAGACTCACTAACTATTTTATGTTTATAATATTGTTGTTATGTTCTTTAATTAAATATGGCCACATTGCTGGTAAAAGTAGTCATTTAATTTCCAGCTGTTACAATAAAGCATTTGTATTTTTTTTAAATATATTCAATTATTCATATGTTATTAGGACAACACTACTAATATTAGTATCCCATCATTGCAATAAATATCATCAACCCCAGAAATGGGTGTAAATATAGAGATATTGGGTTTTTTGGCATAAACTTAATAAACGTCCTACATGCCTCCATAAAGCTTTTTTAATACAAGCAAGTAGATAGAAATATAATGGAGAGTCAATACTTGACTAGAAATTATAGTTTTTGGGATGCATGAAAACCTTCACTCTATGCCAAAAATAGGGCTTCTTTCAGTTTTCAAAGTACATGTCATATTAAAGGACTTTAAAAAGAGGAAGAATGCCACTAACTAGAGAGTTAACAAATTAACCCAATATGGAATTTTCTTAAATTTTGAATTAATAATTGAAATTTTAACTAACCTCAAAGATTTAAATGTCAATTGAGAAGAAAAGTTTGAGGAGGCGAGGGACTTTTGTAACACCTTCTTTACATATAGCCTAAGTCTAGATATTACAACAATAATAATAATAAATCTTTATTGTCATAAGAATTTGTACAAATTGTTGACAAAGTCAATATACAGCAATAGCTGCCAAGTCATAAATATTAATCTAAGCTTAACTAAATTATAATTACAGAAGTCAGTCATGAAATACAGTCATAATGGGCTTTCAAAAATTAATTAATGTTTGCCAAAATCTAGATGCATAAAAAACCATAGGAAAACAAATGAAGCATAGTAAGATACCACCGCAAAACATAACCAAATAATTTAATGCACTTTAAACACTAAATAATCAATCCAAAACCCATACAAAATAATAAAAAGATACAGATTTAATAACAATTTATGACACATAGTAGACAATAAATCATTAAGACCTACATGTTTATACAATTTCAAATAAAAAAGACTATGCAAAAGTGATTCCTGTTTAAATATGTACTTAAATTGTGTCTAATTAAAAAACTATCTGCACGAAGGATAGAGTAAAATTCTTGGAGGCAATAAAAAGGGTTGTTTAAAAGCCAGGAGTAAAACAGTTTTTTAAATTTACTTACTGGATGCTTTTTAATTAGGGGCTTTAGCACATTATATAGCTGAAGGGCTACTGTAGTGTGACTATTTATGGTTTTAGTTAGCCTACAATAGGCTATTGTAGCTAGTTCTTTACTGCGAGTATTATAGCAGTGAACTTCAGAACTAAACTTCAATAAATCAGAATTTTTCAGAACATATAGTTAGGTCGTAGATGTAAAGGTTGGTAATGGTCAGAATTCCTTGACTAATAAAAAGTGGCTTGCAGTGTTCTAAGTGTTCTGAATCTGTAATGATTCTTTAGGCTTTTTTTTTGTAAAATTAAAATCTCGTGAACCTGAGAGCAATTCCCCCAAAAAATGAGGCCACATCTAAGTAAAGATTGAAAGTAAGCAAAATAAGTTGAGCGTACAATATTTTTTGGAATATGAAAGATAAGGCATCTCAGAAGATAAAGAACCCTGGAAAGCCTGACAGATAGTTGTTCTATATGTGGTGTCCAATTCAATTGAGAATCGAGCAGCAACCCAAGAAATTTGACAGAAGACAAAAATTCTTCTTCGAGATCAACACGTTCAGTATTAAGATGTTTTAATGTAAATAGAATATTTTGGATTCAAATTGCCAGTTGAAGGGTTCAGTGTCTTAACCTTAAGTATACATTTACCTATTAATTAAAAGACTATTAAAATATTGAATAGTATAACACTAGATCTGCATTTTAAGATATGTACACAATAGAAATCTACAAATTGTACACTTTATTTGAACTGCAGACCTAGTAGATGTACAATATCATGTAATGTAATATCTTTTATGACATAAATAAACCAAAATTAATCTTATGTAATTCTCTATTGTTAATTTTTAACCTAAGTTTCATACACTGATAACTAATTTTTATGTTTTAACGTTAATTGAATGCATATGTTAATTAAGTTCATTTTCAAACATTCATGTTACAGTATGTACATCAGTAAAGTTTTGAGTTTCTATAGTCATTAACTTTCTAGTTATGATCTAGAATACTAAATATTTCAAATATTCTGGATTAATTCAATTATTTCATACAGTATTACAATAAAAAGGTCAAAATCCGGCCCTATAATGAGAATTAGTTATGAACACCAGATCAGTGCAAGAAAAGAGAATGGTTGAGAGAATATCATTTGGGCTATTCATTAATAAAAAAAGAGTGCCACCAAGCTAACAGTCATTCATGTCACCTCTTATTAGTTTAAATAAGAAAACCAGACTGACAACCGGCATGGTGGCTCAGTGGCTAAGGCTTGAGACTGCGGAGGGCAAGGTTCGAATCCCCACTGAGCCAACGATCGGTACTTCACTTGTTGAATAAAGTTCACGCACAGGCTTGCAAGCCCATGTGAACTGAGAAGTGAAGTGTTTTTAAAAAAGAAAACTCCAGAGGTCTGGAACCAAAATATTTCTTAAAAAACATTATTGGAATCACGTGATTATTTATTTTACCAATGATATGACAGCTTATTACATTATAATATTTTAAAACCCAGTATTTATACAATACTTTAAATTAAAATGAAAAAAAAAATACAAATAAAACTAATAAACTCATGCAAGTCCGTCATATTTTAAACCTAAGCAGAATAATGTATGCAATTAAAGGAATTAAAAAAAAGAAAATCGTTATTGTACTCTTTCCTACGCATCTCTATGAACAAAATTACTGCATTACACTCCAATCTCGACCTGACCAGTAAATAGTATACTGTAGTATCATTAATGTTACAGTAAATGATTCTTTCTGAAGTTTGTGTGATTGAAGTTAACGAGTACATATTAAACCCCTGAGAGAGATTTCATCATTTCCATTTTTTATCTAACTCAGATTCTTTTTTCATAAGGCAAGATTTTTAAAACAGCCATATTTTCGTAGATGGCAATGGCAAGGATGTTCGTGGGGATGGTGCATGCCTATTTTATTCCCTGTCCTTTATTGCACACGGTTTAGCGTCTGAGGTACAGGTTGCTTTCGAAAATCATGTGTCTAACAACTGGCATAGGTTTGAGTTTAGCATCCTCGAAAACCCCCCCCCCCCAAGCAATTTTTACCTTTTTAACGATTTTAAAAAAAATATGCATTTTATGCACCTCAGGTGTATTAAAAAAAAAAACAACTTACAAACCACAATATGTAACTTTTTTCCTGAAGCTATCCCGAGTATGTTGCAAAAAAACTGCATCTCAATACGACCTGGCCAAAAAAAATGTAGAGGTTTAGGCATTTTTTTATTCATCTTCCCTGGTCTATATTCATTTGTGTTCTACTATGACAAGTCTTATGGACAGCCCTTAAAATTTGCAGGCATAGATTTGATAGATGTGTGCTTTTCCCACGGGAAATTTTATGTAGGCTGTTCTAGAGGAAGCAATCCATCAAGTTTAGTTATTTTATCACCAAAAGGAAAGACAAATGACGTAATTTACAAAGAAATTTTTCAGTAAGTTATTTTTTTAATTCTTAATTGTGCGTGTATAATAACTTGAAATATTTTTTATCTTCGTAAGAATAACAACCAATGTGAAAAATATATTGTAAATATAGTATCACACACACACTTAACAATTATTATAATTTACGCTTTTAGTAAAGATAGTAAAAAGTAAATGGCAAAATAAATAGGCATATCTTCTGCTTCTTACACAACTTTTTAAACTAAGTTCATAAGTAAGATGTTTTTATGTTTACAAATGCATATAATTATTCCAATTAAAAAAATAGATAAAAGCAATCCAGTAGCATCTTCCTTATTCTTATGTGCCTAAATCTTTAAGTCCTCCGCAAACAGAAGCCCATCAGCCAAATTAAAGTAATTTGTTAAAACTGTGTAAATAAGCAAGTATAAATTTTTCTTAATAAATAAACTTGATTTCAAGTAAAATTCTATAAAACCGGGAAAGGTATAATAAAAACCTAAATTAGAACATTTCTCAAAAAAATATTGTGGAATCACATTTAGGACCAGAAAATGACTTAGATTCCTATCTTTAAAAGCATTTTGTATATCTTGTATCTAGGAGAACGTTAAAAACTCCACCAGGCACAAGCCTTTACCACTGGCGAGTCCACATTTGGTTTCATTACATTTCATGAACAGAACTGAAATACTCCCTAAACGCATCTGTGACTGCCATTGCATAAACAAGTCTTGCCCCATAATTTTCCACCATTAAAAAATTATTAAATGAATCCATAAGCAAAATTTTAGAGAAATAAAGTCATGTGAATAAAACTTTATCCAAACCACTGGTGTTAAAACTAAAAAATGTTTTAAAACCACCAACCATTACTCAGTGTCCTTTACTGGCCCATTTTCCAGATCATCACTCCTAGTCCCTGTTCTAATGAAGTTGCTAGGTTGTTTTATCTTTTTATACCTAATCCACCTTTAACTTATACCTACTTTAATTTCATACCTAATTCTTAGTGCATTTAACTTAGCTCAACAAGTGATCTGCTCTATAGATGTTATATGGTCAATGTGATGCGTTTTCCTTAATGACCTAGAGGAACATCATCATTAAAGATAACATGTTAAGTCAGATACATCATCATTTTAAGTGTGATGAGCTTGTCAACCCATTTTGTTTGTATAGCCAATACTAACTGAACAATGCTTTGCATAGGGTTGGCTTATTTCATGAACTTATCATGCTCACAGTTCGGATGGTCTACTACCCTTGCTGAACAAAGTAGACGTATTGTTGTCTCCTCACCAACTTAGATTTAGCTGTCTACTACACTTGCTGAACAAATTAAGTAGCCGTATTGTTGTCACCTCACCAATGATTTATTTTGGACATTAGTAATATTGTATCTTTTTAATATTTGATTATATTGCAGAGGACATTACTTTAGTCCTTATCCATACAGACTGTTTAAAATTTTGACTTTTTTTATAATTTTTAAAATTTATTAGTAGCCCAACAGCCAGGGCAACTTAAGGCACGTACTGTTGGTCTGATTTTCAGCTAACTGACAAGTCTGACACTCAGTTCTCTGCCCCACACAACATCCGAATCTTGCATACCATCCAACATGAACACCCCAGACTTCTCGTAGTGTCTATGTACATAGCAACCATTATATCTCTGGGTGAAATATTAAGTATCACAATAATTAGTTCTATTTACAAATCCTTTTTTTATGGATAGTCCACTTATAACGCGGCCTACTGAATGCACCTGTATAAAAGAGATGGACTGAATGGTGGAGGTGAGAGAGAGAAACTACTCTTCCCCCTCTGTGTTATTCCATTTAATGTTGTCATATCAACACAGTACCAAGCCCCCCTCCGCCATTGCTTTAATGATGTTTATTATCATTCCAGGTACCAGTACGATATAGTTAATTTCACACTCAGACCACTGTTAAAGTATAAAATGTTCATTATTTATATTAATGTGTGGAAACTCTAATTACGAAGGAAGATATAAAGATCACAAATACTTAACTAGGTCTCCTTTAGAAATATGATTCATAATAACCACATAAATTAAGAAAATCCTAGGTAATTATCTTAAATACTCGTTTCTCCATACCCCAATCAATACAATCCTATTTTTTTTAAAGGTTTAGAACAAATGTTGAAGGGCATGTACAAATTTGGATAATTTGACATCCTAACTTAAAATTATGCACTTTATAATCGCCTTGGAAAATCCAATTGTTCGAAACTATAATAAAACTTATTTTTAACAAGTTTCAAACAATTGTTTAAAAAATTACTTATAATATAAAGAGGTAAATATGAAATATGTGAATTCGAAATATTTTTTACTCGTTTAATTGTTTTTTTAAGCTGAATACAAATATATATCAGTGTGAATAAAATATGCCGGTGTGGTGGCTCAGTGGTTAAGGCTTCGGACTGTGGAGGGCAAGGTCGAATCCCCACTGAGCCAATGGTCTGTATTTGTTGAATAAATTTGACGCATGGGCCTGTAGGCCCATGTCAACTGGCTAGTAAAGTTTATTAAAAAAAAAAAATAGTTAATTTTGACCTTAAACAAACACTTTACACAAACCTAACCGAACACATCCTTTAATTTTATTTTTACAAAAAAATGTTTAATTTGCACTGACTTCAGGTGCTTGGCCTCCAGGACGGCCAGCCACCTGTCCCTCAGGGGAAGATGTTTGAACATTTCTATTTTGTTGTTACTAGGCAACAAGTTGCTTCTTTACATTTTCCAACTTGACATAAAGTAGTCAGGGCCGGATTTTCCAATAGGCCTAGGCGCACGGCCGAGAAAAAAATAAAATAAATAGCAATAAATTAACATATTTGATATTAATTGGTTTTAAACAAATCAGGCTAATAAAGCATTCTGATTTTGAAGTTCATTGTAACAAATAATTGTTGGTAAAGTTAAACTGTTTTTATTACCAACATTATGCATCAATTTTGTTACAACATTGATCTCAAACACGGTAGAACTGGCTGTAGGAATGTTGTCGAGCAGTACGCAGTGTATTGCCACTGCGACTGCCATATTCCTTGTATAGAGGAGGGTGACTGTCTTAGTGACACCAAATTACTACAGATTGCTCCGTGATTCCTCGTGGCTGACCTCATTCTTTGGCGCATGCGATAAAATTCTATCGTGGAGTGGTGTTTAAGGAATTAACATACAGGACCTGATGTAATTTTTAAATAAAGGATTTTAGGAAAGTAACTTTAACCAGACTAGGAGGCGGAAAAAATTATTGGGCCTAGGGGCGCCAAAATGCCTTACATAAATTAGTAAAAATTGTAATTTGTGTTCCTACATTTAAAATATATTAAATTATAATCTGTAGTATGGTGCAACAAAAAGTAACTTTTGAAGAATGTTCTAAACTAGATAATATTTTATGATTATTCTAGTTTCTCCTCTAAAAGAAGGAACAAATTGTGGGTGGGTTATTAATAAATTTTGTTTCGGAGGCCTTCCGCTCCTTTGCAGAACTCAGCCTGCGGCCTCGTGGGCGAGCTCAACCTACGGCCTTGCTAGGGAAAGTTCGGCCCTCGGCAATGCTATCGGCATGTCGCCTTGTGAGGAAGATCGGTCTATGACTTAACTAGGATTCTTAAGCAGTATGACCATTAATTTTGGAGCCTATAAATAGTCTTTTCCAAAATCTGATGGTATATAAGTAATAGACACAAATACCTTTAATTTCATACCCCACTTGGTTGTATTAGTTTAAAATTTTTAAGCGTATTTTTTATTTGGGGGAGCGGCAGAGCCCTTGAACATTATCTCTTCCAAAATGTAATGGTATAGTGTGATTTAGGAGATAAATATGATACCCCTTTCTGCTAGAAGTCGATAACACAGGACTATGTCTTGGAGCCCAAGGGGCAGAAATCAGATTTTACCAGGGTTAAGACTCAGTGTCAAATCATTTACCATGGTCGGAAACCCTGAAACAATGTAAAATCCTTGGAGCCTAAAAAAAATTGTTGGGAGGTGGCTTGTTTTGGATAGTGAGATATATATATATATATATATATATATATATATATATATATATATATATATATATATTAGGTGTTTACAAAAGAATATAAGATTTAATAAACTCTTTGTAATATTTTCCATATAAAACTTACAATTGTAATCAATACATCAAATGGAAGGGCAGCTCAAACAGTTTTGTTTGCTTGCATTTAAGTTTTAAGTGTTCAATGTAAGCACCATTTGTCATACAGCACACATTAAACTCAGTTCTTCCTGAACCTTGAATAGTGTATCTGTAATGATACTTGCAACAGCTGCTTAAAGTGGGGTAGGTCAGTTGGTAGCGGAAGAACGTATACACAATCCTTGATGAAGCCCCCCTAAGGTAGAAGTCAAACAATATAAACATGGAGACCATTCAAACAAGCTCTGTTATTTAGGCCCTAATTAGGTAATCCAGCTGTAGAGTGGAGTGACATTTAACCATTGGCATACTGACTTTTGCCATGGAGGCAGTGCCACCATCTTGCTGCCAAATGAAATCCTATGGTTCATCTTTTTCCAGTTGAGGAAGTAGCCATTGCTGTAGAACAGGGTTCCTCACTAGGATTTCATGATAAGCCTTATTACTTTCTCAAGATAATCTAAGGGCCGAAAGTACATATACATACTGTTTTTTAATGTTTTCTAGCTAGCATTTCGTCTGTCTGTCTGCTATGAATTTAGTGTTTAATGCATTAAACAAAGACGAAGCATTCTGAGCATTTTTGTGGCTTATAAAAATAGCAAATAATTATGTCATTTGCCTGAGGGCCTCATGGTGAGTATCCCTGCTTTAGAACACCAAGCAAGGTAGGAGGAACCAGAAGTGGCTAAAAAAAGGCCATAAATGTTCTGCCAACCACCAAACCTTGGTCGTCCCTTACTAGATAAAAGGCAGCTGGTATTTTCAAACTTGTGATTCAATCTATAGATGTTATCACAAGGAGGATCACAATTTAATAATGAGAAACATACATTGCACAGTTACTACAGGTTCGGTCCTTGCAAACTGCAGTGTTTCTTATAGATAAATACAACCAATACATGGGAGGGGTTGATGTGAGTGATAAAGCTGTTTCAGGTTGTCCAGCAACAGGGAAAATAGGGAAAACCTGGAAAAGTCAGGGAATTTTAAATGACCTGGAAAAGTCAGGGAAAAATCAGGGAATTCGAAACAAAAACCTGGAAAATCCTAACAAGAACACCAGTGTGTTGTGATTTGTAATAGTCACTATATACTTGAGTGCGCTACAAAAAATCCTTTACTTTGTTCAGTACTAAATGTTAATTTTACATGCCATTCAATATTCTAAATTATGAAAAAGCTACTTAATTGCTTGGTTATGCTTGTTAGACCTCATACAACTAGTTTTATATCACTAAAAGTTTAAAACTTAATGAAATAATTGTCTGATTAGTACTTGTTAAATAAGCCATAGGCCTAAAATGTATGCTGGTTTTGGTGAAATAATAATGCCGTTTTGCAAGGCATTGAAAATTGTCATAATTTAACAATAGAATAAAAGGTGTTTTTTTTCCTCAAGGCTAATTAGAAATATTTTTTTAATTCTACCTCTACTTCTCTATAAAGTAGTTCAAAAAGAATAATTATTGTAGGTAATAGTTTTGAATTAAATTATTACGGTTATCAATAAAAATATATTTGTGAAATATTGATATTTTTGTAATTAATAATTGTAATTGACTGTAAATAACATAACATGGTGGTACATAATATTACTAAATTCAGTTAAATAGACAGATGTAACTATGTCGATTTGGGGTCAGGGAAATTTTGTATGAAATCAGGATCGGTCAGGGAATTTGTTTAAGGAGGTTTACTGGACACCCTGTGTTTACCATCTCTCTTGCAGCCGCCAGACAACTAAATATTGGAAATGCATTTTTTATAATCTCTTGGACATTTCTCTATACAATTCTTATATTTTATACACCCTAAATACAGACAAACCTATTGATAGAAGAAGGTATTACATTAGTATTGTTGAAACCCTGGCATATATCAGAGACATAGCTCCTGTTGCTGGCCCTTCAGGTGATACTCCGCACAAAATAACAATAATTCCTAATAAATCTAACAAATTGTGTCCTATTTACAAAAGAAAGGCAACACATTGGTGCCCAGGATGTAACTGTGGGGTGCATAAGGAATGTTTCCATAAGCTGGATCATTTTTGGAGGCCCCTAAAGGCTCGAAAGAAAAGGAAGACAGTGCATCCTCAATAAAAGCTCACAAACAGTGATTTTAGCCAGTGTACATGTTTTAGTTTTTTGACAATTTTAATTATAAAAACTGTACATATCTAGACATATTCTTTTTCCTTATAAAATTTTGAACAATATGTATATCTTAGATTTTCGGTGTTGTGTATATAATTAAGTTTCATATGCCTGGTCATGAACAGAATGAAAGATAAATTTCAAATTTGGCATAAAGTGGATCTCATTTACATAAGGTAAGAGAATTTTACTATACACTATTAGATAGCACATTTACTGTACTTTTAGAAAATATACTACATGTAACCTTTGTCAATTTTTATTTTTTTTTGTTGATTTTTAAATAAAATTCTGCAAAACGAAAAAAAATCACGTGACACTAAGGGGTTTTTTAGTGCGACACCTAGAGGGTTAATCAATCTCAAATCTTTTCATACTTTGATAATACATTTTTGGGATGCTAAATACCAATATTTAGTAAAAAATAAGTATCGGAAACATAGTTAGTATCATTAGTGATACATTATTACACACCGAGGCTGCCCCTATACATCGTGCCGCAGTAGTTATTGTTAGGTTAGCAGGGTAACATTGTAGAATGAATCTTGTATTAACGTATTTTCACTGTCACAAACCACTATCCAGTCAGTAGAATTTTTAAAAAAATATTCTTGATAACCTAACTTAACCATAACTGCTGCAGCGTGATGTATATGTGCAGCCTCGGTGTATACTAATGTATCACTAATGATACTAACTCTGTTTCCGACACCAAATTTTTACTAAATATTGGTATTTAACATCCCAAAAAGTATTATCAAAGTATGAAAATATTTTATGTTAACTAAGTAATACTATAGAATTACCAAACCATTTTTAATCACTTTAAAGCAGGTAATTTTAATTTCCTTGACGTGAGAAAAGTAAGTACCATATTTACAAAACAAATCATATTCTTGTTTTTGCTTTTTCATCTGAAATAATTATTTTTTTTCCAGCAATTGGATCAAAACTACTTAGGCTACAAACTGTTCAATTTACGGCAATACACCAGTTAACTTGGAGAAAATTGAGGTATTGGTTATTTCTCATATTAGAAATAAACATTAATTCATACTCTTTCATCCTATAAGGCTTTTTTTTACACAGAATTTGACACATTGGTTTGGAACTAATTATGCGTACAAGCTGTAATACAAAGCAATACACCAGTTAAGTTATATAAAATTAGGGGATAATAAATCTCACAAAAATAAAAGTGAATTTTTATTTTGATGTATTACTAATGAACTAGTTTGGTTACTTGTTATAGTATAGCCTATTTAGTTGAAATTGTCTTGAAAGTCGATATTCTATCTAACATTGATTTCAATATACGTATTTCGATCCTGTAGCCATTAGATACGAAACATAACTTATTTAATGCTAGTCTGGGCCAGCAAACATATTTTGGATAACTGATGTATTTAGGATTAACATAAAACATGATATCATACCCTATTCCCTTAGAGAAAACTTTGAAAATATATTGTATATCATAAACAGAAGATAAGATCGCATCAATCAAAGGTTTGTTTAGATTCCTACCCTAGTCCATTAATATAGTTATTCAAAAATAGGATACAAATTACAAGACATGAAAAATATTAATGGTCCCATACAATATTAATCCATGAAACATTGGAGGGATAGAAATTACAGCATGTTGCAACTACTTTTCTCCCTGAAAGGATTTGCCTTCTGAGAACTAAATCCAACCAAAAGACAATCTTCTTGTTCATGTTCAGTTAT
>JAQJVL010000131.1:945846-1006185 GCA_035578905.1 Stictocephala bisonia | reverse complement strand
ATGATAATATAGGTGTATAATATAATAATGAAGTCACGTATAATATATTGAAGATAAATATATTGAATAATATTGAAAAATGTCTTATATTTCATTTATATATCCTGTCTGTTTGTGTGCGTGAGTGGGTGTATGAGAATGGCCAAAGAAGTATAACTTCCACCGTGTGGTCCGACGCACACCCAATTTTTTTAGTATTCAGGGTGTGCGTGACCTTGAGGAGAGGATAATAAAAGCGAGATAGGAGGCGGTACTTTTATAAAAATGTTGGTCATTGAAAACGATAAAATATTAGTTACTGATACACCCTTAAATAATCATTTTTTAATGATTATATTTATAGATATTACCTATCTTTCTGATTTATTCTATTTTCTAACTAATGTTTACTGTTTCTGAATCGGTGTTTGGGAAGTTATTATTGTTAAATACGACTAGAAGACATTTATAATAAATTTTATTAACTTTTTTTACTAATAGCATAGACCTTCTATTATATTATTAGAAGGTATAATAGAAGGTCTATGCTAATAGCCCTGATTATATACACATAAAATCAATGCATATAGTAATATTTAAACAGTGTTAATTAATTAATAAGCATCTTATTTATTAAATTAGTAAATAAGTAATTCAATGTTTATTTAATTTATATTTCTATTACTTCAAGGTCACGTTTAAATCTATTTTTGACTATGTGTTAATCGCCTTTTCTTTGCATGTCGTAGATTACTTAATTGACTTATTATTATAACATATTTTGAATTTAACTTGTTTGGGCTAAACCACAATTTAGTTACTTAACTACGAAGCTGTGTTAATTTGTGCGTAACAGTGCATTCTAATATTGTTCCTGAATAATTTTATTTTAATTATAATTTCTCGTTTATTCTGTAATAAGTGTTCAAAATGTAGTTTAATTAGGCGTTTCTTTGTTCCTTTCTTATTATTTATTTGATTTAAAAGTGTTCTAGTAATTAAATAGTTGTTTTCAGCGTTTGTTTACATTTAACCTAGGTTAGGCTATTTTTCTTACAATGAACGAACTTCCACGTACGTCTAATTTATTTTGTCCGAAAACTATGACTACTCATTCATATAATGACCACAGTTACTCACTCAATCAACAAAAAACCTATTCAACTCCTACTTCATCTGACTTCCGTACTTCTCCACAAACGTCTGACCAAAGTGATGACGTCCCTTGGCAAATAGTGTCCCAAAAGAATAAGAGAATGTACTCTAATCCTAATACTGGCAGCGACCAGAAAAAGTGTTGACCAAACTCTTCTGATAATTCAGGTAACAAGAGTATAGATATACCAATATCTAATAACTTTACCATTCTGGCTGTAGAAGACCCTAACACCATGGAAGATACATCTTTTAACGATGCCAAAAAGGAGCCTAAACCACCCCCAATTTTTATTCCAGATGTTCAAAATGTAAATAAAATGGTACAAGTTATTGAGTCAGTTCCAACCAGAAGTGAATACTTTTACAAATGTTTACCCAACAATAAGATAAGGATTACTCCTCTTACATCTGATGTCTACCGTAAATTAGTCAGAAAACTTTCAGAGCTAACTGTTGGCTTCCACACGTTTCAATTAAAACAAGAAAGAGCTTTCCGTACAGTTTTAAAAAATATGCACTATTCAACGGATCCTGTTCACATTATAACTGCCATTAATGCTTAAGGACACAACGTAAGGAACGTTTCAAATGCTCGTAGTGCCAAAACAAAAACTCCCTTAGGTATGTTATTCGTAGATTTAGAGCCAGCTAAAAATAACAAAGATATTGACTATATCGAATTTTTGTTAAATGCTAAAGTCAAGTTTGAGCCTCCCTATAAAAAAAATGATATTGTTCAGTGCAAGAAGTGCCAAAGATATGGCCATTCTAAGACATATTGCTGGTATCCCTTCCAGTGTGTTAAATGTGGTTCAAATCATGATACTACTGCTTGTACTAAGTCTGAAGATGTCTCGCCGAAGTTTGTGCTGTGTAATGGTGACCACCCTGCAAACTACAAAGGTTGTAATATCTAAACAATTTGAAAAATAAATATTTTCCACACTTGAGACAAAAATCTCTTACCTCGCATACAACAAATGATATAATCAGAAAATCTGAGACAGCATTGCCTCCCACTACACATGAAAATAATCACGTGAATGAGTCAGTATCTTATGCTCAAGCAACAAAAAATGGACCAAATTCTTCCACAGGTAATGAATTACCAACCCTTATCCAGGTTATAAATTCTGTTTTTGAAAAATTTGAAACCCTCCTAACACAGCAAACTCAACAGGCAGGAACTCTCATTACCCTGTTAACAACAGTTATTTCTAAATTAAAATAAATAATTTTCTCAGAATATCAGAATGGAATGCCAACGGCTTGATTAAACATAATCAAGAAATACAATTATTCATATCAACTTACAAGCTAGATATACTATTAATATCTGAAACCCACTTCACCGATTTAACTTTCTTTAAAATTCCTAATTTTTAAATTTTTAATTCAAATCACTCTGATAACACTGCTCATGGTGGTTCTGCTATTTTGATACGAAACACTATTAAGCATTATGAACTTCCAAGTTACCAGTTTGACCACATTCAGGCTTCAAGTATTGTTGCAGAAGATTGGACTGGTCCTCTGACAATATCTTCAGTATACTGCCCGCCAAGACATAACATCACCAATGTACAATTTAACGATTTCTTTAACTCCTTGGGCCCTCGGTTCATTTCCGGTGGAGGCTACAACGCTAAGCATCAAATGTGGGAATCACGGCTTAACAATCCTAGAGGTCGACAGTCAGTACAAACAATTAATAATTTTAATTTGGATGCTATTTCGACAGGGGAACCTACGTACTGGCTTAGTAACCCACACAAAATTCCAGATATCTTAGATGTTTTTATTACGAAGGGTATTTGTAAAATTATTTAAAAATAGAGTCTTCCCTCGATCTACACTCAGACCATTCCCCTATTATTTTAACAATCAGTTCATTCGTAATCAACAAAGAAACTCCTCCAACTCTTTGTAACAAATTCACCATTTGGAACATATTTTGAAACAGTTTTGATGAAATCCACTGAAAACCTATGAAAATATTGATGTCGCAATTGAATCATTTAACGTATCCCTACAGGAAGCGGCTTGGAAAGCAACGCCCAGTCCTCCACAAAAGCCTACAAACAGTATAAATTATCCAGTAATTGTACGGAAGAAATTGGCAGAAAAACGCCGTTTGTGAAGAATTTGGCAAAATTCAATGAATCAATTCCATAAAACAAATCTAAACAGGGCCTCTCAACAACTAAAAAGATTGATAAAATCTATAAAAGACGAATGGTTTAACGATTTTTGTTCGTCACTTTCTCCTTTTGAAGACAGCGACTATTCGTTATGGAAAGTCACTAAAGACATGAAACGACCAAATACTCCTATTCCTCCAATTCTGAAACTGGATGGCACCTGGGCCAAAACTAATAAAGAAAAGGCTGAGGTATTTGCTGAACATTTTCGGAATGTTTCCAAATTGCACCAAAATCCTCTTATCGGAAATGACGACATTTTGGAATTCCTGAACTCTCCGACTCAATTGAGCTTTCAATAGATAGTTTTAAGCCATCTGAAGTCAAAAACGTCATACTTAATGAAATTAGTCCAAATAAAGCACCAGGATATGACTTGATAACAGGAAAAATTTTAAAAGAACGATCTAGAAAGTGTTTCATTTTGCTAACCATGATATTTAACGCAGTTTTAAGATTGGAGTATTACCCCTCTCAATGGAAAGTGGCGAACATAGTTTTAATACAAAAATCTGGCAAGCCTGCTCATGAAATTACATCATATCGGCCAATCAGCCTTCTTCCATTGATGTCTAAGGTCTTTGAGAAGCTTTTGCTTAAAAGAATAAAGCCTGTGATTGATGAAATTGACACTATCCCACATCACCAGTTTGGTTTCCGTCAATGTCATTCAACCTTAGAACAGGTACATAGGATTGTAAATGTTATAAGCCAGGGTTTAGAGACTGGAAAGTACTGTTCGGCAGCTTTTCTTGACATGAGTCAAGCTTTTGACAAAGTGTGGCATTAGGGCCTTCTTTTCAAGATAAAATCTTCATTGCCAATTCGTACTAAAACTTACTCAAGTCTTATCTGGAAAATAGGTTCTTCCAAATCAAATATCAGGATGAATATTCTCCCTTGGTAAGAATTGAATCAGGAGTGCCTCAAGGAAGTGTGCTTGGGCTCGTATTATATACGTTATTCACAGCTGCTCTTCCAGCGAGTCCAGAAGTAACGGTTTCAACATTCGCTGACGACACAGCTTACCTCGTTTCCCATGAAGATCCAGTTGTTGCATCTCAAATATTGCAGTTAAGTCTACACGAACTGTCCAATTGGCTCAATAAATGGAACATAAAAGTTAATCATACCAAGTCATCACATCTCACTTGCACACTAAAACCTTATACATGCCCCCCAGTCTCATTGGACAATGTTCCGTTGCCTCAAGTTACAGAAGTCGAATATCTAGGAATGCACATAGATAGGAGATTGACATGGCGCTCGCACATATGGCAAAAAAGGCTTCAGTTGAACACCAAATATAAAACAAATGGCATGGTTATGACACAGCAAATCAAAACTATCATTAGAAAATAAGCTTCTCCTGTATAAAACAGTTTTAAAACCTATATGGACTTATGGAATTTCACTGTGGGGATGTTCATCGAACTGCAACATAGATCTGATATCATCCAAAGATTTCAGTCAAAAACACTAAGAAACACTTCAAGCACCCTGGTACATTAATAACACCATCATCCATCAAGACTCAAACATTCCTTTTGTCAAGACCGAAATTACTATATTTAGCAGTCGATATTTAGAAAAATTGAACAATCATCCAAATCACCTTGCCCTGAATCTTTTAGATAATAGTAACGCTGACTACAGACTGAAAAGACAACACGTATTAGATCTTCCAGTAAGATTTTTTTAATGTACTTTATAATTTTGTGTAACGATTTGTAATATAAAACAATGTTTACGTTGGCCACGTCATTGGGCGTGTGTTAATCCATGTTATATTATTTAACCTCACATTTACTTATTGTTCAACTATGAATAGATTGTAAATACAAATAAATGTTATGAAAAAAAAAACTTAACTACGACTATAGTTTAAGTAACTACATGTTTTTATAATATTCTTCTCAGTTGCAGCTGATGAAGTTTTGAAAAATAAAGAATTCCTGTTTTTCATTATTTTTCATATGTAACTACTTCATAGATGTATACTAAGAACTTTTATGATTATCTTTGGTAGACGACAAGAAGCTTGTACTTGTGATTGGATCTTGAGATTTCCGTCGGCGTCAGGCGACAGACAACGAGTGGTGAGGGAGAGGGATTGAAAGTGAGGAGAGGAGAGGGTAGAGGGCTAGAGGCAGAGTTAGTAGAGTGAGAGTTCGTTCCCGAGTTCCTAGACAGACGGTGTCAAGTGAAAGGATAGAATTTTAATGCCGATGTCATGACGGCTATGTTAAAGGTAAATATTATTCATTTTGATTGATGGTATAAAGTATTTGAAACCGTTTGCAGACATCCCCCGCCTTTAATTTTTTTATAATTTATGTAAAGTGTTAGCAGACAATTCTTAGGCTAATAGTGGTCTTTTTGAAAGGATTCTGGCCTACTCAGATTATTTTAAAAATTTATTCATTTATGAACATAGCCTAAATGTATTAAAGTTTGATTACCTGTTCATTTATTAGCTTGGTAACTGAGGTAATGCAAGTACTTTGCCCAGCTCTTAATACATTTTCTAGTTTACTGAAAAATGTTAAATATAACACTTATTGACAATTTTTACTTTGTAAGATGCTTATTTTAAGAAATATTAACTAATTTATGATTAGTACAGTTGAGTGAATCTTTCCATTTTCCAATAAATTTACTGTGTTTATCCTTAACCTCAATAATTTGAAATTCAACAATATTGTAGGCTACAAGTTCCAGTTTGTGACAGTTGTATCTACTGTACTTTAACGGAATACCCAAGGGTTAGTTACATACAATCTGTTTAATACAGTCCTTTAGTGCATCTGGCCCTTGACCCATGGACATTAGCCATGCTTGCATGGGGTTGTTCAAATCGCTTAAATATAAGTAGGGTAGTAGAGAGATAGGCATGTAAACAATTTGGCTATCTCTATCATAAAGTATTTAAATATTTATTTAATTATTTATTTATTCATTTACTTCATACACCATTTTACATACATGACATACATTTTACATACAGTTTGTCTATTCTTAAATGGCTGAACAAAATTAATTAATAAATAACACATGCATCAAGTTCGCTGCTGTTATGGCTATTTGCTAAGACTAATAAGTTAATAATATTAGTCTCCCTTCTGCCCCTTCTTACGCTTTATTAACTGTTTTTTTCTATTTCGTAAATTTATTTAAGGGCTGATAAGGGAGTTATAGTTTCTAAAACTGCCGATAACTATGATAATAAATAATTCAAATAATAACAATAATAATAAATAACTATAATAATAATAAGTAACAACGATAATAAATAACTGTAATAACAAACAGCAATGATAATACGTGCTATAATAATAAATAACAATAATGATATTGAAAACACTAGGTATCACAATTAATAACCATAAGAATAACAATGAATGATAAATAGCTTTGATAATAAATAACTTCAATAATATATAGTACATTCTGAACACTGGGCCTGAATCTAATACAGTATGCATGCCAATTCTAGTACTGCAACAGACTAGATACAAAGTTATGAGCCTGCCTTTTAAAATTCTGAGGGGACGGTCCGAAGAACTCCAATTGGGAAGCATTACCCAAATGCATAAGTCGAGGTATGTTACTGTGATAGGCGTAACAACAAGTAAGTTGCAGATTCTTGGTGAATAGCTGGGTTGATCTAGTCCGATGAGGGGTATGGAAGTCGATCATCAACAAGAGCTCCGGGCAGTCTACTTGTCCATTGATAAGCTTGAAAAGAAAAACCAGGTCGATGACAGACCTCCTGGAAGATAGGGAAGAAATGCCATGCTGATGAGCGATCTCATTGATGTCCACGTTATGATAGTCCAAGCCGCTTCTGACTCCCATCAGTTGAAGAAACTTTATCTGGACTGCATAAAGGGAGTTGCAATGTCCAATTTGATAGGGTGACCATATTGTAGACCCGTACTACAAGATGGGGCGAACAAGTGACACATAAAAGATTTTGATTGTCCCAGGAGTGAAGGCAACTCTTGAAGCACTATATATATATATATATATATATATATATATATATATATATATATATATATATATATATATATATATATATATATATATATATATGTATATAAATATTATATACTTTGCGTTTGAAAATGAATAACAATAAATATATTTAAAAAGGTTGGATAATCAATTGCCCAAGCATACTATATAATGCATACTATATAAGGGTGGATATAGAATTCCCCATACAAGCCTGTTTTAAATAACTGTAAGATGTTACTGTTTCTTATAAAATAATACTGTATAGTTTACATTAAAAAAGTTTTTTTAACTGTCAGAGACTTGAATTGCCATGGACTGAGGCTATTTTTTAAACTGACTAGACCGTAATCTGCAACAGTCTCCTTATTCCTTCTGTTATCTTAACAACTAGTTGGTGTATGACATGTCCTAACTTATGAGAGTTAGCCTATGTCATCCAAAACTTGTAATGGATTACAATTTTGTTTTTCGGATCTTTATCAAGAAAACAAAGGTGCCAGTCAAGTGGTAACTCATATGTAATTTTCTGAATCATGAGCAGTTACCAATTGTTTCTTTTATGTGCCCTAGTTTAGATATATTACGGTATGTTGTGATTTCAGGATAAGGGGCAGTTAATGTTTGAAGATAAATGGCCTTCAATGAGACCAATCATCCTGAAACTACTGCAGCAAGAGCCAGTTACACAGAACGAATGGCAGGACCTGTTTTATTCTGTCCATTTAGTTTGCCTGTGGGATGAAAAAGGCCCTCCCAAAGTAAAAGATTCATTGAGAGATGATATCATGGACTTTATTCAGCGAGCTCAAACAGTATGTATTTTATTATATTGTTATTTTGTCACAATTCCTAGCAGTGTATAACTTAACCATTTCACCAAGAAATTATGTGTAGGGATCACTGCAGCGCCAGCCGTACCAGTGCTGTGCATGCGCACCACGCCAGGTGAACAATGCTGCGAGTGTGCTATAACGCTTTTTGCCATTTTTGTGCCATTACAACTGAACTACTGTCATTCTGTTATTTTTTATAGTAGAATAGTGTTTTTTATCTACCATTTTTTACACGATAACAGCAGCAACATTTCAGTATGTAGTAAAGTAAAAATGTTCTTCTAAAATAGTTACATCAAACACCATAAAGTATAAAAAAATTACTTTTAACTTTGTTTTTTTAAATTTCAATCCACTAAAACATAATCTGAGAAGTAATTTTATGATACTAAACTATATTATTTTTTGTACTAAATGTAATTGCCAACAAAACTGTAAACTGCATTTTGTAAATAACATTTGTTTATTGATTCATGAGTTTTAATGTTTAAACAACTGTTTAGCCGTTTTGTACTTTATTACTTTAACTCTGGCTATTCTGTTGATTTTAATTCTATATTTATTTTTATTGTGCAGTTTCATTCAACATTTGAATTGTTAATTATTTTTTAATTTGGCATAACAACTACATTTGTTTCTTCATTGTTACTATTATATCAAAGGCAATAAATTATGTAATGATAAAAAAAACTACTTTATGAAATTAAATAAATGCACTGTACAGTACTTGATTAAAATATTGGACTACCTGGACTTTTTTTATAGAATTTTTGTGAAAGTTTATTTCCTTAAAGTCTTTAATCATCATCATCATCATCATCTTCTTCTTCTTCCGCAGTTTCCAGTCGTCACTGGCTCTGCCTGGTACAAAATCCTCTCCACCACTTTTTGTCTTCTCATCTTTTCTTTTCCATGATGTCTTCCCACACCTCCCCTCTCTTCAATACACTCTCCCTCACTCCATCTGTCTCTTGGTTTTCCTCTCGGCCTCTTTCCCTGAATTTCCTATTCTAATCATTTCTTCAGGATCCGTTTTTCGTCCATCCTGTTCTCTTGCCCGAACCATCTCAATCTTCCTCTTTCTATCCTTTCTTACAGCGGTTGTTCTCCTAAGCTATCTCTTATTGTCTCGTTTCCTATTCTATCTCTCTTGGTAATTCATTTTCTCGCTTTCAAAAATCTCTTCACTTGCTTGATTCTTGCTTTTATCCCTCTTCTTCATTGTTCACGATTCCGCTCCATAAGTTAATATTGGTATGTAGTACATTTTATAAATAATTTCTTTGCTTGGGATACATCCTTGCTTTGTGTAAAGCTTTCAGCTGCTCTATAAAAATTTCCAGATTTTCTCATTTATGTCTTTCTCGTTTCCTCCATTTTCTTCCAGTATACTACCCAAGTATTTAAAATACTCTGCCTTCTTTAAGTCTTTTCTGCACAACAACAACCTGTCCATTGCTATCCCTTTCTTTCTTGTTGTTATCATGTACTCACTTTTTTCCACGTTGAACTTCAACCCATACTCACTTATCTCCTCCTGCCATGTATCCAGCTGTATCTCTACACCTACTATAGAACTCCCGCAAATCATTATATCATCAGCAAAAGCCATCAACCTCATATTTTCCTCTCCAACTCTCCTTTCTACTCCATTCATAATTTCATCCAACACTATGATTAACAGTAATGGTGATAGGGCGCTTCCTTGTCTTAGTCCACTCGTCTGCTTAAACCATTCTGTCTTTTCACCTCCCACCTTCACACAGCTCTCTCTCCTCCTTCACCCTTTCTAATATGTTGTCATTTATTCCTTTTCTTCTCAGTAACTCTCAGACTTTCTTTCTTCTAACACTCATACGCTTTTTCCATATCCAGGAAAGCCATTACCAGGTCTTCTCCATACTCATATTTTTTCTCTTGTAACTGTCTTGTTGTAAAAACTAAATCTGTTGTTGATCTTCCAGGTCTAAATCCGTGCGGTTCTTCTCTCATATTCCTCTCCACTACTTTCCTTATTCTTTATTCCAGTATTTTTTCATATACTTTTGCACAGTGGCTCATTAAAGCTATCCTCTATAAATCTTGAAAGTCTTTAATATATAAAATGTCAACCAAATAAATAATTTAGAAACCGCCAAAATCATTAGACAGATCAGCTGTCACTATTCGTACTCGCCACTGACTTACGAAAATTGTATACTGAACAGTTTGTAAAACGTGTTTGGTAAACAATATAAAATTAAAACAAACCAAAGAAATATGTTATATTTCAACCCTGCATTTCATCGCAAATAAAATGGTATGAGTTTTATCGAAATTCAATAGAAAATTTATTTCGTAATACGTAAAATAGACATTAAGCCTATATAAAGGCACTTGGTGTTAAATGCTCGCACAAGTGTTTAGGCTTTTGGCGCTCTACGGACACACACTCCTTGGCTATATACTAGACTCTTGGAGTGCAAAGGAATTTTGCCAAAAGCCTATATATATAGGCTTCTGGCGATCAAAGGGTTAATAAGTAATCTGTGAACTTGTTTGTTTGTAAAATTACAATAGATTTGCTTTTAAAAAATAATCAGATTAAATATTAATGTTCTCAAAATTCATGTTAAATGTTTATTTGATTAGCTTATCTTATGGCTGGAAACTGTTTTTTGGTAATGATTCATGATTATGATTTTTTTTTAATTTCAGTCACAAGTCTAAATTAATTCTAAGAGATAAAACGCTATTTTTCTCTTCATATAATTCTAAATAATGTTAACAATTTATGGTTGGATGATGTAGGGTGTTTTAACTAGGTCCACTAACTTTTGGTAACAAGTGTAACTGGCCGAAGCCATTTTAGCTGTTATATCCAAACTTCCCTGACATTCTGTACCAACATAGTGGCTTGTGTGTTTTAGCTGTGTTCTCAAGTATACTCCATTGAGAAATGCTATTTGATGATAGCTAATGTTAGCAATTGGTTTAACTATTACTTACATGTATCAGTCAATCAATTCACAGGATAATTCAGTGCATGTGGTTTTTTTCGTTCGTGTAATTTTAATATATTCGTTAACGTCTTTGAACCTTGTTATGTTTCATCTATATTTAACTTAATAGAGACAAAACAGAAGACCTGATGCATGTAATTTTAATATATTAGTTAAGGTCCGTGAACCTTGTTATGTATTGTAAGTGTCATGTGTATTTAACTTAATAGAGACAAAACAGAAGACCTGATGATTGATCGCTCTGTTTAAAATGCATCGTTCAGTTCTCATTCTTACATATGAGACGCCGACACAACGTTGTTGATATTTTGAGGCGAATATGAATGGTTATATGAGTGTAGGATGAGTGTGGATGAGTGTAGTCTGGTTACTATCTGAGTTCAACTGTTCCTCAGTAAGGGCAATTTATTAATACCCCAACAGCCAGGGCAACTAAGGGACCTTCAGCTTTATGTGGAATCCGAACCACGTAGTGCTGGTCTGATTTTCAGCTAATTGACAAGCCTGATACTCAGTTATCTCCCCCACACAACATCCGCACAATGATTACCACCCAACATGGACACCCCAGACTTCTCTAGTAGTGTCCACGCCGATCAAGCGGACACCATGCCAGTATTAAGAGGACCGAGCATCCAACCTATCGCCTACAATCTCCCAAACACTTGTAACCCCATGTAGCTGGGTTACAGCACTGCGCCACCAATTCTCACATGTTGAACAGATTGACTGATACATGTAAGTAATAGTAGATCAACTGTAACTGGATAGCAATTTGTCAGGCTAATGTTCATTGTGTTATTACTTTATATTTAAAACCTTGCAACAAACAACACGAATAACTTCCAGTGCAAATTAACACGCATAAACTAAAAAGAAACAAACTGTAACAGTATGAAAGTGTAATTTAGGCTTTTTAAAATTCTCCACTAAAAAAATAATTGAATTATTCAAATAGGCTATTATATTTAAAAATACTAATCAAAGATATATTCATATTTGTACATACATACTATATTAATTTAAGTGTTTACGAACTATTTGATATTGAAAATAATACAAATTTATTATGTTTCAGAGAGTTCTTTCACATCAAGAGGATCAGGCATTGCTAAAAGCTTATATAGCTGAATGGAGGAAGTTTTTTACCCAATGTAATTACTTACCCACACCATTCCGTCAGCTGGAGACTTCCTTGCAAGGGAAAAGCATGCCATCTATCAAACCACCAGAAAGCATTGTTAGAAAGGTCAACCCATTGAAATATTATTGCTATTCTATTAGTTTGAATTCTATAACTTTATTAATTATTGAAACTCCACACAAAAGAGAACAAGAAAGATCAATAAACAATATTTTTAGCCAATGTCAGTGACAAAAGCAAAATTTTACAAACACTTATTTGAAGGTTTCTAGCTAGTATTCATAAAGACAAGTTCGAAACCAGAATGGAGAGCCAGATACAGACGGCTAGGAACACAGAAACAAACTCACGGAACAACGAAAACAAAGACTCTGAAGTATGAGATATCCGAGAAAGACAATCATAATCTATGCTAACAGCACAATGCAGGTCATAACAAAATGCCACAAACTATTCTTTAAAGAATATGTTATGGTATCATCAATTTTTTTTACTGCTATGGTATTATTTTTTTTATATAGCTTGATAAAACTATCTCAGAATAGACGTTGTGAAAGATGTTGGGTCGCTAGCACCTCCAAGTCGAGTTGTCTGAAGAGGTCAGTGGCCCTAAAGTATTTAAAAAATATTATCAGGGGCTTTTTATTATGTCCGTCTTTGTTTCCAGTGTACCAGGAGAACTGTTTTCCCTCACTCATTTCTATTGAAATATTAGGCTGTAAGTTCAATCCAGAACTTTGAGACCACCATGTCTCGGTTTGCCAAAACTGCAGATTGGCAAACAGGTGATGTGATGGGGTCATGACAGTTCATAGATTCCCAGAGTTCATGGAGTTTGTGTGACACTTTCAAGGACGCTTCAATACACGTCCCCCTGGCTGGCCAATAGGAAACCCTCCACGTTGGATCGGCACGGATGGAAGTGAGATCAACCCATGTTTAATCCATTTTTCGGATGTAGTGTGTTAAAGGCCAACTTTAAAATGAGCTCTTGTGCCTTGAGACCAAGCCATTTTTCACCTTTAGAGCAATATATCAGTTAATAATTCATAGTTCTCTTATTTATCATCACAAATTAATACATTTTCTACCAGTGTCATTGTGTTGAAATTTCCTGTTGGGAATAAAATTAATTTTGTAAAAATTAAAAAAAGTTTTAAAAAATTAAAAAAATTTTTTATAAATTTAATTACTAGCAAATTGCAACAAATTTGATTAGCTACTTTTTATAGAAGAGAAGTTAAAGCAAATTTATGAAAAGTTGACACTGTGTTGAATTTGCCCAAAGTTCAAGAAAGACTTTAGTACATTATCCTCAGAATAATTCACTATCAATATTATCGTCTGAGTCACTATTGTCAACAACCCGAACACCTCAAAAGTTATTTGATTCATTGTTTACAAATGAATTGAAGTTGTTTATCAACGTGTTTTCACTAACAGGGGAATTGCTACGTCGTCTTTTATTCATATTTACACTACACAATAACTATTCACGACACTATAAACTATAATATTTACACTATCTAATAAATATTTACTATAAACAATAATAGTTTTAAAAACCACCCTAAAACGAAATCACTACACAAGAATGCAAATGACAACAAATGTCAGAACGTCACTGCCACGAACGACAGCCATACAGCTGTTGACTCACTGTTAAAAATTCCTAAAATATGCAAACAAAATATTACAAGTCAACTTTTTCGTGTTTCATGTAGCTACTACATTCAGCTACACGGATCTATAGTTTCACGACTTTTGGAATTATAGGAAGCCAGCAAATTAAAAAACAACTGACGGGTGCCTATTACGGCCGTTGGCCGTGGATGCAACTTTGGCTGCGGGGGCTTATAACAGCCGTCGGCCTTGAAGGGAGATATAACCACGGAGGTGTAATATGGCCGTTGGTCTTAAAAAAGGGTTAAGTAGAATTTAGTATAATAGTAACATAATTTATAATCACATCCAGTGTTCTAAGGTACAATGTCATGTTGGAGGCCATTAAAGTTATAATGAATGAACGATTGAATGAAAACTTTTTATAATGAAAGAATACAGGATTACATTTCTGAACCAGTATTATTTATTTAAATATGAATTGAATAGTTAAAAGTTATTTTAAATGCAATCATAAATACCAGACACAAATTTTATAAATCATTCATCTATGTCTACGTCTTATGTCTTAATAGTGAAATAAAATGTAGGTTTACAGTGAGATAAGCTTGACATATTGATTAAGTTATTAAAATTATATACTGTTATGTAACAATTATATTTTTAGAAATTTTAAAAAGAATTTAGGACGGTCAAGATTGGAGCTATTTTTTTATTTAATACAAAAGAGTTCTTTCTCTAACTTACATAGCTATTCTTTACCAAGCGACACACCACTCTTCATCACTTTCACTACCAAACTGCCCCACATACACCACTTTCTTCTCATATCCACCCATGCCTATCCAACTTCTGGAGGGTCTCCTATTGGCCAGCCAGGGTGAGGTGTCTTAAAGTGTGTGGCGGCCTTGAAAGTGTCATACAAACTCTGGAAACTCTGGGAATCGATGAACTGTCATGACCTCAACATATCACCTGTTTGCCAATCTGCAGTTTTTGCAAACCGGGACATGGTGGTCTCAATGAAGTTCTGGATTGAACTTACAAGGCCAATTGCTCTAAAAAAAATCAAAAACTACTTTTTTAGTCAAGTCAAAATCATTTATTAAATATTTCAAGTTTAAAGGCTTACATAATTTGTGAAATCCGTAAAAATTAGTTCATAATTTAATAATGAACTAATTAATATCTGTATTCATTGTCTTATCTTGTTTTCATGATATTCAAACAAAGATATGCAATATAACAACAGTGGTATTTTCTTCACTTTAAATAACATATTGAATTCGATAAAAAAAAACAAGATAAACTCTTAACATTGAATAACATTTACTTTAACTAAGTTTATATTTTACTCATATTATAAATTTAATATTCTGTAGTTGGTTTCTTGGTAGTTAAATTTTCAAGAATATAACAGTATTATAAAAAGAAACAGATTATGTGATGGGCAGTGTCGGCCATGGAACGCACTGACACACTTCATGAAATTAGAACAGACAGACAGACGAACACGTCTTACATTTAGGCATGGCTGAACAGTTATAAATATGTAGATAATATTTGGAGATTTCCAATGCTTGAGTGTTTAAGAAAATTGGAATTCTCAAGCATTGGAAATCTCCAAATATTATCTACAAATCATGAACACTCCAATGCTAATAAATAACTTTCAAACAACATTTATAAATAACTGTTATAGGCAAGGAGGACACTGAAATGGGCAGGAATTTAAAATGCTAACCAGTTTCTTCTGTGTTAAAATAAAATATGTACTGACAGTACAACCGTGGTCAGCACGTCCCAACTTTCAATTTCATTATAACTGCCTGAAATAATGGATAAGATTGTAGTGCCGCGCTAAACAACCTCATTTTGGATGTAAAATAAAAATATTGTATGTTTATTACATGGATCTCACTGACAAGCTACTTCAAACTTAGAGGCCAAATCTGTAAAAGAAAATGTATAAATAAATAAAAGGTAACAAAAAAAAATAATGTTAATACAGTACTACCTCGGTTATCCGGCCTAATGTGGTTGAGGTCAAGCTAGATACGATAAAAGCCAGATAAAACATAAGTCATAAATTACTTGTTTTTATTGGAGAAACACGTTTAGTAACTGATAACAGTCAGCACGCTTAAGCGGAGCGCCTAATATTGCATGTGACGTAACACGCTCTGCAGCAGTTGTAATGAAATGAACTATGTTTATCACGATCGCCAACTTTGACGCTGCTTTACAATACAATACGAAAGATATTTAATAATACAGCTGTGTTTTAGTTAGGTTATCAAAAATTCTAAGGTAAATGTTATGTAAATTATATATATTTACTTAAATACTAAATATTATACTTAAATTAAATTTTTACTCATAGTGAAATTTAAAAAAATATGTAAAGTTATGTAACTGAAAATTACAGATTTATTGCAAGTCCTAAGAACCAAACTAAGGAGTCAATAAAAATAGTAAATAAATAGTTTTAAAATTCGTATTTTTATTATTAATATGATTATTAAGACACATGTTAAATTTTACAAAAACAACTTAGCCTACAATATGAACAAAGAAACATCAATTTATCACAAAATATTGCAATTTATAGGCAAACTGTGCTATACTTTTTTTTGAAAAATAACTATAAAACAAAGATAAGCACATTAAGGAATAATAATATAAGTTAAACATTATGAAGACAAATAAAATTAGGATACAATTATTATTAAGATAGTTGACATTATTATGATTATAAAATACATATTATATATTTTTTAAACAACTTAGCCTACAAAATAAACAAAACAAAGAAATAACATAATATCATGGAATATTATAATTTATAGGCACACTGTACTATATTTGAAAAAATAACTTTAAAAGGAAGAAGTAAAAACTTAAAAGGCAAATAAAATTAGAATACAAAATTATTTTTACCAAGGTTTTTAAAATGCAATAAACCCAATTTTATGAAAGAAATTAAATGTACAGTGATGGCTTGTTTATTTATTAAAGAAATATTTAAGTGTTTTCTGTTTTTCTCATTCTGACCTCTTTTTCGCAGCAATGTCTCTCCATCGTTGCATGGATATTATGTCTGCTGGCGTGGCTTCTTCTTGATGTCGGATATATTCCAGTGCCGCTTCGATTGCCTTTAATGAAAATGAGTTATTCGTATTGACTGGTCATCTTCATGTCCCTCATCTACAACGTTCTCTTTTCTCACCATATGCATTATGTCATCGTCCGTTATCTCCTCTTCCCCATCATTGTTAATCCATTCACTAACATCTTCTGGGGTAGCGCTTTCACAAACAGGAACATTCTGTAAAAGGTCCACGAGGTTGTCACTGTCATCGTTCATTGCAGGAATGTCAGTCCATGTATCACTAGCGTTGTGGTCTCATAGTATTTTCCACAACCTAACTAGTGTTGTCAGTTGAATGTCGTCCCTTACTTGAGATACCCATTAAATAACGTTAAGAATATAAATTCTTGTTTTGCAATGACATTCTCGTCAACATCGTCATCAGTGATTCTAATTAAGAATCTTAGTAATTTACTCTGGTATCTTTTTTTTAGTGCTTCTAAGACACCCTGGTCCATGGGCTGGCACACAGAAGTCACATTAGGTGGCAGAAATACGTTTTAATATCCTCATCCTGCAACTCATCACTTGGGGGTTGAGAAAGAGCATTGTCCAGCAGTAGAATTTCTTTCTTAGGTAAATTATTACTCTCCAAATATAGCACAAACTTTGAGAAAAACCACCGTGTGAAGATTTCACCGTTCATCCAAGCCTTATTTTGATGGGTATACCTTACCGGAAGGGAGTTTTTGTCTTGCAGATTTTTAAAGGCACGTGGTGACTTGGATTTGCCAGTAACAGTCAACCTCATTTTGTGGGTTCCGCTAGTATTACTGCATGCCAAAACCGTAACTATGTCTTTGTTTTTTTTATAACCTGGAGCTGAGACTTCTTGTTTGGCAGGTAGTGACTTTGTTGGCAGCATTTGGTAATTTAATCGTTATAGTTGAATAACTGATCTTCAGTTATACCGTCTTTTTCAATAAAACTGTGCAGGGTGTTTTAAAGTCTGCAACAGCAGCAACATCAGCCGACAATGACTCTCCGGAGGTGGTTAGTTGACGGACACCATAACGCCTTTTCCACCGCTCTAACCACCCTGCACTTACAGTAAAGTTGGGGCTTCTTCGAAGTATTTTTTTTAAATCCAACGCTCCCTTTTAAAACAGGAAGTCCCTTTCCTCTAGCCTTTTCATGCCATCAAAACAAAGCCACTTATTTTTAAGTGTTCATTTTTTTCATGGTTTACCGTTTTTGAATATCAGTCATGGAAGCTTGATTTTCACACCACTTTTCAATTTCATGACGATTTTTCTTCCAATCGCCTACTGTACTTTTTCCCATGCTTAACTCAGTGGTGTTTTATTTGCTGATTCCCCTGAGTCAAGTCTTCTAATTGCTGGAAGATTTTCTTCTATAGTCACAACCTCTTTTTTCCTTTTTATTTCACTCATCTTGGCTGAAAAACACTTACTTATTATAAACCACTCCTTAGAGTGGAGAATATGTTTTCATTCCATTATATAAACAACAGACTGACAATATCGAGGGTGTGTATTTAAAATTAACTTTACCACTTCTCCCACTCGTGAAATGGACTCTTCCAGCCAACCACCCTGAACTAAGTAAACAACATTGCCAGCTCCTTAAGGCGCATTATTAAATTATTATTACGCAGTAACAAGCGACCGCTTGTCGAGAGAGGATGACTAGTGAATACAGCGCCTGCAATTTGCGAAATGCAAACTGAAACACTTGTGTACGAATTTGTGTTTCAAAACTGAAAGGCGCTTCCGATTAATTGTAATTTTATCTTGTGAATAACTTTATTGTTATCTACTTGCCGAACTGGATGACACAGACTGCCGGATAAAGCGAGGCAGGATAATCGAGGTTGTACTGTAATGAATGATTGTGATAAAAAGAAAAATTAACATCAATAATTCAAGTTAAAATTAATCATAGACCTTATACATTAGAGACCTTATACATACCTTATGTATTAGAGGCTTCTGTACATGATGTAAAATACTCTTTCAACCAAATGGGCCTAACTTTATGCTGGCTATTTAATCTGTTAAAATACCTTGTATATAGATAATAATAGAATCACAAGATGGGCCAAATCTCCTGCATATGTCCTTCTAGGATTCCTCAGGGATCAGTGCGGGGGCCAATTTTATTTCTATTGTAAATAAATGATTTACCTTGTACGAACTCCGACAATAGTACAAAAGTGTGTCTGTTTGCTGATGACACTTCTGTTTCAATAAGCTCTGAAAACCACTACAAACTAAAATTATAAAACAAATATCATAGAATTTCAAATCAAAACACAAACGTCAATACCCCTTTCATTTCAGTAAATAATTTGTTAACAGATTCTTCATCAACAACTAAATTGTTGGGAGTACATATTGATAGTAATCTTAAATTTAACCAATACATTGAATTTTCCTGCAAAAATATAAGCTTGAAATGGCATTTTCGTTTTAAAAAATTAGCAAAAATATTAGACACTTGTTCTTATGGCATGTAACTATGGGCTTATATATCTGTACTTACACTATGCAGAGGAGATATGGGGCAATACATCACACATGACTGATCTAATATATAAACTTCAGAAAAAAGCTGTTAGAGTATTACTCACAAAGAATTATAGACCCCCCTTTAAGCTTTTATCTAGAGAGAACCTATTGCTAATGTTTCCCACCATTTACATTGTCAGTTCAAGTACAAGCTGAAGTGGGGTTGGGAAACTTGGATATGAGACAAGGGGAGAGGTCTGTTGAGGTAGAATGATTATCTACTTTGGCTGGAGTTCAAATCCTTAACAGTTTTTCTGATTACAAAAAAATGTACAAAATAAAAAAAGCCTTAACTCTTATTATGCCGTAAGCCCATATATGCGCTTATATTGACTTAGCTCTAAATGCCGTAAGCACATATACATGTAATAGTTACAAAAATAATATTTTCTAAGTAATGTTTCTAATTTAATCCGGTAGTGAGTTTGGGTTATGGCTCATAGAGACTCATTGTGCGGCATGTGACTTCTTGTTGGCCTGTCAATCACTACAAGACTGGTTTTTGTCTGGCAGTGTACATTTCCACTGCGCTGCCCAACACCACAAGCGCATATTTAGTTGCTTTTATCATCATTTTAGTTTAATATTTGTTAGTTATTTATTAGTATTAAGCGTGAATATGAATAATCCAGACAATTCTGATTTTGACGATTTTGTGCAAAGTGTACTAAATACATCGTATTCAAGTGCTATATGTACTTATTTTTTATTTTGTATGTTATGTGCAGGCTTTTAATGTCTTTATCAGTTTATGTACTAAATTGTACATTTTTATTAATAGTAATAATATTTTTTATTGATTCATATAAGTGATCCATATAGTTTCCCTGGCTGTTGGGCTATTAATAAATTGCCCTTTCTGAGGAACAGTTGAACTCAGTTAGTAACCAGACTACACTCATCCACACTCATATAATCATTCATATTCGCCTTAAAATACCAACAACGTTGTGTCGGCGTCTCATATGTAAGAATTGTAAGAACTATGCCTGAGGCTTACTTTCAAGTAAAAGTTTGCTTATTTAAATAAATATTCATATATAAGAAAAAAGATAAAATAAGCTAATAAAAGTTTCAAAATGTTATCATACATTTATATAAATGATAAATATATCTTTTATTTTCCTGAACAGAAGATGAAAAAAATGAGCAACTGAAAAATATAAATTTGATTTTTTTACAATAAATTAGCACTTAATGGAAAATAGGCATTGGATAAATGGCACTTTAAGGGTTAAGGCTTGTTAGAAACAACACTTGGTAAGTTCAAGAATCTCCAGTGGAGGGAAAGTTTGAGTTGCAGAAATCGTGAAAGTGAAAACTTGTCATATTTGAGTGATTGTAATGATGTATTTGTTTTATTAATTTGATGAACTTTTCAGTATAATGTTTTATGATTGTCAACTGTAATAAATATATAACGCAATTAAAACAATCATAACTGTGTCAGCAAGTGCTAAGTAGAGCCTTAGACCGTAAATAGCACATTTAAGTTGATTGCTCTCTTCTGTGATATCAGTGAGTATTCCATTAACCATATAATTCCAAGTGAATTCTAAGAATTTGATTGAAGATATGTTTAGTACTTGACTACTGACAAATATTTGTTTGATAAGGTCTGCATAGTTAATCATTGTTTTGGACTCACTATAGACATCCATTTCTTGACACTATCAACTACTCTATCTAGGAGCAAGAATAATAAAGCTAGTTGTTGAAATTTTAAGAAACGTTGTGTAGTACTTTTAATTTCAATCTTTGGATTTATTATTTGTTTAAGAAATATTTTTCTATTTTGATTATAGCTAATGCTGGATAGTTGGAATCAGAGTATATTTTTGGACATTAAAAAAAGACTTCAGGATTCAGCAATGAAGCTTGTCCATGCAGAAAGAAATGGGGAGGCTTTTGATTCTCAGCTAGTAATTGGTGTTCGTGAATCTTATGGTAAGAGTTATTCTTACTTTATAAAGTTATAATGGAAGGTTTTTTTGTCAGATATTTATATATTAAAAGAGAAAGGGCATCAGCAAACTTATGCGATAAGGCAGATTGACTTCCATAACATGCAGCAATATAAACTAAGTTGTGTTGTTATTTTATTCCAAGCAGTTTGTTAGCCGTATAATAGCTAATGTGCTTTTAATATTTGGGAGTGATACTTTGTAAAAAATAGATGGATGGATGTTGGTAATTTAATGCCTTGGAATGTCTGTTATTGTACTAAGAATCTAATAAAATGCAGCTTTCCTCTAATTACTTCTATTACACAATCTATATTGATTGGACCATTATTAACTTTACAAACCGCCCACAGCATAAGATCTATAAAACCACATGGTATATCACATCCATTTTAAATATTAAGACAACAATATGATGCATTTAATCAATTCATATTCCCAACAAAACTGCATAACTTAGGGACTTATGAAGCTTTAATAATTCTGGAAACACATATATGTATGTAAATATAATAGTTTTTTTAATTAGCATAATACGTGTCGGTATATATACAGTACAAATGTATTACAATATAAGCATAAAATGCACAAATATTTTACAATACAAGTACAAAATGCACAAATATTATGGTGATTGATTTCCATAATATTTGTGCATTTTGTGCTTATATTGTAGTAAATTTGTGTTGTATGACGTTTACTTGTACTCAACAAATAATAAATTACAACCAAAGGCATAAATAAAAATTGTTGATCTTTACACTAAAAAATCAGACACAGATTTACTAACTTAGTTCACCATAAAGACATGATTCACCCCAAATTACTGACTACACTAGTTTAATCTAAGTTCACTGAAAAAGAAAAAAAACGACAGTTCTCTACAACATCTAATAAACTTTTTAGTCTAAAGCCATTGTATATCATATTAAGTTTTTAAATGAATATTTTCCACAGTGAATCTCTCTTCAACTGCCGATGACAAATTGCAGATCTACAGAGAAAATTTTGAAAAAGCATACATTGAAGCAACTGAATCATTCTATAAAATGAAGGCTCCAGAATATCTTCAGGCTAACGGAGTGCAGAATTACATGCGGTATGCTGATGCTAAATTAAGAGAAGAGGAACTCAGAGCACAGAAGTACTTGGAACCATGTAGTGGGTCAGTCCAAGTGGTAAGTGATATGTTTTTTGTAAAACATTATTTAGTAGAATATTAATTAGTAAAAGTGTTCAAATAGTTGCAGTCTGTTTGTCTGATTTGTTTTACACGGTCTTCAACATTGAGTTTGCCAATGGGTTATTTTTTTTACCAGTAGGAGAACCAACAAGAATAAGAGAAGCACAAGAAAAAGTGCTTTTAAATGGGAATTGACATTTTCTTATCAATTTCTCTGGTTGTATTATAGAGTAATGTTCCAGATTTTACACTTTTAGGAGAAAGAAAAAACAATGTTAAAGAGTAATCTCATTCAAGAATTTTCCACAAAGGAAACCAACAACACAGGCGTTTTTAATCTTAACAAATCCCCACAACAGTGACATAACTGGAGAGAGAAATAATAAATGACAGGAAGAAAACTATAGGTTCCAAAGTAAAACATTGGTTTATAATTTTGGAACTCATTTGAATGAGGACAAAAATAGCATTCGTTCAATATGTTACTGTTAACGTTCACACATATGCTGATAGCCACAGAAAAAATGTGTATGTCTACTTAAACAAAAAATTACCTGACAACTGTAATACATCACCTGGTGCTCCATTTAAACATGCTATAAAGTATATAAACTGAAGGAAAACTAGTATATAAACTGAAGGTTGTTGTAACTGCATGATCTAATGACGTTAAAGATATGATTAGGAAAAAGATTGACCCATTTAGCTGAATTCCAAGAGGTTTGCTACTACTTGTAGATATGGTTGATGATTTATTAAGCAAAAAGAGATTACATTTTACTTCTCATGTGCAACATATAAACAGAACTGGTAAGCTATATTGGAAAATATACTTATGAAGCCATAAAGAAAAAAAAATTAAATAACATCAAGACTGTACAGGAAATATTAAATAATTAAAGTAGGTACTCAGGAAAAACATACTTGAAAAAAATCTAATGAATAATTATGTTGGGTTTTCTCATGGAAGGCTATCTCTGCTGATTAACACATTGAGTGCGGGTCACACGCCCGCGGAATATAGCAGTGCTTGCGCGAGCAGCGGATAAGTCGCCGGCGGTGGACGGATCAATACCGGCTTGTACGCTTCAGTGTCGCCTAGCCCTTTGACTTAGAAGGGTCGGATTTGCACCGCATTATAGCCTGTTTCTCGCGTCACATTTCCTTGTTCTTCGTTCGTGGATCGCGCCATTTTGAGCCAGTTGGTGGCGGTTAGCGTACCTGCACGCGCAGCGGAACTGTTGCCGGCGGTTGACGAAGCAATGCTTGTTTGTGGAATTCAGTGTGGTCCAGCCACTTGCCTTATAACGGTCGAATTTGCACTGCATTGTTGCCTGTGTCTCGCGTCACGTTTCGGTGTTCGCCGTTCGTGGATCACGCCATTTTGAGCCAGTTGGCTTGCATCGGAGTTTTACCATTTTATTTTTGTGTATAACAGTGAAACATTAGTATCGTGTTGTGTTATATTGTATTGTGATTTGTGTTATATTGTAAATATATTTGTATAGTGCGTTTTATTCTTTTCTGCAATGTTTCAACCAACTCCTGGGCCATCTTCGGCTCCTGACTTTGTCCTGCCGACAGTGATGGTGAAGTTGATGACCCAATCCAACATCAGATGATGGGAAATGCTTCAGATGACTCTGATTCTTATGAATCTGATGATTCTGATATCGGAAATGATACTCCTGTATGGCGTATTTCAACTTCAGGAATGCGACCTGCCGCGACTAATTGCGGCAGGCGTCGCGCGGCGCGCATGGGTTTCGTTGCGATGTGCGGCTCCACCGCCGGCGGACGATCACTTCGGAAACCCCGATCTACCAGAATTGAGGCCATAAACTGGATTTGGTGTATCAAACCTGTTTCCTGACTATATAAGGTATTGTTTTGGTACAAAATATTATTTTAGTATCTGACATGTTTTTAACATATTTTTTCAGCATCGAATGTGTTAAGATAAAAAAGAGTGCTGGTGTAGCCTGTGATTTCAAGGAGAAAGTTGGCAAGCTAAGCCATTGCATTTTTATTGTGAAAAACGTGCCATAAATGAATGGTATAGTTGTTAATGGTTTAGTTACAAAGGAAAAGTATTACCTTTAACCGTCCGTAGAAAGTTACAATATACCTCTTTTGAATTAATAGAAGACTTAAAAAGAAGAAAATTGAAGCAGCTTTTTTTCTTCAATGGGATGTTTTAGGAATGTTAGACAGTGACATGGGTCTTAATTATTTTTAAAGCTCCTCACCTACAGCAGGAGTGACTAACTAAACAAACAAAAAAATAACTAGACCATTTTCAATTGTTCACTAAAATACGCAATTTTCATCTCACATGCTTGCTTTGGATTTAATTTTAGACGAAATAGATCCTTACTGACTATATTGCACTTTCTGAACATAAACTTAAAGACACTGAAAATAATCTTGTAAAAACCATCTAATAAAAGCTTTTTATTGTTGCAGTGAATGTGGTGGTGAGAGTGGAGTTTGTAAAAGTTATAAAAATGCCAAGGAACTTCATTTTCCTTTTAAGTCATATTATCAAAAATGAAAGAATTTGAAATATGTATAGTTTAAAATGTAAAACAGAAAAGTTTTCTTTAATTCTTGTAACAATATACAGAACACCCTGTGTGTTATTGTGTTGCTATCATCTTTGTAGATGTTTGAATGCAAGTTATTTATATCTTCTGTTTTTGTTCCAGCTAACTGAATGCTGTGTGAATGTTTTAGTGTCTACTTTTAAAAACACTATTTTAGCTGAGTGTGCAGGGATGATTAAGAACAATGAAACTGAGAGTAAGTTGTAAATTTAAAAGTATCATTTAGTTTTAGATTTACTGTAGATTTTAAATTCCTTACATTTTTAAAGTAATTTTAGAGGTATTTTTGTTAAAAATTTTGTTTTCAATATAGGCCTATGGAAAAATTTGTTTGTTTGTTATGAATCGTTTGAGGTTTCTGATGTTTGTAGGGATGTGATTTGGAGCTTGATTTCAACATAAACAGGTTTCTTTTAAAACAGCTTTACAGTAGAAGGGTAGTACACGTTTTGCTTGCTATGTTTTATGTATTTTATAAATAACAATATGTGATTGAGGGGTTTATTTTATCAGCTTGCAAGATGTGTATCACAACCATATATTTTTTTCAAGGCCTTTTGTACGACTGTCTGTTATGACAAGAATTTTTCAAGATACTAAAAGATTTTTTCTTGGTTTTTTTTTTTTTTAGTTTTTACCTAGCATATCTTTCATATTTAATATCTGGAGGTTTAGTTAATCGTGTTGCAAAAGAACCAAAAAAATGTCAGTGATATGGTGATAATAAAGTTAAAAAATGGGTCCGAGATTTTAAAAATGGCCGAAAAAATGTCCACGATGAAGATCGCTCAGGTCAGCCCTCTCTGATCACAGAAGATTTGGTTACTGCAGTTGACGCAAAAATTCTTGAAGACCGACGGTTCACAATAACCACTCTCTCTATGAAATTTCCTCAAGTGTTCAGGTCAGTACTATACAAAATTGTCTCAGAAAACCTAAACTTTAAAAATTTGTTCGCAAGATGGGTACCCAAACTCCTCACTGAGGATCACAAAAAAAAGAGATTAGACAAGTCTTTGACTTTCTTGACTCGCTACGACAAGGAAGGAGACGACATGTTGAGTCGAATTGTCACAGGAGATGAAACATGGATATCCCATATCACTCCTAAATCAAAGCAACGGAATGGCGTCACACAACATCTCCGGTTAAAGTCAAAGCCAAGCAAACGCTGTCGCTGCGCAAAGTCATAGCAACTGTGTTCTGGGACAGGCGTGGTGTTTTGCTAGTGGACTTTATGCCGTGAGGAATGACAATTAACTCAGAAGCCTACTGCGCAACCCTAGCCAGGCTCCGAAGCGCCATTCAGAACAAAAGACGCGGCATGCTGGCAAAGGGAATTCTGCTCCTCCACGACAATGCAAGGCCTCACACCGCTGCTCGAACACAGGAAATGATCGACTTTTTTGGCTGGGAAGTTTTGAATCATCCGCCGTACAGCCCCGACCTTGCTCAGAGCGATTTCCACCTTTTTCGATACTTGAAAAATCATCTTGGTGGGAAGCGCTACGATGATGACGAAGAAGTCAAGACGGCTGTGAACTCCTGGTTGTCAGAGCAGGTGGCAAATTTCTTTGAAGAGGGGTTTCAAAACTTAGTTTTGAGATATAATAAGTGCCTTAACAAACAAGCCGACTATGTAGAAAAATAAAGAAAAATTATGTAGATTCTGAAAATAAATGTATTTTGAAAAAAATAATTGATGTTTATTTTTTAAAAAATACGGCCCTTACTTAAAAAACAATCCTCGTATTTCTTATGGGAAAATCGCAAAAAAACAGTTTTTATGACCTAACTTGAGAAAAAGCTTGAGTGAAATTCCCAACCCTTCACCGTTCTACATGCTTAACAAATGCGCACCTTATATATGAATTTCAGCTTAAAACCTTAAAAATTTGGGGCATCGGGGGCCCAAAAACTGAAATTTTTTAAAATGTAAAAATGTTTCAAACTGATCTTATCTACTCAAGTGGGTTATCAATTTAAAGCTATTTCTCTCTTGAATCCAAATATAACATCAGATTTTGAAAAGGGTATACAGTAAGGGGTACATGCCCCGCCCCCCCCCCAAAACTCCTAAAACCAGGAAAACGGTGGTAAAAAAATAAAACTTCCAAGTGGGGTATCAAACTATATGTATTCATCTAATAAATTACATTTTACCTGTACGTCTTGGAAGAGACAACGTTTAAGAGTTCTACCACCCCACCAAAATAAAAAAATGTGCTCCAAAACTCAAAATTGAGTAATGTTAAACTAATACACCTAAGTGGGTTATCAAAATAAATGTATTCTTCTCTTAATTAATTTGCCATCAGATTTTTGGAAAGAATATGTTTAGGGACTCCACTGCCCCAAAAACAAAAATTGATGGTCATACTGCTTAACAATCCTGGCGAGGCAGTATGACCATCAATTTACTGTCTTAAGTCTTTCTCACGAGGCGACATAGCGAGATACACAAATGGGACTGTAGCAGACAGAGTGTCTTGGTGAGGCCGCGAGGCCATAGGCCAAGTTCTTCAAAGGGTCCAAAGGTAGAGTTCCCAGGCGAGGCCGTAGGCCGAGCTAACCTTAGCAAGTGACAACGTGGTTGGCACACTGTGCAGGGGTATCCCCTAGTCCCATATATATAAAGCCACATGTGTAACTCACTCACGTATACAAATTCTAACCCACTTCCAGATGAATTAGAAACTTGAAATTTGGCACACTCGTTGCTTTAACTAAGCAACCAACAGGAAAATTCCGAAAACTAAAAATTTTAAACACCCCTAAAAAAATTAAAATGGCGGACGGGAATTTTGAATTGTGTGCAGAGTATTACTTATGTGCAAACCGTTGGTTGAAGAGCATATTTGACAGCATATTCCAGATTTGTAATTAAATTTCCTACAATTTTATTAATAAGTATTTTTTTGGTATTGACTATGCAAAAAATCATCAAATTTCACTATTTGTTCGAACAATTCTATTTTTGTTACGTTTTTCATGTTTTATTGCCGTATAACGATAATTTAAGAACCTAAAACCGTACACACTGTTTTAATTTACTACTTTGTTACCAAAACCGCTTTGAAATTTGATTTTTCACTTTTCATAACCTAGAAAAAATTCAAAATGGCTGACGTGAAACGGCTGATCTTTTTGCAGAGTTGGGGTTTTTGTTATACTGACGCTGTAATATTTAATTAAGATAGAATCTAAAGAAATATTCAGATTAAAAATTAAATTATGTACAAAAAGTCTCATATACATTTTTTGTGGTATATACCATAGTTTCCTCACAAAATATCGGTAAAGTTGAGTTTTTTCAAAAACATATGATTTTTTTGATAGTTAAGTCATAAAAACTACTTATTTGCAATTTTCCCATAAGAAATACAATTGGGCAGTTTTGGGGTAAAAAAGGCCGCCGTCTTATTTTATGAGTGAAAAAGTTAACTTTTGTGAACCCTTGTGGTTCCAGCATCTATAGCTATTCAGGTCACGAGTACTTCCCAATATAATAACGGGTGGCTACCAAAGTTGATTACCAGGAGCTTTCCAAGTTGATCGCAGGCTAAACAAGATTATTACGGGTGGTTACCATAGTGGATCAATGGTGACTATAAAAGGGTACATCCCTGCACGCTTCACGTGCCAACCCCTTCATCACTAGATACGCTCGTGATGTAAGCTCGGCCTATGGCCTCGACTGGGAACTCTCTACCTTTAGGCCCTTTAGGAGAGAGCCAAGATGGCCGCTATGTGTTGACTCCACGAAAGTTGTTCTCGTGATGTGTATTTTTATTTTGTGAGTTACCATTTTGGAACTGACGTAAGTTTGTGTTTTGTGGGCTGCCCTCATCTTGTGGGATATAATGTATGATTAAGCCTAACCGCTCACTAACTCTTACTACGTTAAACCTGTATGTAATAACTCTAACCTCAAACTGTTCTGACAAAAGTTATGCAGGAAACGCTGTTTACTTAATAACTTTGGAGTTACGAAGCACCTGTAATAGTGTCCACATACTAGTCACCTGAGCGCCGTGGCCCAGTGGATACAGTGCCGGGCTCGCCTACACGCTGCAGAGGGGAAAGAGTTCGACTCCCGCCTGAGGCCAGAACTTTTGGTCTGCATGCCGTTGTGCATTTCTTTTTGGACTCCACTGGACTTAGTTTCGTGATTCTCCAACAGATTGCATGTGCATGTTGATTGAAACAAGTTGGCTCTACAACCCGTCCGTGGACACTGCCTTTGTGGCTACTGTTTATAATAATATTGTTAAGGATCTTTCATTTAAATGTTTGTTTTATGTTTTATTTTAAATGTTTGTTTTCATTTAAATGTTTGTAAATTGTTTTAGCACTATTGATTCTTGTTATTAGCTTGTTTATTTATTTAATTGTATTGTCTATCTAATTTATTTATATAATTGTGTTCCTATTTATTTCAACTGCTTAACTATTGATTTATATTTGAATCATACAGTATTAAGGTTAGACTTAATTAGGTTTAGATATAATTAGTTTTAGTGTGTTTATTGTTTGACTAAAATGCCTCTCACTAGATCTAGTGAGCTTTTAAATGTTTTAGACGGGTTATGTTTTATTGACCAAAGTGTTATTGACTTGGCAGCAAAACTCTACAGTGAACTGAGAGCTGTTCGTGCCACTTTTGGTGAAGATGCGATTGTTCAGCTTGTTCCCCACGTCTCCTCTATAATGAGCAAGCTGAACGATCTCTGCAGAGAGAATAGCGATTTGAGGGAAGAGGTGACCTCTTTGAATGAGAACTTGGCATCAGCTGAGCACCGCTGCGTTGACCTCGATAAAAGCTTCAAGGTGAAAACTATTGAATGCTGCGAGATTGAAGACCAGTACGAAGCCGAAATCAATAATCTCAATTCACAGCTAGCTCAGTGCAGGGAAGACAACTTGCGTACACAACAGGCTTCCAGCAATGACCTAAACACCACCAGACTGGTGGCTGAATGCCAGGAAAAAATTGAAATACTGACAGCTGAGCGCGTTGGTCTTCTGACAACTATAGAGGTGCTAGAAGCAGATGTAAAATGCCTTCGAGCTGAAGTGAGACGCATGGAGACCAGATCAAAGCAGAGGCGCAACTCAACACCCGACGACCTGCTGACAGAACTGACTGAGACCAGTAACGTATCGTCCTCAGCAGGGAAGCCCTCCGCCAGCCAACCTCAACTTACACTTACTCCTGCGGCCCTTGATCCTGGACTCAGGTCCATCTCTTGCCCTCAGGACTTTAAAGATGTCCTTCTGATCGGTGACTCGCATCTTAGGTACTCGAGTAAAAAGTGCGTGTACCGTGGTGCAATTCTAGAGTGCTGCCCAGGAGGGAAAATATTAAACATTAAAAATAGACTTTTAGAATATGTAGGAGTAAATCTCTCTGTGATATTTATACATGTAGGGTGTAATAATTTAAGGAAAGGGTATAATGGAGGCCCTGGTTACAATGGGGGACATGGTAAACGAGAAGCCCTTCACTCCATGGCGGACCTACTTTACACTGCCAAAACTAATTTGCCAAATTCAAAAATAATCCTTGACACCTTGACAGTGTGCTAATTCGGCGTGATATTGGTAATAGAGCCTTAAACAATTTTAATTTACAATTAGAAATAATGTGTATAAATTTTAATGTGACATTTTCAGAAGCAAACTGTCGTGTTGGCAGGAGGGACCTCGCCCGTGACGGGATACACTTCAACCGGAGGGGTGTCGCTCGCTTGGGTTCACTGTTTGTGGATACCATATCTGCGGCTCTGCAGTCTCCCGATGCGGTGCCAGTCTCTCCTTCTTGTGACCGGAACGGGGTTGGGTCGGCTGCGCTGGCCCCCACTCTTGGCTGGCAACCTGAGGCTGGGGTGGTTGCTAACTCTGGTTGCCGTTCGAGCAAGGGCACCACTCAGGCCGCGGGAAACTAGCTAGGAGGGGGGGAGGTAACCTGCGCGAGCTCCGAGTCGCTCATCTGAACATGAGATCTTTGAACACAGGTTTTGACGAGATGTGTTCACTGGTGGACGATTTTGAGTTCGACGTATTTGGAGTGACAGAGACCTGGCTTCGTCCTGGCACTCCCTCAGATAATTACATGATACCAGGGTACACCATGGTACGAAAAGACCGTCAGTCTTTGGGAACATCAAATGAAGCAGGGGGAGGTGTTGCTTTGTACCTGAAAGATGGTATATCTTTTGAGCAGTTTTGTCTCTCTGATGAGGTGGACCCTGGTATTGAACATGTCTGTGCTGTTTTGAGGTTAAAGGGGGTTAGACTTGGCTTGTGTGTCGTATACAGGCCAGCCTACATTGGGTACACACGTTTAGATGCCTTGTTTCATGCCTTGTTTGTTGACCTAGCAATACAAATTAATTCAGTTGTATACTTGGGGGACACGAACATTAATCTTATGTCGACCGTAGAACATGATGCAAGATATTTACGCCGACTCTTGAAAGAATATAGCACTACACAAATAATAAGTGAGCCAACCCGAGAGACAGCTACCTCGACTACTTTGCTAGACCACATAATAGTGGACAAGTCGGCCGAGGTCGAGAGGACCGGCGTCATAGATGTCCTCAGTATAACAGATCATAGAGGACTAAAGATAACGGATCATAAATTAGTGTATTGCGATATTGTTTGTAGAAAGAACAAAAATAATCCGAAACTTATATCTTATAGAGATTTCTCTAAATTCAATATAATGCAAGCTATCACACGAATGTCAGAAATAAAATGGGAAGAGGTTATGAAACTAGATGATGTAAATGAAATTGAAAACTGGATTTCATCAAACATTAGAAGTGTCTATGATGAGCAAGCACCTATTGTATGTAAAAGAATTACTAAGAAAAAGGCCCTTTGGAGGAGCCAGGAGATTGTCCAACTAACAAAGGCTAAGAATAGATTGAAAAATAAGTTTTTGAAGAATAAAGACAACAATGTATGGCAAAATTATAAAGTAGTCAGAAATAGACTAAATGCCGTTATAAGAAATGCTAAGAAGGCCTATTTCACTGAGAAGTTGGGCTCAGCTGAGTCTCCGAAGGAATTTTGGTCCTGCTTAAAAATGTGTGATATTGTTGGCAGAAAAAATAATAATGTCCCAGATAGTTTTAAATCAGATGATGTTAACAAGTTTTTTATTGCAATGGGATCTGGAAGTAATATTGACATGGATACATTAACATTTTTTCAGAACACAAAGAAAAGTGTAAATGCAGTGCTTTTTAATTTTACAGAAGTAACAGAAAACATGGTTAAGACTGCAATGAATGAAATAAAATCTAGAGCAGTGGGTGCTGATGGCTTGCCTATACAAATGATCAAAGCAGCGAGTCCATATGCTTTGGGAGCAATCTTACACTTGGTGAACAGATGCTTGACAAATGGTGTGTTTCCTGACAACTGGAAAAAAAGTATTGTTCATCCACTCCCGAAGGTTAATGTACCCACTTGTGTAGAGCAGCTGAGACCCATCTCAATATTACCTGCAATATCTAAAATTGTCGAGAAGATAGTTATCAAACAAATAACCACCCATGTCAATGAAGAACATATTTTACCAAAGTTACAATCTGGATTTAGAGAAAACTATGGTACATCCACTGCCCTTACCAACTTGTTTAGTGATCTATTTGAAGCAAAAGATAAAGGACAGATCAGCTCTCTCATTATGCTAGATTATTCTCAAGCTTTTGATTCTATAAGTCATGAGATGTTGCTAGCCAAAATGAATTATTATGGATTTGGTGAGGGAGTAATTAGGTGGATGAAATCATATCTAGAAGAAAGACAGCAGGTCACCAAGCTTGGCAACTAGGGGTGTTCCACAAGGTAGTTGCCTTGGGCCAATCCTATTTAATTTGTACACGTCTGATTTTCCCAGTTGTGTTCAACACTGTTCCGCTCATTTATATGCGGACGACTGTCAATTGCACTTGTCGTATGAGCCTGAACAGATTGACACCGCCATTGATCAGATCAACTCTGATCTTCAAAGAATCAGCTCTTGGTCGGTGTCCAATGGTCTAAAGCTCAACGCAAGCAAGTGCACAGTCCTTCATGTAGCACCACACAATCTGATACGGGCCCTTGAAGAGAGTGGATTGATGGTCGTGCTCGATGGTGGGAGCCTGGCTGTGTGTGACAAGGCTAAGGTTCTCGGCGTCGTCCTTGACCGTGATCTTACTTTTTCTGACCATGTGACTCACGCCTCACAGCGTGCGCTTGGCAGACTGAGGGGTCTGTATAGGTTTAGAAAACTGTTGCCGGAGTTTGCCAAGCTTCAGCTCATGCAGTCACTTGTATTTACATTATTATATTACTGCTATCCGGCCTACGGGAACAGCATCTCGAGAGGGGACATTGATAGAATCCAAAAAATTCAGCCATCCGGTACATTTTCAATCTCCATTTTTCCGATCATGTTTCTCCCTTTCGAGATGCTGTCAACATGCTCCCTATGGAAGTGGTGTGTAGAATTCTAACATGTTGCATGGTCCATAAAGCTCTTATTCTAAAAGAGCCACAGTACCTAAGCGAGAAGCTCATGTTTCGTTGGGAGGTCTCTCAACGTAGCACCCGCCAGGATAGACAGCTTCACTTTCCTCAAGTGAGGCTTGAAGTAGGGAGGAAGGGGTTTTCATACTTTGCCCCCAAGTTATTTAATGACCTTCCTCCGCATGTTAAAAATATAGCTTCAGTTGCTAATTTTAAAATAAAAATAAAGGAGCTGTTAAAACCAGGGCCTATTTAGATAAGTAAAGTGTTTTTGCTGCTGTGTAACTATTGTTATTAATTTTATTATTAATTTTAATTTAAGATTGACAATAGTTGATTTGAAAAACAGTTGTTCAAACTGAAATACGCTTGCACAATAAAGGCATTTTTATTTATTTATTATTTGTGGAACTCGGCCTACGGCCTCACCAGGACGCTCTGCTGTAGGCCCCTTAATAAGACTTGGCCTACGGCCTCACAGAGGAAATTTTGACCTGCGGCCGCATCAAGACACTCTGCTACAGTCCCATATGTGGATCTTGGCTTGTCGCCTCGTGAGAAAGATATGTCTATGACCCCATCAGGATTCTAAAGCAGTATTCCATGAATTTTGGTTTTTGGGGCAGTGGGGCCCTTAAACATAGTCTTTTATTAAATCTGATGGTATATTAGTAATTAAGAGAAGAATGCCTTTAATTAGATACCACATTTGTATTAGTTAAAAACTACACAATTTGGGCTTTTGGAACATAGTTTTTATTTGGGCGGGGTGGGGGGGGGGGTAGAGACCTTTAACGTTGTTTCATCCAAAATATAATGGTATAATGTGATTTAGGAGATAAATACCTCTGGTTCGATACCCCACTTGGGCGTTTTATTTGAGTATTACCCTTTATTCTTTGTTTTAGGAGATTTTTGTTGTTTTAGGAGTATATACCCCTTATTATTTTCCCTTTTCAAAATCTGATGGTAAATTTGGATTCAGGAGAAAAATAGCTTTAAATTGATATCTCACTTAAGTAGATAACATCAGTATTAACATATTTTACATTTTCAAAAATTTCAGTTTTTGGGCCCCCAATATCCCACATTTTTTAGATTTTAAACTGAAGTTCATAAATAAGGTGCACGTTTTTTACGCTTGTAGAACTGTGAAGGTTTGGCAATATTACTCAAGCTTTTTCCCAAGTTAGGTCCATAAAACTACTTTGTTGTGATTTTCCCATAAGAAATGCATTGGGGCAGTTTTGGGGTGAAAAAGGCCGCCATCTTGTTTACGAATGAAAAAAGTAAATTTTTGTGAATTTTCCTGGAGGTTTCAGACGGAAAGCTTCAATTTTAGTATAGAGTTTATGGGGGTAGGATGTCGGGAAGTGCCTGAACATTCAGTTAGTCAGTCACTACATCGAGCTTTATAGTATATTGACTCGCTTCGCTCGTTGGGGGCTTCGCCCCCAAACCCCCATTGCAATCTTGGCTTCATTATGACTTAACCCTTTAGGAGTCACGAGTAATTTGGTAAATTATGAGATTACGTTACTAAACAAAAAAAAAAAAAAAAAAATTATATTTTCTTAAGTTATTTTTTTTCTTATTCTTAAAATAGTAAAAAGGCATAATAAACCATAAAAACTTTTTTTGGTAATATACAAAATTTTTATTCAATTAAAAAGTAAATAAAAGTTTGATTTTTTAAAACATTTTATGAAAAGATTTTAAATATGCTGTAAAATATTATTTTTTAATTGGTGTATGTACAGTTTAGTTAAATACAGGTTCAATGTTAGTTATTTAGGACATAAAAAAGATTGTTCTAGTAGATGTTTTTTGTGTGGTAATCATCAAAACAGTTTTCAGGGTGAATCGCTGGCTCATTCGGACATGTCTTGCATACGTAGCAGGTCTCACTGCTAACTCCTCTCTTGGCACATACAACACACCGTGATTTCTTCTTGTCTCTTTTTCTCAAGAAGTGCTTCTCCTGTAACCTCTTCTCTGGTGGTCCTTCAATTGGGCGTCTTTTCCTTTTTCGGGTTGGTTTGCTGGCTACTCTCTCTGCGACGAGGCTCCTAACCAGACATCTCCTAAACTCAATATGGGACAGAGGTTTCTTTGCGTTCTTCAATTGAACTGATTTATAGAGCAAGTATGAATTGACTAGTGCCACCTCCAGCAACCAGAAAAAACTTCCTATACCACTTCTTTGTTCTGCGTAAAAATTGGTAGGAAGAAATGTAGTGGTCACTTCTGTCCATGCCACCCATGCGTTTTACGTAATCAAGAATAACATTTGGCTTCTGTGTTGGTGGTTTGTTTGGCCACTTGCTTGGCACACTGGTCATTTCATTTGTATCGCCCTTGCTTTTTGTGCTGAGCATTACAACTACACGCTTATCTCTCCAACATGTTACAAGAATGTCACCCTTCCTCTGAGACAAAACTTCTCCTTTCTTTAGCTTTTTTGACATTTTTTTCAAATCTTTTGGCAATCCTGTTCTATGTGGCATTACAGTGCCTGTTAGAAAGCAATTACTGTTCAGTAGTTCTGTTGCCAGCTGTGGACTGGTATAATACCTGTCTGTATAAACGTGAAGTCCTGATATAGGGTTGAGTGGATCATTGTATACTAAAGAATCAGCCAAAAGCTTCACAATTTGCGTTGTTTTTAACAAGGAAGAGTTTGGAATAAGTATTTCTTTTCCAAAGTATGGAAGAAAGTCGTACATATATCCGTTTTCAGAGTCAGACAGCACAAAAACTTTAATTCCAAATTTGTTTGGTTTTTGTGGGTTGTAAACCCTAAAGCTCACCTTACCCTTATATGAAATGGTGCTTTCATCGACTGATACGTAATTTCCTGGAGTCTAAAATAATTTGCACTTACTTTTTATGTGCTCTATCAGAGGATTGATAAGAAAACCTTTAGGCCTACGAGAGACTGGATTGCTGTCATGGTTGAAGTGGAGGTTCCAAAATATATTTAGGAAATCCCTTTGAGAAAATACATCAGAAAAGAAAGGAATGTTACTTTCCCATTTAGTCATAAAATAAGATTCAATGGTGGGTAATGGCATAGTACCCATATTTATTATCATACCTAAAAATGTTTTCAAATCCTTGTCATCAATGTCTTTCCAGTGTTTTATACGTGAGCTAGGAGAGTTGATTTTACTTTTTTTCATGTTAGCAAACAGGTTTTTTTCTTGGAAAATAAAGTTTCTGATATTGTCATCGAAAAATAAGTAAAAATAATCAATTGGTTCTGAGTCAGAATCAAATGATGTAGGTAAATTTGTACCTCGATTGACGTTATAAATCGGTATTGTCTTACTTGGTCCAGGGTCCATGTTGGTCACAGTATTCCAGCCATCAATAGTAGGCTAGGCCTAGTTGTCGCAAATTGAGTGGGCATAGGTGCGTTAGGGGGATGTCTTCATTTTCACTTTGTCCATCATCAGTGTCCATGTTATCATCACTTACATTATGTATCAATTCGTCTTCATTGTCACTAATGTCCATGTTATAAGCACTAGACATAAATGTATTCATCATATCTCGGACAAACTCGTCAAAACCTGGGTCCTAAATGTGAGCCATATTCACCTCAGATTACTTTACCTTATACCATAAAATATATACAATATATACAATAACAACAATCAAACAATAAATAACTATAAAACAACAACAATAAATAACTATAAAAACGTAAATTTGAACATAAATAGCACGGGATACAGCAGACAGTAGTAGTGTAACAACAATCGCGGCAGACAGCCCGACTGATGAAGTGGAGTGGGACAAGGCATTGGCGCCGTACAGCGTCTGTGACGTGTGGGGGGAGGCTGCGCTAGATGCCCCGTCCCATCTAGCGGCCATTTTGAATGCACAGCGTACTTATATTACTCGATAGTAGGGTAGGCCAGTAAAGCGAATTAATTCAATACTTCACGACACTAATCCAACACTTTGTTAAAGTTAAATAATCACCTTGGTCACTTAATGTGAAATTGCGCGGTACTGCGTCCATGACGTTTCATGGAACTAACACTAGTGCGCGGTACGGTGCCTATGACGTTATAAGGGTTAATAATTATGAGCTTTCAAAGCAGATCAATGACTACCTAAGCTGATCATCGGTGACCTCGTAGTGGTTTCACAGAAGATCACGGGTGTCTAGCTAAGACGATCATGGTTGGTTATATAAGTCAAGTATAGTTAGCTGCTAAAGTTGATCACGAGTATTTACCGATTTGATTCTGGGGAACCTACTTAAGTTTATGACGGTCGACTACCCAAGCTGATTATGGGGGCTATAGAAGATGATCGCAGGAGTTACCTAAGTTGATCACAGTTGCTACCCAAACTAATCACAGTTGCTACCCAAGTTAATCACAGGGAACTATCCAAGTTGATCACGGAGATAATCCGCATTGATCACAGGAGGCATCAAGAAGGGCTGGAAAAATTGTACACGGAGTAGTTCCTTAAGTTGAAAACGGCATACTACCCAAGTTGATTATAGGGGGCTACACAAGATGATCAAGGGGGGTACCCAAGCTAATGATGGGTGACACCCAAAATGATCACGAGGGCTACTCATGTTGATTAAGGGGGCCTAGGTAGATAACGGGTCTTTACCGGTGATTACCCAAGTTGATAACAGGGGCTTCCCAACTTGATCACGGTGGGCTGCCAAGTTAATCACAAGGTCTACCTACATTAATCATGCGGGACATCTAATTTGTCACGGATGGCTACCCAAATTAATACCACTGTTCATCAACATAAACTGGATACTGAGTCAAAACAATCATCAAAACATTAAACTGTATACTGAAATATCCTTACATTACAGTGCATTCGGATCTTGGACTAATCAAGTTGACTGTGTGTATAGAAGAAGAGGTTTATGCTACCTTATCTAAACAATAAGTTATCTGCTTCTGGGAATTTTCCATGTAAACCCACCCACCCACCCATACACGTACAGTGGTATAGACCCACACCCACCAACCCATACACGTACAATGGTATAGACCCACCCACCAACCCATACACGTACAGTGGTATTGACCCACCCACCAACCCATACACATACAGTGGTATAGACCCACCCACCAACCCATACACGTACAGTGGTATAGACCCACACTCACCAACCCATACACGTACAGTAGTATAGATGGGGCTTCGCAAGTTGATCACATGGGGCTTCCCAGCTTGATCATGGGGCTACCAAAAATGATCACAAGGGCTACCCAAGTTGATCCCAGGGGCCTTCCCAAACTGATCACATATATTGGGAGTTACTCAAGTGAATAATGGTTAGCTGCCTGAGTTGATCACGGGGGCTAGCCAAGCTGATTAAGAACCCGCTATAGGTTTGAGCACCAATAACTACACAAGATGATCACGATTGGCTACCCAAGCTGATTGCTACGCAAACTGATCACAGATGCTATCTAGGTTAATCACCGGGACCTACCCAAGTTGAACATGGCAGCTACGCAAGTTGATAACAGGGAGTTAACCAAGATTACCATGAGTGCTGCCCATGATAATCAAGGGTGGTACCAAAGTTAATAATGGGTCGGGTGTAACTCAGCTTATCATGGATGCTATCAAAATTAATCATGTGGGCTACCCAATTCTATTAAGGGAAAGGGAGCTAACCACATTGATCACAAGGGACTATCCCAAGTTTATCTTGGATGGGGAGGGGTTACCCAAGATGATCATAGTGGTCTACCTGAGTTGATCACTGGAGCTGTCCAATCTTAAAACTTGGACTTAAACTGGAGTTTTAAGTTTATAACTTATTTTAATCTTGCTTAAATGGGACGAACTATCCCAAAAAACCATATGTTATGGAAAAAAAAAAAACACAACTTTATTGACTATACGTGAGGAAACTATTGTATGTAACACAAAAGTGTATCTGACACTTTTTGTACTAAACTTTCAATTTTAAATTTCATTAGATGCTATCTAAACTGAACCTTACAGCTTCAGTAAAACAAAAACTTCAACTGTGCAAACAATTAAGCGTTTTCTCATCAGGTATTTTGATTTTTTTCTGTGTTATGAAACGTGCAAACTCTAATTTTATAGCTAATTTTAAAAAATAAATGAAAGGCAAATAATTAATTGGTTTTTAAGCTCTAGTTTCTTTTAATCATGCTAAAATGGGAGGAACTACTAAACAAAATCACATGTTTTTGACAAAATCTCAACTTTACCGACTATTTGTGAGGAAAGTATAGAGTACAGCACATAAATGTATATACCACTTTTTGTACACTGTTTGATTGTCAATTTAAATATTTTATTAGATGTTGTCCAAACTAAACATTACAGCTTCAGTAACACAAAAACTTCAACAGTGTTGAACAGTGCACAGTGCAAACAGGTTGGTGTTTTCACGTCAGCCATTTTGATTTTTTTTCTAGATTATGAAAAGTTACAAATAAAATTTTATAGCAGTTTCATAACAAAGTAGTAAAGGTAGACAGTTTGTAAGGTTTTAAGTTCCTTGTTTCTTTTAATCATGCTTAAATGTGAAGAACATAAGAAAAAGCTTGAGTAAAATTGTTAAACCTTCACAATTGTATACGCTTACCAAACGCGCAGCTTACATATAAATTTCAGCTTAAAAACCTAAAAATTGGAGTTTGGGAGCCCAAAAACTGAAATTTTAGAAAATTTAAAAATGTTTTTTTAACTAATGTTATCTACTTTAAGTGGGGTATCAATTTAAAGCTATTTATAACCTGGAATCAAATATACCATTAAATTTAGAAAAGGGCAAATAATAGGGGGTATATGCCTCCAATACAAAATAAACTCTCCTAAAACCAGAAATAGGGTAATACTAAAATAAAATGTCCAAGTAGGGTATCAAAATACAACTATTTGTCTCATGAATCACATTATACCATTGCAAGAGACAACGTTTTAGGGCTCTGCTGCCCGCAAATAAAAAATATGCTCCAAAGCCCAAATTTGTGTAATGTTAAACTAATACATCCAAGCGGGGTATCAAATTAAAGGCATTCTTCTCTTAGATACTATTTTCCCATCAGATTTTAGAATATACTATGTTTAGGGGCTCCACTGCTCTGAAAACCAAAACTCTTGGTCATACTAGTCAACAATCCTGGCCATGTAGTAGGGTGATCTTCCTCACAAGGCGACATGTTGAGGCTAAATAATTAATATTTATAATGTGAAATTATAAAGACGGTACAACGTTAGAGTTGTGAATATATAAAGGTTATTAGCTAGTGCGTTTCCTGTTAATACGCCATTTGGCACGTTTCCTTTCTGCTAATACCTGTGAATGACTACCTGTCATCTGCCGTATCATGTGGGCGATATTCTACGTGTTTTGTTCCCACAAGTTTGCTCTGGCATGCTCAGTATTATAAAATATTACTGAATAAATCATTTTATCACTAAATATTTATTTTGCTATTTTTATCAACATGACTTCAATTTGAAATGTTTTAACAAAAATTTGTTTCCTTACTCTGAGTTACTCCTTTTGTACACAGATCAAAACAATTATTCCTTTTAATAGACAACAGTGACATTTATAATGGCTTATCTAGTGAACTTTTTTAATTTTTCTGCTGTCCTAAATCTTTTATTACTGAACAAGAAAATGGATTTTAACTCTTGTTACTTATTATGATAGTAATCAACCAAATTATTAGTCTTTATTCAACATATCCAGTATTAATGAACAGCTTTACAGTTTATACTATTTTACAGTTCATTGTAAATTGATGTTGGTTTTCTTTTTCAGGATTACAGCTGATGTTCAAGCTGATGGACCGAGTGCCTGATGGGATAGCACCCATGTTGAAGGATCTAGAAGAACACATAGTCAGTGCAGGTCTCGCTGATATGGTAGCTTCTGCTGACATCATTACACAGGTACAACCAGTGCTGTGTAGGCCTTCAGTATATGTGTATTACAGATAAAGATGGTAACAAAATATCTCTGAGGGTATCTTTTTGATTAATAAATATATAATTTAAATTATATTTGAAAGTTGAATAATGGTTAATTGTTCATTATATTTGACTGAGATAAATTACTCCATGTAGAAGTTATCTGCACAAATCGATAGTCTATAGGAATAAAAGGATAGAAAAGGGTTTAAAAGATCAGTCTCTCCTTACAAAAGTATGATAAAAACGCTGTAATTTAACTGTATGTTATGAACCAACTATTTGGGGGTTAAGTTTATTTAAATTTATAAGTTTGGGTCTCATGGAAAACTATAGATCTCAGTTATTTTGGCTACTAGAATATTTGTAAACACACTTTTATTAGGACCAGTCCATCATATTAACAAAGAATACACTCATTCACACGTGTTTTCATAATCTATATCACCCATTTACTGACAATTAATTGGGTTATTAATGATAATTATTAAAGTTAAATTATTTGTTGAGTTTTCTGATTCCCTGTCATATTCACTAAACAGAAAAGAAACCTATCTCAATTAATTTATATTATTAATGCAACCCACACTCATAAAATCATTAATGGGCCCATCGAGGGTGAGTGCGAAGGCACCAAACCCAGAAGGACACAGAAAAAAAACACACAAGTTACATTCAAAATATAGTTTTATTGAAAGATTTAAATAAAGTACCAGGAAAGCCGATCTCCGATCGGGTTAGTGTCTCATCTGTAGTATCTTGTTGGATCAAGTCCTTCTGGGCAAGTGAATAAAAGCCTAACATTTGGTACTGGTATCTGTTGAAGAGCCGCTTCTCGTTCAGCTTGCTCTGCTACTTCTCTCATCATCATATAACCTCGTGCAAAAGGATTTTCAGAACGAATGATTTCCTCTAATAATTCAAATAATGGCACACTAATACCATCATTTAGAGGATGGTTTCCTCGCTCCGTTACAGCTTCCTCTGAATCGAGAAAATACATTTGTCCATAAAGAGGTTTTTCAAAATTACCTTCTGGAGTTTGTGTTGGCTGTGCAGCTGCATTTATTTTATGATATACCTGGCCATTTGCAATATAAGTATATATTCCACAGTTATTTATTGTACGGTCATCATCGCACGAATAAGATGCCATTGCATACGATGAGTTTAGATTTTTAATTCTTTGATGAAGTTCAGGAGATAAGGGATGTCTATGCGAAAAAAGTCTTGCTAATTCATTTGGAAAATCAGCATGTTGAATATCAATTTTACCCTTCAAACAGCAATCCCCAAATGAGTTATTATTTCTATTACCTACGCGTTCCTCAGGAAAATGTAACGCTCCACAATGCATGCACGCAACATTAAATTCTCCTAATCGGTGACAAGCAACGTCACTTTGAACAGCTAACTTGTAAGTAGGCTTCAACGAATTCGCTAACAAACGTCTTTGGCGACGAGCATTCTGATGTCGCTGTCCTTCAAGACGCTGTTCCCTGCGAACATGGGTTTCAGCAGCTCGAATTTCATTTGCATGCATTCTTAAATTTTCTAATCGCTGACTTCTTTGATCAGGAGTTTCTTCATTTCGTTGTTGACTATTTCTCTGACGCATTGCATTTAATCGCTGACTTCTATCTTCAGGAGTTTCCGCATTTCTTTGTTGGCTGTTTCTCTGTCGCATATCATCTAATCGCTGACTTCTTTCTTCAGGAGTTTCCGCATTTCTTTGTTGGCTGTTTCTCTGACGCATATCATTCAACCGCTGACTTCGTTCTTCTGGAGTTTCCGCATTTCTTTGTTGATTAATTCTGTGACGCATTATATCCAACCGTTGACTCCTTTCTTCAGGAGTTTCTTCATTTCTTCGTTGATTTTCTCTTTCGCGCATATTACTCAACCGCTGACTTCTTTGCACACAAGTTTCTTGAGAGATTCGTTGAGTGACTCTTGAAAGATCATCACTCAAACGTTGTTGACGCTCTTCTGCTGTTTCATTCAATTTTTTGTTACGTTCCCGATGAATTCTTTTTTCTTCTGATTCTTGACTCTGTGAATCATTCAAATCCATAATAACTCCTATCAATCTATCTCTGCAAGCAACTTTCGCTTTACGCATTGGTCTAGCAGTAGCAGGAGTATCATTACTTTCTTGATTAAAAATTGTTGTTTGGACGACATTATTAAATGTTACCCCCGAGGTTGATGGCAAATTGTAATTAAGAAAGTTGCTAGAAGTTTGTAAGGTATTTCCAGAATTATTTGTAGAAGTTGTTTGCAAAGTATTAATACAAGTCATAAGATTTGTTTCATTGTTTGAATCAAGATCTGTATTTTCAATTTCAGCTTCATAGCACTTTTCAGTATCTTGGGATTCATTTAAATTCGGTATTGGTGGCTCATTTTTATTAAAATTAAACTTGCGTCGTTTTGGAGGACGTCCGCCTGGCATATAAGAAAAAGTTAAAATACACTGAACTAAAGTTATCAATGAACTGTAAATTTATCTTACTTGCTGTAATCCGGCTCGAAGGACCATAAATATGCGTTGAAATTATAATAAAAATGAAATAAAGTTCGAGAATAACTGAATTGTGTATATTAGACATAGGTAAGAAAAATACAATAATATTTGGTTTGTTTACATTTTAACAGATTCAGAAAAACATGTGTTATTTAAAAAAATTAATTAAAATCATAACTCACATGTTGAAATAGTAAATAGTAAACATTAAACAGTGGTATTGACCAACCCCCTGTCTCCTATATTTTTACTGTGTACTTTTGAAATCGTGAAAACTCATAGAAAATGAGTTTTCTCAAAATTGTCACCAAATCCATTGGATTCCTGAGGTAGAAAAACTTTTTATAGACAAAGTACGAAGAAAATCGGTAAAGCCGTTTTTGAAATAAAATGACTGGAAATAGGTACATATAAAGATACATACAATTCCTTGCTCGTTTTATAGTATAAGATTAAATGTTAAGGCCTATAACAAATGGCATAAAACAATAAAAAAATGGAAAATAACCAGATGCAGGTTTCAGGATTAAATCAATATATAAATATAAACTTTAAATATGCATAAGAAAAATAAACTAACAATAATAAAGAACACATACAAGAATAAATAAATAACAAAAATACTTTAATGAATAAACAACAACAAGAAAACAATACTTAACAATATCTACAAATAAATAAAGATAACAAAATAATTAATAAACACAACAGAACAATATTCAATGGCAGCTTTACTATCCGGGGCCTTGAGAACACAAAAAATAATGTTGAAAGTTAGCCAATTTTGAAAACTACAAAAAAATCTAATTTAATAATTCTGCCAATTCATGCTGGCTAGGCTGGGTGGCTCCTAATATTATAAACTAATTAATAACAACCCCTGAGAACCCCATTAACAATAAAACTCTATCACAGGAAACAAAAATTAAACTATAAAAATAAAAGTATATTTTTTCTTCCATCTTCCCTCCAAACCCTGGAGCTGACGACCAAAAAAAGTAGCCAGACATGGGAACGCTGACAAGAAGGCTAGCGACTAGACAGACGAACACGAACAGGAAAACCGGAATAAACCAAGACAACGACACACAAACACGAAAACAGACATAGAGTAAGGCAGGCTATTCCAGAGACAACTCGATTCTGTTATTGCGTCTCTGTCCCTAGTCAGTAATACACTAGGGACAAGTTATCTGGGGTTATTCAAAGTACATTATCAGATTTTTTCCCAGCCCATTAGTTATGGTATAAATTCATTTTAAAAATCAGAAAGTTAACTATCTAAAATTTTTTATATGAGTGTTTCAAATATTACTACAGCGTGAAAGAATATTATCTGACTTTATGATGTACTAAGGTTAGTGTACGAAAGATATTGCAAGACAACAACTATAATAGGTTTGAACTGTGCTGCCAGCAGCCAGACTGTGTTGTCGCCATAGTTCGTTGTCCCACATATGCACCTTTTATTGACAACTCACTCCCAACCTTGTTTTCTCAACTTTAACTTTTAATACCTTAGTTTTACTGTTTTATATTTTGTACAGAATTAATTTCTAATTTGATTAACAATTCTCAAAAATAACTTGTAAAATGAAAAAAGTTTTTCATCTATTTGTTTGGTGTAGTCTTGAATATATTAATCAAATATTTTTACATTTTAACAGCTAATTATGTAGAAACTGTTACGTTCTTATTTAACACAATTTACCTTAGTTATGTACATACACTATCATGTTGTATCACTATCAAGTTTTGCTAAGGAATTGAACAGTGTTGGACTATAAATAGCATAATCTGCCTCTCGCTACAGGTGCGGCTAAGTGTGTTTGATACTGATTCTCAGTTTTTAGGCCTCTAAAACCAACCAGAAGTAAGTTTTTAATTCCAAACCATACTATCCGAAAATTAATTATCCAAAATGGGTATAGTTCCATTTGATTTTTGGATCACATCCCCAGTTAATTTTTTAAATATACCATAAATGGCAAGATGGCATTTTTGCTTTTGGATGTGTGATTAGCACAATGAGTCCCAATGCCATTAGTTCCAGTGTTATACCAGGATGTTGCAGCTCCCCAATTGCCTCAACATGCTAAATATAATTAAATAGTTAGTCCATTTAACTGTACAACTAACTAAACAAGTTAGTTAATATTTTGTTGAATATACACTTATTATATATATTACAGTTAAATAAATACAAGAAGAAAACTTACTTTTAAAATTTACTTCCATTTCAACTTAAATCGTGTGTATGTCCTTGAAATTAACTGATTGGTCAGAAAGTTGAAACTTTGAACTTGAGAGAAATAAAGCAGAGACGATAAATTCACTATAACTAGATGTATGTAAAATTTAAAATATGCACAAAGGATATACATTTTCAGTGCCAATGGCACTTTTCTCTACTAGTTCTCTGTCTAGAGTTTAAGGAACTAGACTCTACTAGTAGCTCTGAAAATTTGTACCTGTTAAGTTTTTCTGTTTTGTGTCATCATTATATCTGGTAAGTTTTATTCTGTCTCTATCTATCTTAATATTAATTGCTGGCATTACAATCTAATTTCAAGTACACAATTGACATGATTGCAAATAGAGAAAATGTATTATTTTCTTTTAGGATTCTGAAAAATATGTTGAAAGACTGCTTGAACTTTTCAAAGAATTTAGTACATTGGTGAAGGAAGCTTTTAATGATGACCCAAGATTCCTTACAGCAAGAGATAAAGCATACAAGCAAGTTGTTAATGATACAACTGTTTTCCGCTTAGAGTTACCAGCAAAACAGGTAAGTTTGTTTTAAAATTCATTTGTTTTAAAACTTACTTTTAAAAGTTTATTGAATTATACCAATACAGCATGATAAAACGAAGAATTCCTGATACATGTGTATGAGCATGGGTACCAATGATGTCAAAAGCTTATCTTGTAACAACTTATCAATTAACACTTGCATGTATAATTGCCATAATCTTCTCAGCTTGGACTATAGACATTATTTTAACTATCTCATTCAGCTTACATAAACAAATTTACAAAGAAGTAAACAAATTGTAAGTTATCCTTGCTCAACAGAATTAATCAACAGGTTTTCTAAGAGTAACAAACTTTTGTAAAGTATAGGTTGTAGATAAGTTATTGTACGCTATTGTATTTCTTAATAACATATGAAGATTATGTCTCTGTCTAAGATGTTCAGTCAACTCTGGAAGATGGATTCTAAAGCCTCTGTAAAAATGTTGTTAATTTTATGTGCTTTTTTATGTTTGTTGAGCGTACATCTCTTCTCTGATGAAATCATTGGTAAGAAAGATAAATTTCAGGTTCTCTAAGTGATTTTTAGTGAGACAGATCATTAAGTAAAGTAATTTCAGTGATTAATTCATTAAATATGACAAAAAGTACAGTAAAAATATTTATATTTAGCCAACCAAATTTTTATGATTATGTATAGACATAAATAAATACTTATATTATAGAATGTACATTAAACAGGAAATTTTACTTTGAAGAATAGGGTAAGATAGATATACATGAACTGAGACTTTTATTTTGCTTTAATAAGGAGTAAGTAGTACTACGAGACCAAAACTTAATGAATATATCAGGGTAAAGCTATTATATTCAATTAAATCAGTATTTTTCACAGATGTAAGAAAAAGTAAATGTACTATTTTATATAATAATAATCTATTTTATATATTTTAAATAATAATCATAGTCATATGATGAAAAGTTCTAATATATATTAGGGGTGTGCGAGTACTCGAAACTGAGTATTTGATCAAGTATTTTACTACTCAAACTCGGCTCGAATCTCCTAAAACTACTCCAAGTTCGATCGAGTAGTTGTATTTCACAATATCAGATTTACATCTTAATTTAGTTTTAAGAGTAAACAGTTTTATAAGATAAACGATGTTTGTGTTTTATTTTACTCTTAATCATACGTTATCAGTTTGGTACGCGTAATTATGAACTAAACAATACGTCTAAGAGTAGTAGTAAACGACGACAGTCAAATGAACTAGTCGATGTAGAGAACGAGTTCGTTCATTATGATTTGAACTAGTTCAGTTCAAAGTAATCAACAGAGCTGGGAATGTAGCAATCACTGTAAATAGTTACCGTAGTAGCGATCACACATGTTGGTTGTCGAATCTACTAGTCATTTGTAACCTAACCTAAAATAGCGTGAATAAAACAGAAGTGCTGGTTAGTGTCTTTATGACCCAAGAAAGGGGACGAGAGATCCGGTTCAAGATGCTCAAAAAAACTGTTACCAATACAAATCTAATAGTCTGTGCACCGTGGAAATTATGCATATTTTCGTTCATATCAATAATACCATTCAGTCAAAAGGGTCCAGAGAACGGGTAACTTTACATCCCAAGAATCGAACTTCCCATCTTTTCTAGGTGAAAGTTTATCTCGGTTGTAGTATACGTACGTGCAAGGAACCGTTCAGCTCCTTTTCGGAAATGAAATTATCGTATATTTCTTGAGAGTCGATTGAGGTCTATTTTGTTTTTTAATCTGAGCAGAGAATCGTCCAATGATTTGACGTAAGAAAGTACTGTATAGTATCATATGAAATATGGTAATGTTGTTCTAGCAGCGTGTGACACAACATGATTGACTTATTTTACTTCAAATAAAAAATAGATATATATCCGTGGCGAACGTCTATTAATTATTATTCCGAAAATGCCTTAGATCGCCAAAACTATGTGTAATATTTGCGCATACGATATTTTGTCCTGTCAAATTGTTGAACGGGTTTCTGACTAGGTTAGATAATAACACAGTTGGAATGTAAAAGGTGGTAAAGTATGATAATTTTGATTCGTAAATTCACTGAACGGTCCCCTGTTCAAAATGACGTCGATGTAAACTGTAAAACAATCACGAAATAACCCAAGTGAGGGAGAAACATGTTGGAAGACCTTTTCTAAACAAAATACGACAAATTTAGAGGTTCGGAAAATAATTTTTATTGAACTGAAGCCTTATCAAACGTCTCGTTTTTTATTCACAAGTTTATAGTTTAGCTGTGCAAAATCTTCACTGTATCACTAGTTGGCACTTAGCTGATATTTCAGACTGCATCTCGTCGCCAATATCGGCTAGACCTATTATATTAGCTGTCTACGTCTATGGTTTTCATTCCATTACACCAAATTTTAATGAATTTCTCGTTATGACATGATTATTTATCTGTTGTTCAGTGTAGTCTCATGTATCGTAGTAGTTTCAAGTTGCACATATTTCATTACCGATCATAATTTAAAAACTAATTCATCCTACGCTTAGTAATAGGCGCTACTTTAAAATTTATTTTTAGTATACCTGCTTAGTAAGAATAAGAACTCTTTATTCCATTGATCTTTACAATAAAGAAATAGGACACGTCAAATAACATTGCATTAAGACACACTTTCAACTTAATTCTTACAACTAAAAACAACTACAGTAACTAAAAACACAGTTAAAACTACAGTCCTAAAAACAACTAAAATTACAGTTGTTGTTACAATCAATTGATATTTACTATTATCAATTGATTGAACCACAGTCTTTGTCATCCAGATTTCTAAATTTGATTATATAATTCAGAGCTTATTTCCAGTTAGTTGTAACCTTGTTATTACTGAATTAAATACCCACAGAATACAGATCCACTCTTCTTGGCTTGTACACAATAAATTTTTTGTTGAGAGGAGGCAATTCTCAAAGCAAATTACCGCATTTGGCGATAATGCCTGAATTTTAGCATCAGTTTGGTTGGATGCAGCTTTTGCCAACATGCTTTACTAACCACCAGATAAACATATCGGCCGTCTTTGAATCAGTATAATTGGCATGCATAGAAAATCTGATCTGTAATATGAGTGAACAGATTAAATCTTTATAATCCACGTTGCTTCAATTAATAATATACTTTCTTGATTTCTTACATAATATTAGTTATGAAAAAAGGAAAAAGGTTAAACAAAACAATACCACATAAAAATGTAGGAAGGCAGGAAGTAACAAGTTTTATTTATCAAATGTTACAGTTACAAACAACAAATCAAAATTAGTGTGTTCAGTTTAGATGTATATATTTACGAATCTGGCAAAACTTAACATAGGCTTAGGATGGTGTCTGCCTTTTACAGTTGTCCTGGGTGAATAGGAAATCCTTCTGTAAATACTCGCTAGAAAAATACTCGATATTTGAAAAAAATGCCAACTACTCGACGAACTCAAAAATCACCCCTAATATATACGTATATATTTTTGTATTTTGTCAAATGCTTTTTTGTTATTCAAAAAGATAGTCCAAGGAAGCATGACTGGAGGCTTACTTAGTCGCTTGTACATTCTGGCAGTTAAGTAGCAATAGCTTAAAGCTGTGGTTTCTAAGAAATGCAAAAAATGTGTATATTATATATAATTGGGGACTCAGGGCTGGTGATCATGAAATGTTCTTTCAGATAATAATCTGAATGGCTAGAGAAAAAATTTGTGTTTTTTTAAAATATATTTATACAGTAATTCTATATTTTACAGTGGTAAAATTTACTTTTTTAGTTAGTGTTTTACGATTGTCAGTAGCTTAAGTAATTCTATATGACAGTATAAAAAAAGTCTATATCTGATGTTTGCTTGAGATTTAAATATGAGATACCATAGATAAGCTGTTTAGAAAGCAACCTACTGAATAAACTGGTGGGAGGGAGATGCACCAGGGGAGAGTGGTGAGAGTGGATAAAGAAATTCTTTTCCCTACTGTATTATTCAATTTAAAAATCGTCACAGGAACTAGGAAGACGGTAGGCCCATGTGGTGGCAGCACAGTAGTAAGTCCTACCAACTATGTCATTAGCAGCGGTGACCATTAGTTGATTAGATCAAATCTAATGAGTCAAGCTTAGAACGATTAAATTAAAACATTATTTAGTGTACAAATAATATATATATATAAGCCATTTACCAATCATCACTATTTCTCCAAAACTGTATGTCCAATCGACTTGACATTTTGTACATATGTTTATATTGGCTCCTTGAGGCTCACTAAGAAAGAATCAAGATTTTCCTCTCAGACCTTAGGACTCCAACTCAATGGCCTCTAAAATTCCCATGGTGTTATTGTGGAGCTATATCAATTCAATGATTTATTTGATTAACAGCTGTCAAATAAAAACAAATTGGATCAAATTGTGGTAGGCTTTTAAAATGAAAAATAATTGAGTACAGTAGTAAATTACACATAACATCAGCTGTTCTATATTGGATATTGTGTAAACTGAAAGCTTGCTGCACATATCGAATATATTATAATCAAACTCAATATTATGACCGGCGAAGCGGGCGGGTACAGCTAGTAATTAATAATAACAATAAAACAATGTAAACAAAAAAAAAGCAACCAATAAAACTTGTACAGTTAATTGTAGTTATTTTTTTCAACTAAACACTGTTGCGAAAGTTGAACACTTGAAGAATAAAGTTAGTCACGCCCATGATATACAGCAGCTGAGTTAAGAAATGATTCCTCTCCGTTGCTGAAATCCCTTGTTCCTATTCTGTCTCCTTTTATTATCTTTGGTATGGCTACTTGGCTTGATTTGGTGATTTTTGACATGACCACAGATCATGGCTCCTTTTTTTATTTACTTGCAACTTCCGTTACATGTTGAAGAACGGTGATCTGGAAGAGTGGAAGAATCTAGGGCGAGACGCTGGCGAGTTCCCGATTAACCAGATAAGTAGTGATGTAAAATGCCCGGGCATTTATAAGTCAGGGCAAACGCCCAGGGAATATGTCCTGGCAAATGCCCAAAATTTACTTTAAATGTAAATAGGCCTCAACAATAAAGTGCTATGACAATAATTATCAATACATTTTTAATCTCAATATATATATATATATATATATATATATATATATATATATATATATAACTTTACAAAAGGCTTATATATTTAAAAGATTATATTATATTTATAATAAGCTTACCAAAGGAAAATATTTTGTGTCTTTAGTTGATTTATAGAATAATTGAAATGTTAGTTTAGTATTTGATACATAATTGTTGGTTTTATAGTTGGGAATTGAGAAAAGACATTCAGACTAAAAATACGAATTATTACTATTTTTATTTTTCTTACATGTTAATTTTTTGAATAAGCAATTTCAACTATTTCATTTCCTCCCATTCAATACCTCTAATCGTCTCACCATAATTTGTCTCCTTGCAAATTTCTTTATCCAGCCTCCTTGAATGAAAAGTGAGTAATTTTATGTTTTTATTGAAACCAGTAGGGAACCTAATGAATTCACAAGAAAAAAAAGAGAATATATTTGACTGATAATTGCTTTTCAGTGTTATTTAAAATATTTTTTTTCAATAGTTTAAATTTTAGTTGTTCATACCTTTAAAAATAATGTTCATCCTCCTAATGTAATTTATTATAAATTACCTTAGTCACATTTTTAGTATTTATAGTGTGCAAATGTAAAGTAGTAAATAGAAAATATGTTTAACAATTCCACAATATATTAAGGCACTCAGTTATGATATGGGGTTTTCACAAATACTATACAGAAGTTTTAAAGACTAAATTTAACAAGCTCAAGGTTTGTTCAAAAACTACACCTTTGATAATGGTCTTAAAGTAAGAGTAAAAAGGATTAATTTCAATTAACTTTTGACAACACTTTTGTTTGTTTTATATTTTTAGAGTGCAGGAATAAAAAGTCAACCAGAATCAAAATGCCCAGAACTATTAGCAAACTACTGTGATATGTTGTTAAGGAAAACTCCTCTTAGTAAAAGGCTTACCTCTGATGAAATTGAGAGTAAACTGAAAGATGTGGTGAGTGTTTTATTGGATATTAGTTATTTTTATTAGGTTAGAAGGTTCTAGACCAGGATTAATGTATAATTGGATAAATAGGAAATAGCATATAACTAAACACAATCATAGAGGATATCATGAATGTGACACTCAGCTCTGAATATTGGATAAATAGGAAATAGCATGTAACTAAACACAATCATAAAGGATATCATGAATGTGACACTCAGCTCTGAATATTGGATAAATAGGAAATAGCATATAACTAAACACAATCATAGAGGATATCATGAATGTGACACTCAGCTCTGAATATTGGATAAATAGGAAATAGCATGTAACTAAACACAATCATAGAGGATATCATGAATGTGACACTCAGCTCTGAATATTGGATAAATAGGAAATAGCATATAACTAAACACAATCATAGAGGATATCATGAATGTGACACTCAGCTCTGAATATTGGATAAATAGGAAATAGCATGTAACTAAGAGGATATCATGAATGTGATACTCAGCTCTGAATATTGGATAAATAGGAAATAGCATGTAACTAAACACAATTATAGAGGATATCATGAATGTGACACTCAGCTCTGAATATTTGTTAGGTAAATGAACATAAATAATTTATATTGTAATTACTCATTTTTAAATTTAATAAAAAAGCGGTATAAAAAACTGTCTTGGAATAAAGTTATTTGAATTACACAAATCATTTACTATCCTGTAGTAGCCTCTAAAAAAATATATAGTGCCAACAAGAAGTTTGGCTGGAATGTTGTCTCTTGAAGATGATAAAACAGATGTAAAAAATTAGGTTCTTAAGATTTCAAAATAGAGCATACAGGGTTTTATACCTTATACTGAAAGATTAAATGAAAGTAAAACACCATTTACTCCTGCTGCCTCATTTTCTGTTACAAAAGTTCTTAACTGGAGACATTTTAGACCAATTCAACCTGGTTGATAACAGACAGCAGTGATAAATCGGAGTTGCTTTCTTCGATTCTCAAAATTTAGCATTGGATGACACTAGTTCTGTGTGTAGTAAAATAAATGACATAAGCATTGACTATAGAAATGAATAGACAGAACAAGACAATGCGTTGCTGTAAAAATGCACACGTATTACCATCTAACGGTGATTGGTTTCCAATAAGTGCTTGCACAATTGTTTGATGTATTGTTAGCTCACCTCTCTCTAGCACTTCACCGTATGCTAGAGAGAGATATGAAAAGAGAGAGAGGGGGGAAGACAACTGGCGCTACCTATGAAATCCGAACATGAACTAATTTCACCTAACAGGGAAACTGCCTTCATGGGACCTATATTAGCAGACAGCTTGTTGCTTCTTTATTCAGTGGTGCAAGGTAAAATAAAATCTTATATTTTAATAATCTAATTAAGTATTTACTGAATTCTAAGGCTTAATTTGAATTTTAAATCTTTAAGAAAAAAGAAACTGCTATACCTAATATTTTGATAAAATTACTTATTTTTATTTCAGTTATTGGTGTTAAAATATGTACAAAACAAAGATGTCTTTATGAGGTTTCACAAAGCTCATTTAACAAGAAGACTTATTCTTGACACCTCTGCAGACTCTGAAAAAGAAGAAAATATGGTTGAATGGTATGTATGTAGTGTATTACTTTAATACAAAGTATTATTGTAAATAAGATTTTGTATTAGCCAACAAGTTTCAAAAGAGATACTCACAACACTGTCCATCACCTGTGTTCCAATGTTTGAGTGAGACTCTGCTCTCGTTGAGGTTTCAGCAATAAGATTATTCAAATTCAAATTCAAAATCATCTTTATTGACATAACGTACAAATCCATACAGCCAATAGTGTCAGTTACAGCTAAATATAAAACCAAATATTATACCAAACTATTGAATAACAAATATATGCAATCCTTTTGATACAAAATTATATAGTTTTAGTAACAGTAATTAAAATTAAAAAGTTTAAAATGTAAGGATTAAAGGAGCTGCTTAGGATACTCTGTTTATTACATAATTATTGTTGTTATTGAGGCTGTTTCTTTATAGATCATCCAGTGAATATAAGGCTCTCTCTGTAAGGAATTCTTTTAATTTAAATTTAAACTTTACATTGCTTTCAATATTTGTGATGCATTTTGGAATTTTACTTAAGTATTTAGCCCCTATGTAGGAGGTTTTTTTTTTTAAATTGAATTTTATGATAGGGAATTGATATTTGATTTTTTTGTCTAGTATCATATGAGTGGACATTACTCTGAAGTTGAAATTCTTCCATGTGTGTTCTCACATAATAAATGCACTCAAAGATGTATAAGCCAAATACTGTAATAATGTTCAGTTTTTTAAAATATTCTTTTACAGAGTCTGTTTGTTCAAGTTTTAAAATAATTCTGATGGCCTTTTTTTGTAGGCCTAATATTTTATTTAAATTATTCTTTGATGTTGCTCCATAGACACAAATAGCATAGGCTATATGTGAGTGAATATGAGCAAAGTATATAGTTTTCAAGACCTCTATACTACAGAAAAAACTCATTCTCTTCAGGGCATAAAGGCCAGAGTTGATTTTATTGCTTATACCAGCGATATGAATGTCCCAACTGAGATTTGTGTCAATTAGTAGTCCAAGAAATTTTGTTTCATTAATTTGGTCAATTTCCATATGATCAGTTTTAATAATTAAGTTTTCATCCTTAGTTTTGTTTTGTTTTGTTTTAAAAACCATAAAATTAGTTTTATTGATATTAAGTTTTAAATTATTATCTATAAAAAACTGCTTCAGCTTTGCTAGATTTTCACAAGCCTTAAATTCTAGCTCTTTTATTGTATTTGTTGTGGTAATGAGATTAACATCATCGGCGTATAAACAAATTTGATTATCATTGCTATTGATGTGTTCAATTATGTTCGGTAGTCCGCTCAAGTAGCAGATAAATAGTAGTGGCCCAAGTATTGAGCCCTGTGGTACACCACATCTGACTCTACGGGTTGAAGAATTGTATTTGCATATTTTATTTTTTGAAACATGTGTAATCTCTACATACTGCCATCTATTATCCAAATATGATTTCATCCATTTTAAGCAAATGCCTTTTATGCCAAATTTTAATAATTTATCCAATAGTAATTCATGAGACAGACTGTCGAACGCCATCGACAAATCCATAAACACACCGGCCACTTTTTTTTTATTATTTATAGAGTCTATAACAGCTTCAACGAATTTAATTAAGGCTGTAACAGTAGATTTTCCTTTTCGGAATCCATATTGTTCCTTATCTAGAAGTTTGTTTTTTTCTAAATATTCTGTTAGCCTGAGGTACATGGCTTTTTCATAAATTTTCGATATTGATGGCAATATTGATATAGGACGGTAGTTCTTGACATTTGTTTGTTCATTTTTTTTATAAACTGGGATGACTTTTGAAACTTTAAGTTTGTCTGGAAATATGCCCGATACAAAAGAAGAATTTATCAGATGTAATAACGGTTTTACTAGGGAAAGTTTAACAAATTTGATAAGCTTTATTGAGATTTCATCACATCCACTAGATGACTTACATTTCAATGAATCAATTATTCTAAGCAGCTCGTCTTTATTAACAGGTGAGCATTTGAAATTGTTTTCCAAGTTCAATATAAAATTAGACTGATCTGTAGCATCAACTATATTATTAGTTAATGGTGCAGAATTGTTAATAGTATCATTCATCTTATTTGCAAAATAATCATTAAATATGTTACATATTTCTAAAGGATTGGAGATCGGTCCATCATCACCCATCAGTGATATATTTTTACTAATTACTTTTTTATTATTCATTGTTTCTCTGTTAATTATTTCCCATGTTGTTTTGATAACATTGTCCGAATTCTTTATTTTATTGTCAAAGTAAGATTTTTTAGTATTAATAAGGTTTGCTTTGTATTCATTATATTTTTGTCTTACAATATTTTTTAATTTGTCACTTTTTGTTGATTGAGATAGCTTTTTCAGATAGACGATATCATTGTGGTTGTCTTTAATTTCCTTAGTAATCCATTCATTATTGATTTTATTTTTTTTCTTTGAAACAATTGGGAATGAGGTGTCAAAGTTATACTTTAAGATTTGAAAAAAATTGTCATACTTTTCACCAACAGCTTGAAAGACAGTACTCCAATCCTCTCTATCAAGCAATTCTTTAAACAATCTATTGTTTTCTCTAGAGAATTTTCCACCAGTATAAGATATGCTCTTAGATAATTCATTTTCTGGGCAACTAGTCAAAACATCACAGATCTGGCCATCATGATCTGATAGGGCAGTGATAATACCTTCTGTACTCAGGCGTGTACATTCTATGTTAGTGATAAAATTATCGCGACACGACTCTGAAGTTGAAGTGACCCTTGTGGGAAAATCAATTAAATATTGCATGCCATGACACAACAAAATTGACTTAAGCTCATTTGTTTCTTTAGAATTAACTAACATATTAATATTGATGTCCCCTACTAATATTACATACTTTTCTTTTACTGTGAGGACGGTTATTAGTTCATCAATCCTACTTAAGAATTCGCTATTTTTAAAACTTGGTTTCCTGTAAATGCCTGCAACTAATATAGATTTTTTATTTATTCTGAATTTAGATACACAACTTTCAAATAATTTGTCCTCACATAGCCTATCTATTTTATATGAATTAATTTTCTTTCCTTTTATCCCTTCTTTAGCTAAAATTATTACACCTCCACCTTTGGTGTATGTAGCAAGCGTAGGTTTGATGGAATTTTGTGATTGGTATGAAACATTGGTAAACATGACTTTTAGAACAGTTTTTGCTAGTTATATATTGTAATGTGTTAATGAAATGTTATTTATGCCATTTTGTAATGATTTAGATGTACAGTAGAGCCTCACTTATCCAACGTAAATGGGCCATGATGAGGTTGGATAAGTAAAAATGTGGGATAATAGGGAATGATAATAAAATCTCTCATTAATACCATTAAGGGATTATAACTGCTCTATCAGATCATGATGGTCAGATTTTAGAATTAAGCATACCCCAACTAAAAGAAAAGAAAATAATTATCAATATGTAGAATGTAGGAACTTTTCAGAAAATAATATGAAAGTGTTCAATAACCTTCTGTCAAATGAAAATTGGTTACCTGTGTTTTTTGCTAATGTGGAAAATAAGTTTGACACTTTTAATAACATTTTCCAGTATTAATTTAATTTAGTCTTTCCAAAAAAAATATTAAAAAATATACAAAAAACAATAATTATAGCTGGATAATTAAGGAACTAATTGTAGAAAAAGATGAAATTATAAAATTAACTCAGCTTACAAAACAAAATAGAAATATTGATTTACTAAAATTATCTTAGATGAGGTACAAAAATTATAAAAATAAACTGATACAGAAAAAAATTATTCTATGATGACAAAATTAGAAATGCAGTAAATATTAACAAAGAATCTGGGAAAATAATAAATTCAGAAGCTGGTAAAACTGTAAATATTAAAAGATTAACAAAGGTTCTAAAAATTGACGATAAAATAATTTCGGATCCAATGAATATATCAGATAGTTTTAATAGATATTTTATCAGTGCCATAGAGAAGATAGTACAAGAACAATCCACAAATGCCCAGTCAGTACACAGTTTTAAAAATTATATACATCTAAATGCAACAGTAAAACATTTTAACCGTTATCAAGTAAATGAAAAAGAAATAAATAAAATTATAATGTCCTTGTAAAATAAATTATTCTGTGTTTATGATGAAGTCCCTCTAAAATTAATTAAGTATGTCAGGCAATCTTTGTTGAAACCTCTTGTTCATGTAATAAATAGTTCACTTATTACGGGAACTTTTCCTGACCCCCTTAAAGTTTCAAGGGTGGTTCCAATTTTTAAAAAAGGAGAGAAATCAGAAATTGCCAACTATCGTCCTGTATCAATTTTACCTTCCATATCAAAAATGTATGAACGAGTAATGTACAATAGGTTAGTAGAACACTTACAAAAAAATAATTTATTTGATGAACAACAACATGGTTGTCGACAAGGGAAATCAACTACTACAGCCTTATTAGATTTTTCAGAAAGAATAATTGATTCAATAGATGAAGGTGAAAAAGTGATGGGTATTTTCATGGATATGTCAAAAGCTTTTGACAGCATTTCTCACTCACTTCTTTTAAACAAACTTAAACTCATGGGGATTTCAGGAGTTCCTTTAGAATGGTTTCACTCCTACCTTTCTAACATAACTCAATACGTTGACTGTTTATAGTATGAAAAATAAAGTCTTGAAACGTAAGTCAAAAACTTTACCTATTAAATATGGAGTACCTCAGGAGTCAATTCTTGGCCCTTTACTTTTTTTGTGTTATATCCAAGGTATGCCTAAAATATTAAGCAATATTCATGGTACAAGAAGTAATTTGGTATTATACGCAGATGACTAACCTTATAATGTCTTCTAAAGATTATGAAAACCTTGAAGCAGCTTGTAAGAACCAACTGAAAGTTAGAAAGTTGACTGATAACACCCTTTTTTTAAATGCAAATAAATTTAATTACATTGTTTTTTCGACCAAACAAAACAGTATAACTAATCAAATAAGTATATCAATTGATGAAAATAGAGTGGACCAAATAAATCACACAAAATTCTTAGGATTAGAAATAGATAGTCATCTCAGTTGTGACTTCCATGTAGACAACACAGCAAAAAAAATTTGCTCAGGCTTGTATACATTGCGAAGAATGACTTTTTTATGTAATTTGGATACATTGAAATCAATTTACCATGCTAACGTTCATTCACACATATGTTATGGCTTGGCAATCTATGGGCGGACATCAAAAAGAAATCTCGATAGAATATTGTTAACTTACTACAAAAAAAAGCATTAAGAATCATGTTGAAACTTGAGCTGCATATATCCGTAAAAAAACATTTTTCAAGTCTACAGATATTAACAGTTTATGATCAGTATTTATTAGATTGTTTGCTAATTATTGTAATGAATAATATTCAAAACCTTG